>NW_019168492.1:25300010-25814696 GCF_002303985.1 Durio zibethinus
TGATGTGAACCCTCAAATAGCTTTGGATTTCGAGTCCAATGACAGAAGAACATGCAGCTTAATTTAAGTACTGTGTTCACAGTTTGCTCGACCGACTCCAAGTTCAGTAGCTCTCATCTTGAAATGGCTATATTTTACTCCTGCAAGTTGCATCATGTATATACATATAAGGTGAAACAAACTTAATTATCAATGCTTTAAATTCGACTTTACAACAAATTTCACATGCAAACCATAAATCAAGCCTATAGTCTTTATTTTAGACAAAATAGGACAAAGTGTTTTTTTACAGAGATTGTAGCTCGTGGATAAAAAAATTATAGATATCGAAAATTGAATAACCAATTGAATTAAATCAAGACTTCTTATAAAGTCTTCAAGCATTTACTTACAAAATTTGTTGTAAATATAATATATATATATATATATATTATAAGGTAGATATTGAAGTAGTGGGCATTAAACAAAGAGTAGAGATTTAGTGAGAAAAATATCAACAAAAAAGTACTTAGTCAATGATAAAAACAAGTTAATAAAGGTTGACACAAGTGATTAAGATTTAATATATGTGTATAAAGTATTCAGATTTGAAATCTCATAATTTTTTGTTGATAAACGATCTAAAAAATCTTAAAGATCCGTAAATTTCATTATAAGTTGACGATTTACTCTAATCTTAAAGATAAATCAACCTGTTCTGCTTTAAAATTTTTTTTTTACATAAAAAAAAAAGATTGATTGGAGAGAGACATGCATGGGTTATAGTCAATTATAGTCTGATATTGGACATGTAAAGAGCATTGGTAGGGACTGTGAAAATAAGTTGGACTATCACAATCTGAAAATTGAAGCAAACAAGAAAACATACATAAATATATACGAATACCAAATAGATATATAAAAGCTAAATTTGAAAACAATGGTTGGATGTTCCCATAGTGGCACAAAAGATAGGGACTTGGCAGGGGCCACTGCCCAAGCTAGTTGAATTTTTGTCCCGAATCTTTTTTTTTTTTCTTTCCCTTCCAAAAACAACCTTGCATGCATTTACACATCACTTTTAAAAATTTATATAAATAAATAATAAAATTTCTAAATAATCAATCAAAACAAACAAAAGCCAAGAAAGACAAAAGCCAAGAGACTAGATAGAAAATGATAAAGTGAGACAAAGCTTTAAACTCTTTGGGTTTTTTTTTTTTTTCTCAAAAACTATTTGTCCATCTATCCATTTGAATAAAAAAGGGCAAAAGTAAAGGTAGAGCCTTCACGCCTCGTTTCATGCAGAAAGATATTATACACTCGCTTATAAATTGGCCACCCACCACAATATTTCATTTGATAATTTATATAGAATAAAATATAAAATTTATGTATTTATATTATGTTTTATATAAAAATTATATATTATAATTTATATCGAAATAAAAATATAAAATAATTTTTATTTTATTAAATTTATAAATAATAATTATTAAAATTTTAAATTATATTATATTTTTATTTTTATTATATTTATATTATATTATTATATCATCTTTTAAATTAATAAATTTACTGTCGTGTTGATGTTCATGTGGCACATGCGACTGCGGCGAGGGCGAGGGCGGGGACGGAGGGAGCTTGGATTTTGGGGACACTCGTGAAAGGGCAACCGAAAGGAGGAGGTGTGGTGGACCCGAAGAGGGACAGGTGGCCTTTGTTAGCAAAGGCTCAGGGTAGCCGGCGAGGGTTCAGGTTCATTTCACTCGTGACTCAGCGGCGGCTCTCACTTTCGTTGATACGTGCATGCATATTAATGCTTCCTCGTCAATCGAATCTTCCTCTCTTCTCTCTGTTTTTAACTATTATTTTTTATTTCCATGCTACGCACCAAATTTCTCACGTAGTATACAACTATTTGTTGTATTGAACCAAATTTACAGTTCTGTAATTCTAATTTGAAATTAAGATATGAGATAAAAATGAGGAAAGAAAATCAAGTCTAATTGTTAGTGTTATCATTTGAAATTAAGTTATCAATTAAAAGAATTTTTTTTTATTCATGTCATAATCTCCTATAAGCTAAAAAAAACAAGTCTCAAATCTTTATATAATTATAAAAAAAAAAAAATGTTGCCTACTAATCTATATATGCTCTTTAAATAATTACTATCAAAATTTCCTTTTAAGTTTTTAATTTATCTTTGTACATTTTATTTTATTATTTATTTAATTAAATAATATATTATGTACATAAATTCTTTCAAACACATAATTTTCAAATATCAATTATAATGACATATTAATTAATTCAAAAAAATCAATCAATAAATAATTACAACCAAAATTCGATCATCAAAAAAATTTTAATAAAATTTAAAATGTACTATATTAATAGTATAAAAAAGTATCTAATCAAAATAATAAATTTAAAAAATATTATCATTGTATTATAAAAAGAATACATATACGATTTGGTTTTTTTCTTTTGGTGAAATACCGTATGTAGAGGAAATTTGGTGAGAGAATGAAGGGAGGGAGATTCCTCTCATTCTTGGGCACACGTGGGAATACAAAATATAACTACAGCTTTCAATCAGATCATCAGATGGTGATATCATCAAATCGAATAGACTATAGGTAGACTGGCCCTATTATAACATTCTCACGTGGTCCCCAGCCTTTTGCCCTTTGGGCTTTGGAGATTCAAACGTGCTTCCCACGCGCACCCAAATCAATCTATGCTTGAATGTCGAATGTTGACCTGTATGCACCATACGGTGCAGGTAAGCCTACCTGATCCATACGTATGCACGAGTGTCACTCATCTCCTAATTATTCCTTTTTTTTGGGCCAATCTTCTCATTATTCCTCTTTGTACGAATTATTTACTTTCATACTTTGTTTACTTTTTTTATTTTCATCTAATATATATTTCTTCTGCCTCATTTTTTTAATTTATTTAGGATGTTATCAAATTATATCATTTTTTTATGAACATTTGAAATTTTTATTTTTTATATTTTAAAATTATTTTTTACAAAATTTTAAATTTTTTGATATTAAAATTCATGAAGTTTTAATTTTATACAAAATTTAATTTTAATATTAAATATATTAAAATTAATTTTTTTAAAATTCTATAAAAGTCAATACCAATAAAATAAATTGAGATGGAGAAAGTACTTAAGTAACTAATTATTTCATATTAAATAAAAAAAATTTAATACAATCAAGTGTTTTTATAAATTTTTATCTTCAAATAATGGAAATAAATTTTTTGTCCAACCACATAAGATAAAAACTTGACAAAAAAAGGCTTATAAAAAATAAAAGAAATAAATAGTGACATTTTAAGTTTTTAACCAATGCCTTTTAGAACATATAATAAATTTTTTTCATTATACAAAAATTTATTAGAACTTATTTAAGGAAGGGCTCTTCTTTTTTTCTTATTTATAATTATGGGGTTGTCCCACACTCTCCTTTATAAGGAATCAATATAAAAAAAAAAAACATGGTTTTACCTTTTCTTTAATCCCTCTTTCTTTTGCTAACCCTTTATTTGTTTAAAATGTTTCATCAACCATGGTTAATGAAATAATTGGTCAAAGATAGAACAAAGGGTCATAGTGATTAAAAGCAAGAATCATATCTAATTTTAATGCATGAATATGCAAACTAAAAATGTGGGGTGACTTTGACAATTTCAAACGAATTAGGTTCTAGAAAAAAAAATCATGTTGTGAAATCAAATTACAATGGAATGTGAAAGTTACATCAAGTTCTTTAATAATGTGTTTTCCCATGTTTTGGAATCCTTTAAAAAAAATTATAGTAAAGATTTTAAAAAGATATACGAATAAAAAAAATAGGAGTAATTTACGATTTTCTAGAATAAATTCTATGGAAAAAAGAGGCTTATCAAATTGAAACAAAAAAGTGATAAAAAAAAAGTAACCAAAAAATGAAAGTAATTTTTCCTAAATGATTTTGCAAATCTCACAAGCAATTAATACTTCTTTCATATTGATTATGTAACTTAAGATTTAGTGGTTAAAGAGTTTAATGGAGGTTGAGAAGGGCAGCATACATGATCTGTCATTAAAAAAAAAATTTAAAAGATGTTGGAGATAATATTTCAAACGTATTTTTATATTTAAATAAATAAAAGATATTAGAAAAAAAGTGAGAAAAACGTCAAAATAATTTTAAAAAATGTAAAAATAGAGTAAAATAATCAAAGTCATTACTATTTGACTTAACCTCATGTTTTATATCTCAAGATTGATGATATAATTGATTGAATAATTATACATAAATCGTTTGATTAAAATTATCATTAATGTATTCGAAATTATTATTTACGTGATTATTGAAGTATAATATATATGTTTTGAGAAATTCTCTTATATTCAAACTTACTTATTGGAAATACATATTTTTTTTTCAGAGAATTATAAATTTATATGTAAGTGTTCATTATTCGATCACTTATATATAATTTTGTTTTTAGTTTAGTAAAAAAAAAAATAATTTTTTACGAGAGAGAGAGAGGAGAGAAAAAAGCAGGTCACCCTTTTCAATAAATGGCTCAGCTGACCGGGGGAACCTAAGGCCAATGTACTTTGGCCATGCATTATTGTTTTTGTACGCTGCTCCATCATTTTATGTACCGTTCACTAATTATAAAAAGGCAAAGAAAAATGATAAAAGAAAACCAAAGAAACGACGTCATCTTAACTCATGTAGCACTAGTTTAGTTATTCTCTCAGGCTCTGCAAAAGCTGAACGACCCCGTTTTGCTTTGACAAAGTTGGTCTGGGGAACAGAGTGACCTTTGCTAGGTACATGTTGATCAATTGGTGAGACAATCTCTGAATCCACAAAATAAATCCAAATGGGAAAACCATACCCCAAGAATTGAACTTATTTGGAAGCCAACAAAAAAATTTAAAGAAACAGAAAAAGAAAGCCAAAAAACAAAAAGAAACTCAAAACAGGAAAAAGGGAAAGTAAAAAAAAAAAAAAAAAAGAAAGAAAGCGAAATGTGAGAAAAAGAGGCACCATTTCACCCCAGCCCCAACCCCTTCTCTGGTGTGATGGCGTGGTTTGCTTTTGCTTTTTCTCTGGACAGGAATCTTTGAAAATCCAAAGCATCCCTCAAACAAAGAAAATTTCAACAAAGCTGAAAGCAAAGCAAAGCAAAAAAAATAAACATTATAGTTATTGTTAAAGCAAGTTAAAGGGTTTGTAATGCGGGCACCCCCACCCCCAACCCTATTTCTATCGGCAATTATGGCTGATAAACTCACCTTGATTTTGCTAAGATTTGCTTGCTAGGAAATAGTCGATTTTATCCTTTGATCCCATTCTTGATCTAACATGGAGGCAATATATATTCGTTATATTTTTTATGACTCATTTTAAAAATAACTAATTCATAAGACAGTTAAAGTATTTCTGAAAAATTATAACAAATTAGAATATTTAGACTACAAAGGATTTAACTTATTTATTTAGTTTTCACACAAGAATTTGATTGATTTTCGACATTCTAATGCATTAGAAAGAGGCATTAAAGTCTAAAACCTGAATCCAATTTGGGATGATAATGTCAACTTAAGAACCAAACTTTGGATCCATGATAAAGCAAAGGAACATAAGTTATTACTTGATAAAATTTACCATGCTAAAATGTTAGATTTGATTTTAGGACAAAAAGAGAGTTAAATCTCAAAAGACCAAACTGATTCCGGTTACTTAATTTAGTTTGGTCCTTGTGCTATGGTGCTTAAGACCAGACAAGTAGGCCCAAAACAGTCATTCGAGTAGCGGGTGCCCCTAGAAAAACTAGTTACAGGTAAAAGCAAGCAAAGCAAAGCTCAACGAAAAAGAAAGGGAAAGCAAAGATAGAAAGAAAGAGAAAGGAGAGGATCAAAGGAGCAGTGAACTATGAAGTGAGTTCAGTAGTGTCTAGCTACGCTGAGATTTTCTTTTCTTTTCTTTTCTCTTATTATTTCTCTTTCTTTGCTAATTTTTCCCGCTGCTCCCATATTTCTCTTTCTCTTTGTTTCCTCTCACTTTCCGTTGGAACCAAACAGTTTTCACGCGCTCAATCAAAAAAAAAAAAAATTACTCCCTTTCTCTTAAGTTTTCCATTTTTTTTTCTTTTATTGAAGCTAATAATATGAGCAGAGTGCTCATTTCATGTTACTACCGGTTATGAATCCCAACGTGGAGCCACCAAATCCAGCATTAGCACCGCCGCCACAACCTCCGCAGCCGCACCGTCCATCCACTTCCTGTGACCGCCACCCTGAAGAGCATTTTACTGGCTTTTGCCCCTCATGCCTCTGCGAACGTCTCGCTGTTCTCGAGCCTTCTTCTTCTTCTTCTTCTTCTCGGAAACCACCCATCGCCGCCACTACTTCGACCGCCACCGCTGCACTTAGAGCCATTTTCAAGCCTTCCGGAGTAGGTGGTACGCGAGCCGGGTTTTTCCCCGAGCTCCGAAGGACAAAGTCCTTTTCGGCCTCAAAAAACGAGGCTTTCTCTGGGGTTTTTGAGCCTCAGAGGAAATCTTGTGACGTTAGGGTTCGGAACACGCTTTGGTCACTCTTTTATCAAGACGACGAGAGGAACCCACATAAAAAAGAAGCAGCTGGAAACGGAAGGTCTTCTGAAATTGTTGAGGTTGAAGCACGAAATTTAGGTTCTTCTTCAAGTGTTGTTCAAGGTCCTGTTTTTGAAAGCAAAGAGGAAGACAAAACTGAAAGTGAAACTGATCACGAAGACGATATAGAGATCATAGAAGAACTACCCAATGTGGTTGTTTCTACTGCGAATTTAATCAAAGATAAAGTTGACGAAATTGTGGAAGAATACGAGAAGGAACTGTGTCAAGAAGAGGAGCTGAAGCCCATGAAGGACCATATAGATCTTGATTCGCAAACAAAGAAGGCTTCTGGAAGAGATTTTAAGGAGATTGCTGGGAGTTTCTGGTCAGCTGCATCAGTTTTCAGCAAGAAATTGCAAAAATGGAGGCAAAAACAGAAGCTTAAAAAGAGTAGAAATGGAGGTGGGTCAGCGAGATTGCCAGTGGAGAAGCCGATTGGAAGACAATACAGAGAAACCCAATCGGAGATTGCGGATTATGGGTTCGGGAGAAGGTCTTGTGACACGGATCCCAGGTTTTCTCTTGATGCTGGGAGGATGTCATTTGATGCAGCAAGGATGTCATTTGATGCAGCAAGGATGTCGTTTGATGCAGCAAGGATGTCGATTGATGATCCAAGATATTCTTTTGATGAACCAAGGGCTTCTTGGGATGGGTATTTGATTGGGAGAACGTTTCCGAGAATGCCCACAATGGTTTCTGTTGTTGAAGATGCTCCAGTTCATCATGTTACGAGGTCTGATACTCAAATCCCTGTGGAGGATCCGCCGGCTATGAATTCTATCGATGAGGATGAATCTCTTCCTGGAGGGTCAGCTCAGACAAGGGATTATTATTCTGATTCTTCTTCTAGGAGAAGAAAGAGTTTTGATAGGTCCAGTTCTATTAGGAAGACTGCTGCAGCTGTAGTGGCTGAAATCGATGAAATGAAGTCGGTTTCTAATGCAAAGGTTTCTCCTACAACTGTTGATTATTTCCATGGACCTAAACTCGTTGTGCCGGATAAGGATTCCAGGGATTCAAACTCCAATTCTTTGAGGGATGATTATTCCGAGACTTTTGAGATTGGCTTTAGAGACAATGCGTCTATGATTGGGAATGGGGAACGGAAAGGGTCGACTAAGAAGTCGCGGAGGTGGAGTATAGCTTGGAACATTTGGGGCTTCATTCACAGGAGGAGTGTTAACAAAGATGAGGATGAAGATAGATATGGTAGAGCTAATGGTGTGGAGAGGTCGTATTCAGAATCTTGGCCCGAGTTGAGAGGGGAACGGAATGGAGATGTGAGAGCGGGTTTTAATCCGAAGGTTTTAAGGAGCAACAGCAGCGTAAGCTGGAGGAATTCTAGCAGTTTTGGTGGATCGTTTGGTGGTGCAAGGAGGAACTGTGTTGAGTCAAATGGTGGGCATAGTAAGAAGAAGAGAGATGAGTGTGTGTTGGAGAAGAATAGGAGTGCAAGATATTCACCAAATAACATTGACAATGGACTGTTAAGGTTCTACTTGACACCGATGAGGGGCAGCCGGAGAGGTGGATCAGGCAAAAGCAGGGCAAGCCATGCACATTCTATTGCTAGGAGCGTACTGAGGTTGTACTGAATTTGAGATTCATAAGGTGTTTCTTTGGTTTAATGTTGTTAATTTTGCTGCATTTGTTGTGTAATCACACATGCCTATGTATTCTTGCTGGTTGGTTGGATAAAAAAAAAAAGTACCCTAAAATTGTTGCCTTTCTTGTGAGTGGCATGCTTCTTCCACTATTCAAGTAACAAAATTTTCTGTGTTTCTTGTTTCTAATCGCATTTTGTTAAAACGTTTGTAGTCTTTCCTTTCTTCTGTTCTGTTCTACTGTGCTTTTTTACCAGAAAAGGCATGGACATACAGAATATGCCCAACTAAAATAGAGATGTGTTATTTCTTTGCCTTACGCATAGTTGGTTGATAGGTGGTGAAGGCTGCAAATTTGTAAGAGCATGTTTTCTAATGGCATTTGGCATGTTGTGTACCGTTGTGGAAGTGGGTGTGGAATGTGGATGTGGGCTCATGCCACCCTTGAAGTTGCTAATTGTCACGAATCAATCCATGCAGGACAAGAAATACGGCTCCATATCAACTGATTAAACTAACTTCCATGCAAGCCTTGCAACAATGAATTTCATGAGATAGATTGTGAAGATTGGCGCGTAGAGCCCCTAAATAAGAAATTGCTCGATCTTGGTCTTATTAATCTATCTTGGGATCATTACTGCAAATTGATGTGGTTCAACTTCTTTGATTAACATTATGTAGTGGTTTTTTAAATAATTTTAGCTTCAATCAGCTCCCTTTTCACAGTTTGCTTTTGAATGTTTCTCGGAGTTTAGGGCTTCTGCTAGTGCATACTTAGCAGCTTTAGACCTTCGATGGCCGGTTTCTTTCAAACCGCAAGGTGGTTCGAAAGCAAGAGGAAGTGCTTCTTTTTTTTTTTTTTTTGAGTTTAGTTGGCTGAACTGAATTAGATGCATGAATGGATCGACGAATAATGTGAATACTGATGGAGCAGGAATAGTTGCCAAATCCATCATTTTATACAACTAAGCAAAAAAAGAAAAAAAAAATCTCATCCTCTTTTTGAAACTTTCCAACAAATTTCAGAGCTTCAATGGTTCACTTTCTCGATTTTGTTTCACTTATGTTAAAGCTCACTGCCTAGCCTATAGCAGGATCCTGCTGGAAGTCCTCAGATGATCATATTTAACAAGCTTCGAGAATTTCAAGCTTTACAAAAGCAGAGATCTCCCATAACTAAGCCGCAAATCAGCAAATAGTAAACTCTTTTATTTTTTTTCGATTTTTAAATGATATGACAGAAAATACATAAATGTTAGGCAGGGTGTCAACATGGTTAAACTCTGATATTAATTTTCATTAAGAAAAATTTAGTGCATGAATTATCCAATAGATGTTCAAGCAAAAACAGAAATGAAACAAAGCAATGATTATTTCCCCATTAACAAGTTTAATCTTTTCATCTTACCGGGATGCCAAAAAGGAATCAAACCCAACAACATTTTCAGTCAGAGTTAGAGATCATGGTTTTTCCTTTTCTCTGAACATGCAAAAGCTCCATCATCAACAAGTTTTTTGCCTCTAAAGTCAAAAGGTGACTAGGAAAGCATCACACCATGTTCCTTCATATAGGAGATAAAAAGAAAAAAGAAGCTCAAAACCCAATGGCTTGTCGAAGAAACTGGCAACTAAGCCAAAATCAGAAGTGGGTTGCAATAATTTAAGATAATTGAGAGCTTATTTGTCAACGTTGGACACTTATGGCGGATCCTCCAAGAGTGATTGTTGCCCTTTAATACAGCGGAATTTGGTGCCATTTGTTTTTTTAACAAGGGACGAAGGTGATCTCCATTTGGGCTCTGCCTGACTTGCTACAATCTCTAAGGCTTCAGCCCAAATGGTGAAAGGATAGTTGCTAGCCCTTATGTGAGCCCACTCTAGTTCCAATCTGTTCAATGGTGGCCCAAACTTGCTATATTTGAAGGTGGCTAGCCCATACATGTACCCATATAGATATGGGCCCTACCCTTCAAGTTTAAACTTCTCTCGTTTTCTGGTCGCGGGGAACCATTTGTCAGTAGCGTGGGCTTAACAGATTAAGTTTCAACCATGCGACTAAGAAATACCGGAAACTACCATATTTTCCATGATCAGTTCACCAAAACCCTCTCGCCAAAGTGAGTTCTCAAGCTTCTCAAATCAGAGAAAAATCCCCACTCTGCACTTGGTCTCTTCTACTCAGCAACTCGCCATCCGGGTTACACCCACTCGCCCGACGTTTTCCACCACATCCTTCGTCCACTAGTCGACTTCCGACTCGTTTCGCACGTGACCAGGATCGTTCAACTCATCGAAACTGGGAAATGTAACGTGGCTTTAACGGTAATAAATGCCTATGCCAAAAACTCAACGCCTGCGAAAGCATTAGATAATGAAGCAAATTTTTGGTTGTGAACCTTGGATTCGATCTTACAGCACTTTACTGAACGCTTTTGCTGAGTCGAATCGTTGGGAACAAGCCGAGTCTCTTTTTAAGCACTTTGAAACAGTGGGCAAAAAAAGTCAAATTTGCAAACTTAATATTTTGATTAAGGTTGCTTGTAAAAGGAAGCATTTTGATCACACGAAGCGGTTATTGGATTGGATTTGTAAAACAGGTTTTCATCCAAATGTGCAAAGCTATTGGACTTTGATTAATGGGCTTGTCAAAGGCGGGAACTTGGTCATTGCTTTGGAATTGTTCGACGAAATGTTTAAGAGAAAAGTGACTCCTGATGTTATGTGCTATAATATAGTAATTGATGGTTTTTTTTTTTTCAGAAAAAGAGAATTTGTTGAGGCAACTGAGGTCTGGGTGAGGTTGTTGGAAGATTCTTCTGCTTATCCAAATTCAGTTACCTATAATATTATGATTAATGGTTTATGTAAATGTGGCAAGTTTGATAAGTGTTTGAGGGTATGGGAGAGGATGAAGAAGATGCTTCAGATGCAGTTGGCTTCTTGGATGATGTTTTAGACGGTTGAATTCTTCCAACTGTCATTACATGGAGCATACTTGTCCGGGCAGTAGTGACTATGGGCTTCAACATGGCTCTTTGGATTTATTAAGTTCCCATTTATGGATTCTGGCTTTAATCTGAGTGAGAGTCATACACTTCTACGTGGCAGTTCAAAATATTGGGCAACTCTTCCTTACCCAAGAATCCAGGGGAGCAATCTTTGAGCTGCGTACCTTTAAGAGATCCTAAGTAATTTACAAGTTCTGGAATCAAGAACTGGTATCTTTGTCATTCAGAGGAGTTACTAGACGTGCATGAGAGGATGGTTTATGCCAGGAAAATTCTTTCAGAATGACTGGAGGTATGGAGGCATGAGCACCTAAAGGCTCAAGGTCAAGTTCCTATAAATGGCTTTTATTCTCCCTCTTGTTTGTGCTTTGTTGCCTTCCTAACTGTTAATCAATTACCTTTTAACAACATGCCAATTCTTGAAGGCTGGATTTATATTCTTTACAGTTTAGATATCTTGACATGAAATTGCACTCTCCTATTTGACATAAGCTTACCTTCCCAGTTGGATATTCCAACTTGTTGTTTTCCGGTACAATGAGTTAGAAAAACTTCATAAAGCATCAGATTGGAAACTCACATTGGTTTTGGTGATTGCAGCCATGTCACTAAGATCAGATGTTGATGATGCAAAAGAAAAGTTGCTTGATGTATCAAACCCACGTATTAAGTTATTACTTGGGGTTATTAGATCATGCCATATTTACCTAAATAGTAATGGATAACAGCTATAGCAGAAGTTTGTTAGATTAGATATAAGAAGAGCCTTTACTTATTGTTTTCTTCTTTATTTACTGTTTTTTTTTTCTGCTTCTGATAATAATGTCTGTTCATAGATGAACTGAGAAAATAAAGCGAGTAAAATAGCTCCAAGAACTGCAACTTTTCGCCAATTGGATGAAGAGATGAAGGAGTCTGCATTTTCAATGACTAGCAGAGCAATTAGAGCAAGGTAGACATTCCTCCTAGTTTTTAACCCAGCCTTTTCTTTAGTATTCTCCTTAATCTTCTCCCCATCTTCCTTTGCTTTTGCCTTGTCTGTAGGCTTTTTCTCTGTCAGGTTCTTAAAGAACAACCCTTCATTGCTGTCTTTCTCAATTTGACCTTCGAATTATGCTAATTGGTCTTCAGTCTTCTCCGTCTCCTGTCTGTTCAATTCTTGGGATTCTTCTAAGGCTTGCATTTGGCTGTCAATGTTCTCCATTATCTGCTTAGAACAAATGAATAAGAAATGGGTTGTCAAGGAGATTGCATCTCAACCAAAACACTCTTCTTTCTCTACTTAACATAGACAATTAAGAGTGCTCTAAAGACCCTACCCATTAACCGGCTTCTTCAAGTCCTCTGAGAGCGTCTTCTCCAACTTTATCAAACTCAGCATTGGCTTCTTCAGCAAACTGGGTGAGATAGCCAGATCGTTCATCCAAGTAGTCAGTGAGATGAACTTTTTGAGCCTGTAGCATTGCTATTTGGGCAAGCAGCTCCTGCTTACGAGTGTCTCCTTCTGGTGATGAGGACCCGGGATCAGAATCATTGGATTGGGTGAGACAGGATGGAATTCTTTGTGTATGCCAAGCTTTTTGTGTGGAGAAAAGCTTGCTTACTGGGGGCAAAGGAGGCTTGAATGGCTTTGAATGCAATCATCTTTTCCCTGTTTTCTCAGTGGAAGAAGGAAAGACAAGATGCTTCATTTGTATCTTCTATTTACACTGGAAGCTTTCCTGAACCTCCCATTTTGTGTGCATTATCTACTTTTGCCTTATAATAATAATAGTGAAAACAGTGGGTTGGCTTTTGGTTCAGTTCCATTAAATGAACCATAATTTACCCAGTAAAAGCCCATCTAGACATGGCTTTCTGATTTGATTATTCTGTAACTTTTCTTGCTACAGAACTTGAGAATCACTCCCTAATCTCCTTACAATAATTATCTCAACACCAAGCACCTCCACCAATAAGTTGTCTTCTATACTACGAATTAATGAAATTTGATTCACCAAAATAAACCAAAAGATTATATCTTTAAATCCATCAATCAATGGTCTCTGAAAATGATAAAATGAACTCCAAGGGTACTTCTCAAGCTTCATTTTCCAAACAGTTACTCTCTATCTTCACTTGAAATTGAAAATGACAAAGGAAAATTAATAATTATATTACAATGTCACATTTTTTTTTCCTGCAAGTCACTGCCAATATAGTCAACTACGCAAAACAGTTAAATGTTCTATTTCTTGCATCCTAAGCAAAAGGCTGATAAAATCTGTCTGAATGTTCATGCATCAACAATTAGTCAAAGCTAGAAAATATGCTTAATTCACATTCTATTTGCTTACCTAAACTTCATCCGTTCAAAATAACGTGCTCTGAGAAGCTTAATCAAGCTCTGAAAGTGAAACAAAATCTACAGTCTGACCAGAGAAACAAAAGACTTTGAGCCAAAAAGGAAAACTGGTTGTATGATTTTTTTTTTTTTTTTTGTAAATTACATGTTTAATCATTCAATCTTAGAGTTTTTTATTTTGATCATTTAACTATGAAAATTACAATCTGGTTATAACTTTTAATATATTAGTGACCAAAATAAACGTTTAATTAATTATTTAATTATTTTGGACTAGATTTTTTGCAAGATTAAATATTTTCACGTGGCTTCAACCTTCGACTAGGAGTAATTTGGACTCATTTCCAAGCGTGTTCATCATAATCTGGTAGCTAACCTTTGACCTTAATAGATATTTGGCTTCAAATGAGTAATCCACCTATTTTAACAACTATTATTGTCACGTCCTGATACCAAAACGCAATATAATCATATTATTTTGAAGTAAACCTCAAAGTAATAAAAAAAATTTTTTTAATCATTCTAAAGTTCATCAATAAACTAATATAGTCTGTCAAGTAAAATCTATATATTTAATCTAACTAATGATACATCTCTATATATTCAAATGCAAATCATATAAAAATACAAAACAGTTTTATAAGATCTCATTGGCCAACATTATCTTTGATGATTAAGTAATCTTTTCCATTTGATCTTCTAACTTTTCACAAAACTAAGCAAACTTATCACTTTTTTATTTGTAAAGAAAAAATAAAAAGAAAATAAGCATTTTCATACGTATATAGCTCAACAAGTATAAGCTCACACATTTTATCGGATCAAATATCATTTTCATATTTATTATATAGATCATTCTAAAAACATTCATCAACTCATAATGTCAAAAATAATTCAAACATCAGCATTCTGTCAAGCATTCATAGTTCATAAATCAATATCAAAACATATCATCAAATCATGGATCAATTTAAAAAAATAATCATAAATCATCATTATCATTCATTTATCGTTAGTTATGGTCACTGTTATCGTGACATTGATTGTATCGACAATTTCATCATCATGATCATTACTAATTATTATAACCCACTAGCTAGGACCTTACGCTAACTACTATAACCCGTTAGTAGGGTCGTATAATCATGTCTATGCTAATTATTATAACTCGTTAGCCAGGACCGTAGAACTAGTTCTGGTGTCGATGATCCCACTTCTCAGGGATGTAAAAACGTAGCTATCATAAAATCTTTCTTTAAATATAAATAATTTTTTTCATTTCATTTATAAGTACGATCCATCGTTTATATAGAGAAGCACAAAATAATCATATGTTTGATCATATTTTCATACATTGTAAATAATGAAATAAAATATTCATTCATTTAAAAACATACATATATATATATATATATAGATTCGAAAAATAAGTAAAATGTGTGAGATTCTACTTACCTCATTTCGATTCTACCACTTAGTTTTTTCCCCAAAATAATTAATGACCTATTCAAGATAATTTCAACATAATAAAAATTACTCAACCCATTTCGAGACCAATGATACTAAAAACAATTAAGTTAAACAATGGTTAACTCAACTAATTAATACTAACAACCTGAGCTCTTTTTACTAAAATAGCCATATCTCAAGATATCCAATCAGAATTAAGATCTCTTTAATTTGTTAGAACCTAGACTTGATAAGCTTTCTAATCATATATAGCCCACCTCGTAATTCTTTGTAGATTAACTATAATAATTTTTTAAATCCATATCATGTGTTGCTATCAGATAGCCTGTATACATTCTAATAAAAATTACATATTTATTCATAGAAAACTTCAAATTCAATTCCGCTTATTTCATTAAAAAGTAAACTTAAGCTTTCCAAATATATATGGCTTAATCTGTAAATCTTTGTATAAAAATTAAGATAATTTTTAAAATTTAACCTTGATGTTGCTACCTTATAGGCTACATATCCTTAAATAAAAATTAGACAACTCTCCATAGAAAACTCAGATTCGACTTTTGTTTATTTCATTAAAAAATAGATTCAACAAGCTTTCCAGCAATATAAAATACTTATAGCAATAATCTATCAATTAATACAAAATTCTATTTTAATTCACTGTTATAGATCATAGAGTCTCATCCAAAAATATAATTTCTCATTTAATTTTTAAAAACTTAAATCCTCACTTTCAGCTTTTAAACTCCTTTCAATAATCATCAATAAACCTTAAAAACATGAAATAAAAAAAGCCCAATAATTTACCTAAATAGATCATGAAGATTAACGAAAGATTTCATAATTTTTCTTGATTTTTCTATCAAAACTTTAACTCCATATAACAACAATCAATATGATATTTTTTTTTAAATAAAAAGAGGGCATATACTCACCTTTAGGGGATTAACTTGATTGTAGCCTCTGATTTTGAATCTCCAACTTGATTTTTCATGCTTTCTTACCCTAAGAAAAATGAAAAAGAAGAACTTTAATTTCTTTTGTGTTTCATGATACTAAGTATTTTCTTTGGTAAAACACTCAACCATTTTTTCTTTAGTAATTAACCTCTTAATTAACTTAATGGGCTTTAGTAATAATCTAGCCCAATTATTATTTGGGCTGGGATATTACATTTTCTCCATTTATAAAAAGTTTCATCCTCGAAACTTAATTTACAACTATATCTTATTCCTTCATTTTTGAAATCATTTTGCTTGCTGTATAATTGTTTCATTAAACTTTTATAAAGGTAATAATTTCATTTCAAAACTTGTTCTTTCCAATCAAATATTTGAATAAGATAATTTCAATATGTTAAAACTTATATCATCCTTAATTTCTAAATACTCATATCCAATCACATAGCTTGGATTAAAAACATATTTTCTCACCATAGATTTGTAATATAAAATGTATAATAGATATTTGAGGTGGTAAGATTCTTTATATTGAACTTCTTTCACTTTATAAAGAACTTCAAATGTCCTTGCATAATGTAAACTTAACATTCCTTACCTTATAATCATCGTAACACTTTTAATGATGACACATTTGAGTACAAATGATTAATCACTTGAAGGTACAAAATTTATCTCTGAATTTCAGTATAATTCTTTTGCTTATGTGAAACCATTGCTTAATCAACCAAATTTTATAAACCATTTGTTCCATAAACTTAAGAAATCAAAGTTTTTCTTTTTTGTCCTTATGCCAATTAGTTTAAAACTTAGATCTACTTTTATACAAAATCTCAAAATGAATCATTGAATATTTATCTTATGACTAATGTTATAAAAAAATTTCTCTTCAATTCATGACATAAGCACTTCTTAAAAGAATGTCAATCAATGATAAAACCTTAAAAAATAAAGAGAACATAAAATATTCTTGCCCAAATCCATTAGTCCTTATTTATTAAAGATTCATCACTTTCTTAACTAACAATAGCAAAAAAAAAAAAAAAAAAAAATTAAATCAGGCTTTTACTACGCACTATGATATTTTTTTTCAATAAAATTCAAACAAATTAACCTTAATAACATTGTTTCATAACAACAAAAACATATGTCTATAAATTTTCATGTAATTCACTTTATGCCAGGTATTCATAACCAAACAATGTTAAAGTTGAATACCAGTATCACCAAATCATTTAGTCACCAAAAAGATATCACATAGTATTTTAATTTTATTTTCTTCTTCATTGACTATATGAAATTTTCTATCAATTAACTGTTATAAAACATATGAAATCAATGTAATAAATCATATACATAAATTTATACCATATAAATTCAAACATAAATATTTGGTTATCCAAGTTGTCTCCAATTTTGAATATTGTTCTTTCTAATTTAATATACCAATTATCATATAACAACTAATTTTTCATAATCCCTACAAACATCATAATGTCTCAAATTCTCTTTTACCAAATATATTGCTATCAACTTTGAGTCCAAGTTAAAACCTATGTATCATAACTCATAAATAAAATTCTCTTATAGAATTTAAACGATAAAAACTCCAAATACTTGAATTGGCACCAAAAGTACAATATGAACAATAGCCAAATACATCACATTGTTTTAAAAAATTTTTCAAATTTCTTTAAAATTGAATACATGCTCAGAAATCACCAAATACACAAAATCATCACTTATAAGATTTTAAACAATCTTTTGCACTTGTAAGATTTCAAACATTCTTTTGCACTTGTAAGATTTCAAACAATCATTCTTAATCAAAACATATATATGTTTCTATAAATCATTTACTTCTTCAAAATCAACTTCTTTACTAAATCATTTAGATAACCATACCTTTAATTTATATCCACAAATTTAATTCTTTGCTAAGTACACAACCTTGTACCACAATAGGTAATGTTCTCTATAAATATAAAATTTGAAGGAATCCAATAGTATACTTCAATTAAAAACTATAACCACAAACTAATCACTTTAGCCATTAAAAAAGTACACCCCAAAAAAGAAATTTAATGATCAAACTTCAAATTAACTATACAAATATTCAACTCGTATGATCAAACCTTAAATACTTTTTCAATAAAAATGTAAAATCAAATAAAGTGAATATCCTTCTTTACGAATATAAAACTATTTACCACAATTATAATATTTCGGACTAAATCCATCAAAATAAATTTTCAAACATTATAATCCATAAATAATTACTTCAAAATTTCAACATATCATTTTATTCTAACTCTAATATTTTATACTTTTAATTCCAATAATGTACACTCATATACCATTTTTAATCTATGATTAAGGATTTACTTAACACTTATCAAATACTTCAAAATCTCATTAAGTCAAAGGTCTTTTTTCAAACCCATAGGATTTCCAATTATCAAATCATTCTCTTAAATAATCTTTTAATTCATAAAATATGTCTAATTATAAGTCGCATCGAAAATCTTTTCAACTTATAAAATTGTACTATATCAAGGTAATTACACTTTCTCTTAACTACAAGAGCCAAAAGTAATATGTAAATATCAACCAAAATAATTACACCAAGAATTCATTGAATAATTGATTCCTCAAAATTCATTAAAACTTTAACTACTCTAAAATTCATCGAATCATTTACTTATACTCACCACTATAGTATATGGATCAAAGTTATGTCTTTGAAAAATCATCACATTATTTAGAAGTCATCATTTAGATTCTTAAAAATCTTCACATAGTATTTGGATCATAATCGTGCTCGTATTATAACTCTTTCAATATAAGGATCATACACTATGTTCTTAGAAAATCATCGTGAATCTAATTGTCATAATCTAACTTCTTAAAAATCTCAAAAGATTATAATTGTAGTTCTTAAAAAATTCTCAAAATCATAATATAAGCTCTTTAACCTTTCATATAGTTTAAAGATCATAACTTGAACTCTTAGAAAATCTTCAAGAAACATAACTTAGGCTTTTAAAGAAAATCTCATCATAGTTTAACTTTTAAATTTTTTTTAAAGATCGTAACTTAAGCTCTAATACCATCTTATGTCACACCCTTAGACCAATAAGTAACACAACAATATTATCTTGAAGTAAATTTCAAAGTAATACGAAGCACTCTTTCTTAATCTTTCTAAAATTCATCAATAAACTGATATAGTCTAGCAAGTAAAATCTATATCTTTAATCTAACTAATAATACATTTTTATATATCCAAATACAAACCATATAAAAATACAAAATTATTTCATAAGATCTCATTGCCAACATTGTCTCTAATGACTAAGTAATACAAAGCATTTTTTCTTAATCTTTCTAAAATTCGTCAATAAACTGACATAGTCTAACAAGTAAAATTTATATTTTTAATCTAACTAATAATACATATTTATATAACCAAATACAAACCATATAAAAATACAAAACCATTTCATAAGATCTTATTGACCAACATTGTCTCTAATGACTAGGTAATATTTTTCATTTGATCTTCTAGCTTTTTACAAAACTAAGCAAACTTATCACTTACTCATCTCTAAAGAAAAAGTAAAAGAAAAATAAGCAAACCACAACTCAACAAGTATAGGCTCACACACCTTACCGGATCAAACATCATTTTCATACGTATTATATAGATCATTCTAAAAACATTCATCAATTCATAATGTCAAAAATAATTCAAAAATCAGCATTCTGTCAAGCATTCGTGGTTCATAAATCAATATCAAAACATGTCACCAAATCATGGATCAATTTGTAAAAATCATCATAAATCATTATTGTCGTTTATTTATCGTTAGCTGTGGTCACTGTTATAACCTGTGACATTGACCGTATCGATAATTTCATCCTTATGATCATTGCTAACTATTATAACCCGCTAGTCAGGGCTTTACACTAACTACTATAATCCATTAGCAGGGCCATATGATCATGTCTATGCTAACTACTATAACCCATTAGTCAGGGTCGTAGAATTAGTTCTGGTGTCAATGATCCACTTTTCAGGAATATAAAAATGTAACTACCATAAAATCATTCTTTAAACATAAATTATTTTTTTTCATTTCATTCATAAGTATGATCCATCATTTATATAGAGAAATGAAAAATAATCATATGTTTGATCTTATTTTTATACATCAAAAATAATGAAATAAAATATTCATTCATTTAGAAACATACATATATACATAGATTCAAAAATAAACACAGTGTGTGAGATTTTACTTACCTCATTTCGATTCTATCACTTAGTTTTACTCCCAAAATAATTAATGGTCTATTCAAGATAATTTCAACATAATAAAAATTAATCAAACCATTTCGAGACCAATGATACCAAAAACAATTAAGTTAAATAAATGTTAACTCAACTAATTAATACTATCAACCTGAGCTTCTTTCACTAAAATAGCCATATCTCAAGTTATCCTTCTAAAATTAAGATCTCTTTAATACAATAGAAACCATATTTAATAAGCTTTCTAACCATATATGGTTCACCTAGTAATTCCTTGTAGATTAATTATAATAATTTTTGAAATCCACGTTATATGCTGCTGTCAGATAGCCTATATATATTCTAATAAAAATTATGTATTTATTCATAGAAAACTCCAAATTCAATTTCGCTTGTTTCTTTGGAAAGTAAGCTCAATAAGCTTTCCAAACATATATGGCTTAATCTGTAAATCCTTGTATAAAAATTAAGATAATTTTTGAAATTTAACCATGATGTTGCAACCTTATAGGCTATATATCCTTAAATAAAAATTAGACAACTCTCTATCAAAAACTTGAATTCGACTTCCGTTTCTTTCATTAGAAAATAGATTCAACAAGCTTTTCAATAATATATAATACTTGTAATAATAATCTATCTATTAATAAAAAAATTCTATTTTAATTCACTATTACAGATCATAGAGTCTTATCCAAAAACATAATTTTTCTTTTAATCTTTAAAAACTCAAATCCCCACTTTCAGTTTTTAAACTCCATTCAATAATCATCAATAAATCT
The DNA here is from genome assembly GCF_002303985.1 of Durio zibethinus. Next base: position 25,321,157 of record NW_019168492.1, read on the forward strand.
TAAAAACATGAAATAAACAAAGCCAATAATTTACCCAAATAGATCATAAAGATTAATGAAAGATTTCATAATTTTTTTTTATTTTTTTCTCAAAACTTTAACTTCATATAACAACAATCAACATGATATTTTTTCTTAAATAAAAATAGGGTATATACTCACATTTAGGGGATTAACTTGATTGTAGCCTTTGATTTTGAATTTTCAACTTAATTTTTCATGCTCTCTTACACTAAAAAAGATGTGAAAAAAGAACTCTCATTTCCTTTTTATTTCACGATACCAAGTATTTTCTCTAGTAAAACACTCAGCCGTTTTTTCTTTAGTAATTAACCTTCTAATTAACTTAATGAGCTTTAGTAATAGTCTAGCCCAATTATCATTTCGGCTGGGGTATTACAATTACCCAATTGGCTATGGCAAGCAATGGAAGGAGAGAGGAAGGCAGAATGGATAAAATGGGGTCGGTTGGTTTAGTCTTGGCTTTCAAACAAGCCATTATACTCTGTTGGGTTGCCATCTGATGGAGAACATGAAAGCCATTTCTTAACATCTGATTATCTTGTTTGATAAGGTTGCATCCCATTGCCATTTTGCCATGCTAGGCTACCATGCTTATTCTATACAACATATGTAAGCAATTTTATTCGTATTCGGAGTCTAATGCATGTAATGTCTTGGTATAAATTTCTTCCTATTTTAATAACCATTAACATGTTGTTTGAAAGCTAAATCATCAATGGATCAGGGCGTTTATTTTATTTGGGTTTAATTCTCTTTTTGACGCAATTATCTTGCTTGATTGGACTGGATTATTAATATGAACAACCATTCAGAACTAAAAATGGAACAAATTACCGTTCTTCCATGACAATCAAAGCAGTTCATTTATTGTGGATTGCACGTTTTAATTCTTGGGTGCGACCAAATATGTGAAGGCTTGCAAAATTGCTCTCAGCTTCTGTTAAAAGATGAATTAATGGAAGGCTGAAATGCCACAATCACCAGCGTTGTCTTGATGGTGTTTTGGACCCAACCCCAAACCTAACATTGATCCTCGGGCTGGCAGGCTTCATGCAGTTTATCAAAGCATGAAACGAAATTGTGATCAACTGGAAAACAGCACCAAAGACCAAACTACTATTTATTTTCCAAGAGTTGCAATACCAAGAGTTGCAATACCAATTCACTTTCGTGGAGTTTAATCTTGTCTAAAACCTAAAAGGAACAAGGTTTTCCTGGCTGTTCTTTGTCCACGTGACTGCTTGAAATGGTGAAGTGTCTTGGACCATCCTTTTTTACCTTTTTCTTTTTAGGAAAATACCGGTAGTAAAAACTGATGTTTAAGTGTAACTTGTTGAGCTGCCGCCATATTCAATTATCAGAAAACTTGATTTCTTTGTCAATTGTAATAAATTAAAGTTGTATAAAGTCTTCAAAACTGTATAGCTCAGGGGAAAAACTTCAAGAACTGTACCAACCAAAATATTGACATTTACAATATACAGATATGCTATATACCAACAATAACAGGGATATTGAAAATTGATATACAAATGAATATATCAAGATTCTCAAAGAATTGTTGCATTAATGGATATGTCATTATCTGTAGTATTAGAATTATTGTAATCAAGGAATATGAGAGAACAATTGAAACAAGTAAATGGTATATATTTAAGAACTGATCAACTAGACCAGTTGGCCCATGCAATAATGTTGATAAAAATGGTAATTTATAGAACTTGAATAAAACAAATTCAAGTTTTGAGTTCCTTCTGACTTGACCAAATCTGTCTAGCTCTTCCCATTTCAATCTTTTGTGTGTTAATGATTCAAGTAAAAAGTACCCAAGTGGGACAAGAGGTGAATTATTGACCTTCAATTCTAAACCAACCAAATTTCTGATTAAGCTTGTGCTAACTGGAAAGGGCATTAAGAGGTTTAATAACTTGACTTCCATTTATGATTTGGTCCTCAAAAAAAAAGACAACTTTATGTGAAATGCAAGAAATCATGGGAGGACCTTGTTATTTCTCAACAATTCTTGTTTCTGGAGGATACATTCTTCCACCTAACCAAGGAAAAACGACATGGCAGCAATTGGTCTATCACCCTTTAAAAGGGTGCGATGGCCAGTCATACATGACTGCAACTAGGCCGAGGGGACTACGTGAACAAACAATAACAAAAAAAACAGATCCAGAGATAGAGAGAAAAGGAGAGAAAATGGACTCTTTGATTCGAGTTTTCGTTCTTGTTGCATTCCTCTTACCTGTTCTTGTCAACTGTGCTGTTCGACATTACAAGTTTGATGTAAGTGCATTATTTAATTGTCAACGAGATTGTGTTTATTTGCAGGGGCATAGCCAAAGCCTGGCTAATGGGGTCAGTTGACCCATTGAAATATAAATTTTCTTTAGACAATTAAGGTAATTTTGAATTGACTCATTAAAAAAGAAATTTAAGGGGTGCATATAATATATAAAAGAAATTTCGAAATCAAATTATAGTAAGTAGAAGGTAGAAATCACTGAATTGTGTTTTGTTTTGAAAAGAATTAACCAAAAATTAAACAAAACCAAGAAAGATATTAATTATTCATTAGCTTTTTTCTACTAAAATTCTTAATTTGTCCATTGTGATTGCAAGCATAGAAAGAATATTTTTAGCAATGAATATAATAAAAAAAAGTTTAGGGTATTAGGTATTAAAATTTTTACATTCTTTTATAAAAATGATGCTTCATTAATATATATAACAAAAAGTAAAATTATAAAAGAGTACTAGATATTAAAAAAAAAACTTATTTTTGAAAGAAAAAAAAAAGACAATATTATAAATTATTGACCTCATTGAGAAAAGTTTCTGGCTATGCCACTGTTTGTTTAAAGCCACTGGACTGAAAGGCACGGTCTGCCCTCTTCAGCATAGATATTTAGAAATTAAACTTCTTGTTAACTGAGTTTGAGTTTGAGTTTGAGGAGTTGGTAACATGCGCAGGTGGTAATGAAGAATACAACTAGATTATGTTCAAGCAAGCCCATTGTCACCATTAATGGTAAGTTCCCAGGGCCAACTTTATACGCCAGGGAGGACGATGCAGTGCTTGTTAAAGTCGTCAACCACGTCAAATACAATGTTTCCATACATTGGTGAGAACCCAAATCCCTGTTTTTTATCCAATGTAAATCGCTATTCACGAATATCTCTGCAAAAATCAAATAGAGAATGTGTAAGACTCTTAATTCCATGTCAAAAGGATGTGTAGATAAGAAATTATATATATATATATATATAGATTTAATATTAAATTTGTGAAGTATTTTTTGTAAGATAAAATTGAAAGACTTTTGAGCTAAAACGGATAATATTTTGCAAGTTAGGTGTTGATCTCCACAAATACTTGACGTCCCTGTCAAATCGAGTCCATTCATAAAACCAAGATCATACCAGTGTCGATTGGTGACCGTTTTGATATCATTTGTAAATACTCGCATCTAACTTACGAGTTATTGTCCATTTTGATGCAAAAATCTTATGATTTTATTTCACAAAAAGTATCTCACAAATTTAAAATTAAATCTCTATATATATATATATATATATATAATTTCTTATCCACACGCCATTTCGATATATGATCGGAGGCGTTACAGAATAGACTTTTTTTTCATTTGTTTGTTCACTTAATTTTGCAGGCATGGTGTCAGGCAGCTTCGAACAGGTTGGGCGGATGGGCCAGCATACATTACGCAATGTCCAATCCCGACAGGGCAAACCTATGTTTATAACTTTACTATCACAGGCCAAAGAGGCACACTGCTTTGGCATGCGCATATTCTCTGGCTAAGGTCCACGGTCCATGGCGCCATTGTTGTCTTGCCTAAGCGCGGTGTGCCTTATCCATTTCCAAAACCCTACAAGGAAGCAGTTGTTGTGAAAGGTGAGCTCAAATTTCAATTCGTTGATGTACCCTCCTGTCAGTGGTTAGGACCAAAATTTTGTGGTCTGGTTAATTATCAAACTTGCACACGTTGGAGTTAATCTAACTCGATGGTTTACTGCCACCCGAGTGGTGGAAATCCGACACTGAAGCTGTGATCAATGAAGCCCTCGAGTCTGGATTGGCTCCAAATGTCTCAGAGACTCAGACGCTTACACAATAAATGGATATCGAGGACCCGTCTCCAGTTGTCCTTCACAGGGTATTTCCCTTCCCTTCCTCTTTTTATCTGATTGCAAAACTTCGTTTAAAACTAAGATCTTTGATATAGAATCTGTTACAATCATATCCAGCAGGTATGACATTGCCAGTTGAAAATGGCAAGACCTATCTGCTACGCCTCATCAATGCTGCACTCAATGAAGAGCTTTTCTTCAAGATTGCTGGGCACAAACTCACTTGTGGAAGTTGACGCCACATATATTAAACCGTTTAAAACAGATACAGTTATAATTGCCCCAGGACAATCCACCAATGTCCTTGTCTTTGCTGATCAAAATTCTGGCAAGTACTTGGTTGTGGCCTCCCCTTTTTTGGACGCCCCAGTTGCAGTCGATAACCTGACTGCAACAGCAAACTTGCACTACTCAGGCACACTTGCCAATACCCCCACAACTCTCACTAGCCCACCACCAAAAAATGTCACACCAGTTGCCAACTACTTGACAGACTCTCTTCGTGCCCTCAATTCCAAACAATTCCCTGCCTTAGTCCCCCAAACTATTGATCACAATCTTTACTTCACTGTTGGACTTAGGATTAATCCCTGTCCTACTTGCAAAGCCGGAAATGGCCGCCGAGTGGTAGCTTCTATTAACAATGTGACATTCATTATGCCTACTACAGCCCTACTTCAAGCACATTTCTTCAACATCAGTGGGGTGTTCACCACTGATTTTCCTGGTAACCCACCGCACGCATTTAATTACTCCGGAACTCCACCAACCAATTTGCAAAAAACGAATGGGACAAAGGTTTTCAGGCTGGCTTATAACACTACGGTACAACTTGTTTTGCAAGATACTGTTATCATAGTCCCTGAGAACCACCCGATCCACTTACATGGATTCAATTTCGTCGCCGTTGGTAGTGGACTCGGAAACTACAATCCAAGGACGAATCCTCATAAATTCAATCTTGTCGATCCTGTTGAGAGGAACACAATTGGGGTACCATCTGGTGGATGGATAGCAATCAGATTCCGTACAGATAACCCAGGTACATTAACAATGTTCTGATACATTCATTATTTTTTTTCCCATGTTTTTGAACCATGAACTTCTCTCTGATCTCGATTTCTTTTGAGTTTTAAGGAGTTTGGCTCTTGCACTGCCACTTGGAAGCGCATACGACATGGGGGCTAAAGATGGCATTCTTGGTGGACAATGGAAAAGGTCCTAATCAGTCACTTCTTCCTCCTCCAGTGATCTTCCAAAATGTTAAACGTGGCAACTATCGACGCCAGCACCGAGATTTCCAGATCGAAAGAGATGTGGAAAGAGGAAAGAGTTTCACATGCTATGGAAACGGAGCTATTTAATAAGCAAAGTGAGAGTTGAGATTGAATAACATTTGTATAGGCATTGTTCTTTTTTTTTTTTGGAATGAATCACAATTTTATTCAAATTCAAACGTCTAAAAAGAAACAAAAACACAGTAGCGAGTTTCTAGAAAGATTGTTTTCAAGGGTTTTCACTAGTTTCGTCGTTCATATCAATTTGATTGCCCTGTTTTTTTTCCTTTGACAATATTGTTGAGAGTTTAAAATTTTATGATGAAGAAGGCCATAGGGTTCGAGCAAAATATAGTCAACATGAATCTACTGTCACCAGGCTGACTCACCCCAAAAACTGGTAAGGTTTTTTCAAAATTATGAATATAATCATTAACTGATCTGAAAATTCGGGATTTTTCAAAGTTCAGGATTTTGATGAATTACCCTTTTCTTTTCTTAATTGTTTACTATCGAGGAAGTTCTTAAAAAATGAGGCCCTCCAATTGTAACAGACACAATCAAATATTGACATGTAAAGAAAAATCATATGAATAGACAAATGACAATGTAGCATACATATATAATGATTTTCTCCTGCTGCCTGTTTGGTCGCTTTAATTCTCTTTCCTGGTTTGCTTGAAAAATTTTTCATCAATTTTATCCTGCAAGTATCTTCCACACCATGCCTCAACCCTTCTCCATTTCCATGGTCTTTAAAGATAAAACCAAACAAATATTTTCATGAACGTTTGTTGATTAAAATATTTGATTTGAATTGGGCTACTGCGAGCTTCAAAGGAAGATTATTAGTAGATCAATGCTTTGGGGTGTGTATGAAATGGATATGACAATTCGTGTTATCGTATTGTATAAAATATTATATTCGTATAATATTTTATATAAAAATTACGTGTCATAATTTATATCAACATGAAAATATAAAATATAATTTATTGATTTTATTAAACATATTTGTAATTTTTATAAAATTTTAAATTATATTATTTTTATATTATTTATTTATATCATATCACTGTATCATATTTTAAATTATAAAATTTAATTTGATCATGTCCTCGCATCAGCTCAATTATTCATCCTAAAGACTTTTAGCTATCGATTTCTAATTGAAAAAAAAAAATGACTATATCTCTGCTTTTATGAATTTCATCAAGTTTTTCTCAATGGAAGGGAATAAAAACAAAACCCATCAACAAACTTAACAACATTACTTTCCTTTTTAACAAACTTTATACCCATCTTTTTAATTATATTTATTTGGTTATAAAAAAAATATTTTTGCTTGCTTTTTCAAAATTCTTTTTCCTAACTATTCTATTGCACAGATTTTGGATTTTCTATTTTTCTTTCATTAAGTAATGACAATCTTAGAATACCTAAGTCTTAATAATAGCCTTTCAACTACAAGGGAGAATCTTCTTTAATTATTTCCTTTTTTTTTTTTCAATTAGTTGATGCTATTAACAATTGCTGTCATTAATTTGCAGGTAATTTGGAGATAAACATCCCTAATTGTTACTTTAACAAAGCCAAGCCAATGAGCATTTGATCTGTAGGGCATCCCCATTCACTAGGGAACATTCTCCATGCAGATTCTTGGTCCGTTTTTTTTTCTTTTATTTTCTTTTCACCGACTTTTGAAAGGGCACTTTCTTTTTGTTAAAGATGCATTTAGATGAGAGATTTCAAGTAAAAAAATTTTAAAATAAAATTATCTTTGTTTATCAAAATAAAAATTAAATTTTTTAAAATTTGTAAAAAAGATTTTAGAAAGTTCAAATTCCTTTTGCAAATTCTACTTAAGAGATAAATTTTGTGAATTTTTTTTGGTTTTTCAATAAGATGTCAATACTTATTATATTTCCCTTTCCTGCATGCCTTTTATTTCTTCAACTCTAACTACCAAAATTTATTTCAATTTTTTTTAAAAAAAAATTCAAGATTAAAAAACATGGCTATAGTTTAGGTTATATCTTAATTATGGATTAATTTGATAAATTTATATTTGCACTTATGGGAACATATAAAATCTCATTGCTGATGTCAATTAGTACATTAGCTCAATGGCATGCATATTAAATAAATTTTTAAAAATTATGAATTTGAAAATATTTAAATACATATTAAATAAAAAATTAAATGATAGATTAAAAATTACATTGTACTACAATTTAATTTTTCAAAGGAGTCTTACCCTAATCTAAAAGCATTAAATATGAGTTGACAAAATCAAATTAAAGAATAATATATATCATAAATTTGCAACTGTACTGATCAAACCTGAGTCAAACCAATGATTTATGTGGCTCCTTCTCATAATGTACCTTTCTTTACCAATTAATTAATACATTGTTACTTAACTACAACTCCAAGATATATAATCTATCTATCTAGTCTCAACCATTTCTTTTCATTTTTTTTTTTTATAAACAATATAGTCTCAACTTGTCTGGTGTAATAATATATGATCAATTTAATATATTAACAAGATTTTTTTTTTTTTGTAAAAGGTAAAGAGAACGTGTCATTAATATGCAAAAGGATGGAAAGGCCAATATAGTCTATAAACAAATAAAAATCTTTGACAATTCCTTGCATGTAATTTTCAACTTATGGGAAATTTCTTATTTGTTTTCTCTTTTTCTATTTTTTTTTTGGAATGCAAAACTTTTTGTCTATGGCACCAATAATGATGGAAAGCTACATCAACAAAAAAGTTAATACTACTATTTGTTTTTGGTGTGATAATGATCCATCAATGTTCACATTCCAATCAATTGCTCCTTCGTATGGTAGCATTTAGCAATTCAATTATAATTTTGCTATAAATTTGCAAGTTATTAATCTTCGTTATACATAATAATGGAAGTCTTGATTTTATAAAAGATCATATTAAAATCTTTTGATTTTATATGATCAAAGGTATTTTAATTTATCGAGTGATTTTAAAAATTATATTTTTTACATCATTTTATGTATTTAAAATTTTATTTTTAAAATATTTTTTTAAAAAATAAATCAATTAATAAAAAATAAAAAATTTGTCTTAACTATTGAACTAACCCTCAATAATCATATCTTTATGTTTGTAGGCCTGTAAAATTCAAATGTTTGCATAGAAAAATGGATGAGCAAATCAAAGTTTAGAAACAAAAACTATATTAAAAACCACCATCAAATTTCGATGACAAGAGACAAACATCTCACGTGCTACAGCTAAATGTCAACACTCAGCACCATTGCCAAGGTTGGTCTCTTATTCAGATAAAATGACTAGAAAAACCCAACACCTACTTTGATTCACCAACCAACCCAATTGCTTTGCAGATTGTCCCTTTCAGTTTCTCTCTTCTTATTGGCTATCACTTTCCACATAAGATAAGAAAAACAACTATACTTTGGCCGCAGCAGCGCCCACAATCTCCATTTTCACCAATCACAACTCAGCAGCTTTGACCTCTCTCTCTCTCTCTCTCTCTCTCTCTCTCTCTGTCTCTCTCTCCCTCTCTCCCTCTCTCCCTCCTCATTCTCTGTTTTATAGATATAAGCAGTACAAAGTAAACTCCAAGGAGTTGGCATATTTCTATTCATTTCTTTCACGCATTCTCTGTTTGGTCTCTTTGCTTTTGCTTTACCCTGGAACGGAAATGTAAAAGCTAAAGATTTCCCACTTTTAACACTCCAATTCTTTAGAAGCTCTCTGTTTTATTTTGTTTTTGTTCTCCGTTCATGGATTTAAAGTGTTTTTCCAGCTTTAATTTGTTAATCTATGATTTGGCTTTTTGAATTTTGATCTGTATATAGATTTCCTTGTTTAAATTTGTTGTTGTATGTGATTTTGGATCTGCTATGGATGTCTAGGGCTATGGATCTGTTTTTTTTTTTAATTATTTTTCCTACTATTTCTGGAATTTTACTTGGGTTTTAGAAAGTTACACTTTTTGAGATTCTTCAATCTAATCTTATGTGAATAAGGGTACTCAGATTCGATTTAAATGGTCTCATGATTTGATACTTCTTTGTTCATTTAAAACAGCCACTTCTCTGCATTTTTCTATCTTGGTTTTTCTCTCTCTTTGAACATTTCATTCAAAGAGGGAGAAAAGAAAAGTCTTTTGTGTACGGAATCATCTTTGGCAGTTACACAACTCGAAAAAAAAAAAGTTATGATGAATAGGGGACTTGAAATTCTTTCTCCATCCTCTTATTTACAGACTTCCAATTGGTTGTTTCAAGAGAGCAAAGGTACAAAATGGACTCCTGAAGAGAACAAGTGTTTCGAAAATGCTCTGGCTTTATATGATAAAGACACCCCTGACCGATGGTTTAAGGTGGCAGCTATGATTCCTGGAAAAACAGTTGCAGATGTGATCAAACAGTACAGAGAATTGGAAGAGGATGTGAGTGATATAGAGGCAGGGCTGATACCAATTCCTGGGTATAGCAGTGATTCTTTTACATTGGAGTGGTTTAATGATAGTCAGGGCTTTGATGGATTTAGACACTATTACACTCCAGGTGGAAAAAGAGGGACAGGGACTCGACCTTCTGATCATGAAAGGAAGAAAGGGGTGCCATGGACTGAAGAAGAACACAGGTAACTTACTCTCCTTTGTTGATTATTTATATTTTTGATAATTTTGGATTTCATTTAATTATGATTGAATAAATCAATCTTTAGGATATCGAGTTATCATTGGTTTAACATGTAAAATTTCTGGAGTTAAAACTGTAATCGGAGATTCGGAGTATGCTTTTCTGTTTAAGATCGATAATCTGGGTATTCAAGATAAACAATATGAAGAAAATGGAAAGAATGGGCTTTCCTGATTGATCCTTACATTTGTTGTGAATGTTGACAATGTGGTTGGTGGACACTATAACATGTTTTGTTTATGGATGTCTCTTTTCTTGCCTGTACAAATTCTGTACTTTCAATGGTTTTAGCAGCTCATGAAGTTTATTTGATGATTAATGACAGGCAATTTCTAATGGGTCTTAAAAAGTATGGTAAAGGGGATTGGAGAAATATTTCACGCAATTTCGTGACGACTAGAACACCAACTCAGGTGGCAAGTCATGCTCAAAAATACTTCATCAGGCAGCTGACCGGAGGGAAGGATAAGAGGAGGTCCAGTATCCATGATATCACAACAGTTAACATCCCTGATACGCCCTCGTCTTCACCAGATCACGGCAAGCCTTTGTCTCCAAATAATTCTCCTGCAGTCATACATTCACAGGAGCCACCAAAAGTAGCCGGGCTAACAACTAAAGAGCTATTTGATTTTGAATTGAAGCAACAAAATGAAGGAGCAGCTATGGTTTTCAACCAGGCGAGTAGTGGTAATGCCTTCCTGTCCCCTTTCTGTGGGATTTCTTCATATGGAACCAAGCTGGAGGAACAAAATTTGCTGAGAGGAACTCTTCCCAGATCTCAATTTGGATCTTACAACACTCTTTTCCAGATGCAGTCAATTCAACGTCAGTAAATTCATTGGTAAAGTGGGAAGAGTTCTCTGAAGGTATTATTATTAATTAATGAGATGAAGATCGAGCCTACCAGTGATGTCAGCTAGCTTTGTCCGTGCCGCATGTGTATATGTTGAAGATGCAAATTAGTCCATAGTTATCACTCTTAAGAGAGATTAGTTAGGTGGTTTGTGATTTATCGTTCAAATTCTGGACCATTGAACCAAAAAGGAAGCTTATTACATGAAGCTTGGGGCTTTAAACTTTTTATTATGTGTCTGCATTATCAGTCTGTTGTCAAAAGTTATTCTTAGATTGATTGTGTGCGTTCTATAGATACTGCCATGTGGGTCAGAGTCCTCTGCAAAATGACAGACTGTACTGTAAAGGCTTAAAACTTGATAATGGACTCCAATAATTCAGATTTCCTTGCTTCAACTGTGATGTTCCGCACCTTAAATTCATTCACATCATGGCAAGGGAAGAATCAAGAGAACTTTGGTCTTTTAGCCAAAACCCTTTATCTGCTTGCTTATGAATTGCAGTGTAGCATTTCTGAAGGCTGTAATATCCAAATTCAGACCTTAGCAAAGATGAAAAACTAACTTCCCATGTTTTGTTATTATTATTATTATTATTATATTTTTTTGGGTCGGGGGAGGGCTGGAGCTGGAGGTACTAAGGGAATATCCAAAAACCTTCTTTGCTTCACAGGCGAAATTATTTTGTGGTTTACATGGATGCAAATAACCAAAGTAGAAGCTGTTGTCAACTGTTGCTTAGTGCGAGTCATTTTCGCATGCTTTTTAAGGACCCTGCTTGATGCTGATGTCTTTTTTGCAAATTCGGGTTTAATGGCAAGTTCCTTCTTGCCCCCCCCCCCAAAAAAAAAGGTAAAGTAAATGGTTGTTTAATTAGTTGACTGTTCATGATAATAGATTCTTGACTGAAGCCTAGACTAAGAGCCACTTATTTAAGCATCTCATTCTTCACTGCACCTTTCTTTTTCGTCTTTGTTCCCTTGACGAGGATGGGACTGGTTTTTTTTTTCTTTGCTCTCAGGTTCCATACTCGAGTACCATAGGATTGTAATCAAATAGATGTATTAGTCATGAGTAGTAATCAAATTAAATCATCCACGTTTTCTTCTGCAATTTGTGCCTTACTCTGATCAGGATCATTCCATCTGACTGACGATTTGGCAGACTCGTGATTCTTTAAACCCCTTTTTATGGTCATTGAAGGAATCTTAGTTTAATGATTCGCCAGTATGCCTAGGCCTTGCTGATGAAAGAATGTGTTTGAAAGTCTTTATCTGTTGTCTACCTAAATTCTGTGCTTTCTTTATGACCCCTGGAAATGGGGCATCTTTCTTCTTCTTCTAATATGGTGGGATTGGAATTTTAATTGATCAGGAAGAGCATGTGTGACCACCTTCATACTTGTTTCTCTCCATTTTCCTTTTATTCAGGATGGACCTCATAGATTCCAGGAAAAAAAGGCTTTGCATTTTCCTAAAAGCACTTAAAATTTGTAAGAATCTTCTCCCTGGTTAGTGCAGTGAGGAATCCTGATGTGACCTGTAACCAATATTATAAGGTTACTATTGCGAGAAAATTATCACTAGGAGACTGGAATTCTAAGAAAAAAAGATCCGAAGCCCCTTTCAATTTTGCTTTTTCTTGGTGAAAATGACAAACAAAGAACTTGTGCTAATGCTCAAAGTGGGCTATTCAAGTGTGGTAGAAAAATGAACAGCAAAGCAGGAGTTCCATGGATCTGAAATCTGCTTTCCAGCAAATATAATTGTTTAGTTACTATTCAGGTAAAAAAAAATTGATCAAATTAAAGCAATCTCATAAAGGGGAAAGGGAAATTTAAGCTTTCTTTTATACGATTACTAATAATTATCCTAAGCCGCTGTTCCATGATCTGGCTCCATTCTTTTGTTGTTTCTTTGCTGCTTGTTTCTGTCACTAAATTGTTGTTGTTGTTGCTCAAGCAAACCTTCATGAAAAGCCCTGTGCCCACCATATTGCTTGCACAATGCACATATAATTTTCAGGTCCCACCCACTAGACAAACTAAACATGGAGCAATATATAAAGTACAATAAACCTTTTTCTCTGGTTAATGACAAAACTGTCCACTTTCTTTTTCAAAAGGATCACTTTTCTGCAAGTTGCATAGGAAAAGCACTTTGGCCTCTTTATTCTAATTTTCAATCAAACCCCCCCAGCCCCTTTAAGCCCATAGGTCGTTTTGAAACCTCACAGATCCCAGTCTCACACCCTCATTTCTTTTCTTCTCAGTTCCTTTTACCCCTCAAAATTGAAAATTCTGATTCTTCTCTCCTGAATGCTTTTAATTGACCCCCGCCAAGTATTATTGGAATCCAGAAGTAGGTTTGTGAGAACAAAATGACAAAACCCTGCTAAGAATCTCCCCCCTCCCTTTGGTGCATCATTGTAGGACCAAAGGTACCATAGAATAATCCCTTTGTGGCTGCCTTTGTTACAAATGATAGACGAGAAATAAAAGAAGACAGAAAGTGGGACTTTTTTTTTTTTTTTTGTGAACAAGTAATAAACTAATAAAAAAATTATTACTGGCCAATAACAAAAAAATTGCTTGTTGCACGTTTTTGTGTCCAAAAAGGTGATACAGGTTCTACCGAGGCACGCTTATATGCAGGAATTACATATTAGATGCTAGGAACACTGGCATGTTGCATCAGCTATTACAATTTGCATTCATTTAATTTTGCTGAATTATATTTCCAATTATAAGTGGTTATTGAGAAAATTTCAATTTCATAACAGTGCCAATGAGCTGTGATCTGCTTGATTTTATTTGATGATGTGAGTGTGCAATTTCTGTTCCATGTCATGTCTTTCTTTTATTTACAAATTGGAAAAACTTCTGTTATACTTAGTGGCCCTGTCTGCTACCTTTTGAAGCTCAAATCTCATTGATTTCACCATCTTGTCCTTTGCCAATCAGCATCTGTCTTTCCCAATACATATACGCGTGGCTTCACAGTATGGTTAGTTTTTCTTTTATTTATTTTTATTTTTTATGTAGCTCATGAAATCAGTAGATGCCAGAAACAAACATTAAGCATTGGCTGAAACACAACAACATCAATGACAGCAACATTGAGGGTTCCTTCTTCGACAATGGTTTGCGAATTCAAAACAAAATTAACATGTATTATCTCACAACTGAACTATTAAATTCAACAGAGAGTAAGAAAAGAAGTTGCATCTTACATACAATAGCAATGGACTAATTATTGCAACCATGCCTGTCAGTGTCACCTTCAAATGTCTGTTCTAAACCTCATTATTGCAACCATGATATACTCCAAGCTTGCCCTAAAAACCCTTTCACGCATAGGACAAGCAGTTGAATTTTCAGCTCAGGACATCAATGGACTCATAATTCACTGTCAGGTTTGAGTGGTGAAAGTTGTGAAGACAACATTTATTTGTCACTTCTTGTTTTTTTCAACCATCAATCAGAGAAAATTAGTGGAAGTAGACCTTTTTTTTGGCTGAAAAGCTAGTGGGAGTAGACTGATGAAGTGCATATCATGGCCTTCTCCAAGTTGTTGTCCTGTTACAAAAGACTTGTAGCTTTGTTGTAGACATATAATATGAACTGGTTTGATATAATTCCACAAGGACCTGAAATCATGATGTGACTTGTTTCAATGCAAATATTGCTTGAATGTGAAAAAAATAAACGTCCTGTTTGTTTGTATGCAAATCTAAAAAGATATAAATTTGAGATCGGCATGATCGAATTTTATATGCAGTGGAATCTTGGTTGCTAATTGGTTCTGAACTCGGGAAAAAACTTCAGAAAACGAGAAAGCTTGTCAGAAGGATATATGATTCTCTTGTCTCGAAGCCTAGACAGATTCACGCTCGGGTGTTTTTCAGGCATGCTTAATCTAAAGTGTTAGACTAGAACTCAAGATGGCAAGAAGTAGAAGCCAACTCTGGTTAGGTTGTGCGTCAACTTCGGGAAGGAAAAGGGTCCTCTTATTCTGAGCGTGGGCTGGGCTGCCTGTTGGGTAGACAAATTACTTCAAGTTTCTTAAAGTATAAAGAGTTTTTGTGGGTTACTTGAAGGACCAATTGTCTATACAAACTAAGGCCCAAACTTGAAATGTTAGTGGCTAATTAATCCAAGTGTTTATAGGGTACTGAAATGATGAAACCCAGCCTAAGCAGCTTCAAATGTCCTATTTGTTTGACTGTCCATAAGTACCGATTAACCCCAAGTCTCAAGGCCCAACCAACACAACAGTTTCACTTTCAAGGTTGGATCCAGTTACCACTTTGTTGGGCCAAAGGGTCCAGTTTACCATTTATACCTATTTCTTAAGTTTCGACTATGAAGCTTTTATGGGATCTGAAATTTGATACACATGATCATATCACAATTTAGCAGATGGGTAGAAGATATTTTGGAAACTATGAAATAGAAAGAATTGTCTTATAAAAATTACAATCAATCTTGGCTGATGGCAGTTTATAGTAGCTGAGTAATGCTACAAGTAGCATTCAATCATTTCAAGTCCATAATTTACAACAAATAAACATATTGCAAAACAATCATACGTACACCATAGCAGGGCCTCTTTGAAGCCACAAACAAGTTTGACAATCCTTATCAACATGCTATTTCCTTTAATTCCACCTGGCAAACCAATGTAATATATCCAAATCACCTAATTGTTAACTTCTGGCGATGGGAAAAGGCGTGTTGCCAGCCATTGCAGAGGTCTCAGTAGCTGCGATCTATTCTTCCGCCAAAACCAAATGGCAGCATTGTAGTCTTCATTGCGTATCTTCTTAGTGGCTGCTTTCCAATCATACTGCTGCATTTCTTCACGTGCAGCTTTGCCAATGGTTTCTCTCAGTTCCTTATTTTGTAACAGGGGCTCCAGTTTGCTCAAGCAGTCGCCAACATCTCCAGGAGCAAAGAGAAAGCCAGTTTTGCCCTCCTGGTCTGCAGGAATTATATCTGGGATTCCCCCAGCACGAGCACCCACCACAGGGATTCCTGAAGACATGGCCTCCAAAACAACTTGTCCAAGTGTCTCAGATTCCGAAGGCATCACAAACACATCCCCACTTGCATATGCCTGAGAGAGCTCTTCACCTTGTAACATCCCAGTAAAAACTGCTGGCATGCCCGAAAACATTTTCTCTAGCTCTTCCCTGCAAAGAAGAAACCATATATTCTTTAAGAGAGGAGCATAAAATTTTGCCTAATCTTAGATCTCCTGACACAACTTGTCATTTGCTACACAAGACTATTGAAGAGGAAACAATTCAGGTTAGCATAAATGAAATCACAGAAACTGGGGAGATCAGAGTAAAACATTCGCCCATCCATTTAGAGCATTCTCAGTGAGAGTGAGAGTATGATATCTGAGCCATCTAATACAAAATATAGATATTCTTCTAGAGCAGTGTAAAGTTCATGAGCATCAAGTGGATTACCTATATGGTCCATCCCCAATAAAAGCAATTCTTGCTTCCGGGAGTCTGTCCATAACGCTGTAAAATCATGTATTCCCAATGTCAAAATTTTACAAAATTCATTAATTTAAGAGAGTAAGGCTCGGTTTGGTAAAAGGAAAGAAAGAGGTCAGGAAAGAAAAATAAAAATAATCTAATGGTTGGGCTACAATACATTACAACATATGCTGTAGCTTAAACATTTTCCTTCCTTTCCTCACTGTTTTCTTCTTACCAAACAGAGCCTAAATAATTGCATTGAAAAATTGACATAAACCCATTAGTTTTTCCTCTTCAGCTATGACATGGTATCATGTTTTAACAAATCGTAAAGGAAGATATTAGCATTTAGCAACACTTTTTCATGCAATTGATAAATGGTACCTTTTGAGGAAATCCAAACTCTTCTCAACTCCAAGACGCCCAACATGAATTACCAATGGTCTATCTGGTTCACCATTGCTGTATAAAACAAAAACATACAGTGCTAAGAGAAACATAAATATATTGTAATTGATGACAGAGATAAGTGCAGCACCTTAATCTTAACCGCATTTCATGAAAGCGATATCGAGGGTGGAAGCTTTCAGAATCCACACCCTTATTCCAAAGGCGAATCTTGTTAGCTGAAAGCATTGATAAATGAAAAGCATTTTAATTTAGGGTTAAGCTATCTAGATCTCATCAACAGGCCAGCATTTGTAGAAGGGAAAGAAAGAGAACAAATAAAGCAGAAGATGCATTTATCACACTGGGGGTAAGAAATGGAGAGAGGAAATAGATTAATGCATAAACACATGGCTTAGCTTTGTCTTATAACAACCAAGTTCAATTGTATGAGGCTATTTTGATAATGTAAAGTATGTGCATGTTTACCTGCAGTTACCCTAGCTGCTTGAAGATCCCTCCCAATTGCAGCGGATGGAACCAGTGTAAGATCCGCTGCTCTATGAAGAAATTCTGATAAGAAAGAGCAAAAAAGTTGTTAATTGCTCTGTCATGAATATTGGCTTAAAAGGAGGGAAAAAAAAAGGGTCTTGCGTACTTAGAATTAACCACATGGGTTCCACTAGCCAACTAAATGTGTATCTTGGGATATACCTGTAGAATGAAACAAAAGTTAGATTAGAGGTCCATAGAACAGTTCATATAGTTTTGAACCTGGAATGATAATCCTTCCAAACAGCTGTAAATGATTTTCCAGGTTTCATTGTTGAAGGAGTAACATGAAGGATTTATCAGGTGAATCAATGAAGAATCAAACTCACACTGGAACATGGGTGTGGTAAGACATCACTATGGGTACACATAGTAGTTTTGCAATAGTGAGAGCACCAAAAACCTGCAATGAAGTCTGCAACAATCAGGAATGTATCTACTACCACTCCTCATTAACTTGTCAATCACAAAGAGAAATCATAATGATCCGAGAACTTAAATAGCAGTAATTAAAAGCATACCATGATTCCAGGTGAAGAGGCATGTATTATATCAGGCTTAAACCGTGCAACTTCTAAAACTATTCTTGGACTGAGAGCCAAGGAAAGGGGCAATTTCTGATACCAAGGAAAAAGGAAGCTGCAATGAGGAGGAAGGAAAAATATAAAAACCAGTATAGGAAAGAAATATCAAAGAATTAGCTAATGAAATAGTAAAAACATAAAGTTATGCCAAACAGTTCAACGAGCCAGTTGATAACTTCAAAACAAAGTAAAATAGGACCAAAACAAGATTGAAATTAAGGAAAAGTAAACTAAGATTACTTGACGGTGATAGAGAATTTATACTTGATATACTGTAAGAATGTTGAGTGTAACATATATCTTAACAAAAGAAAAGTGCTTAACACCTTTCATGAACCTAGCTATCTCCATCCTTGGGATTAAGAAATAGACTCTAAATCAATTTTAAGCAAATGAACACGTAACTGAGATCTAACTAATACTCATCTCTACCATTTCTTTTACTTTATGGTATTGATAACTTTCTGGTGTTTATAAGCCTAAGATGCTTTGTGAATGCTAGCTTTTGTTGGTTGTAAAAATGAGTCACCTCTGGCTTGTCAACATCTTAGAATGTAATAAAAGAATTAAGCAGCTAGTACTTTGTTGTTTCTGAATAAACTTCTTTTTCCAGTTCTAGATAATTTTGCCTTGGAAAGCATGTTGAACAATAAGTTAACATCAAGAAAAATTGAAAATTAGAAAAGCACATGTGAGAACAAAAATGGAAATGATGTGGAAGCATGGTAAAAACTATAACTTGAATTTAGTTGATTACACCAACCTTCTTGATCCAATCAACTTTGCTCCATAGAACTCCTGCGGGACTCCTTCATGTGTTGTTATAACCATTACCTATAAGGACCAATACCCTTACTGTTAGTTCATCATTTCAAAACGTTTCTACAAAATGATAGTGTACTTGTTCACTGTTGGTCAAAACTGCCAGCTTGTCTGGCTAGGAACTGTTAACTGAGAATGAGCTTAAGCTAAATCAGTATTTGTACAACCCGCGTAGTAGTTTGACCATTATTCCTCCAACATTACTACTGTCAATTAAAAATCACTTGAATCAATCAAAAGCTAGTGAAATCAACTCTTAATAATTTTAGCAATCTGACCCCACCCAAAAGCTAAAGCTTCTTAAATTGCAATTGGAGTATAGGACTTAGATTAAGCTTCCATGGCATATCTGTTTATAATGAACAGATAAAAATTAGTAAATAGTAAGCGTAATTGCAGTTATATAATGAGCATACCTCATCACCCATTTCTCTTAAATATCTTATAAAATTCTGGAACCTGTTTTTATACCCCGATACATATCTGCAAAATGGAAAGACGTGCATTCAGTGAGTGCTAAGTTTTTACTTTTAACGTAGTAGGTAACATACAGACCAAGATCATGTTTCACATAATTTGACAGATGACATGTCACAAAGGCAATTGCCAAAAACATAACAACCATGAAATTGACCTCTCAGTTACTAACAACATCAATTAACGACCAAAGAATAATAACAATAAAAGCTGTTACTGAAGAAACTTCAAATTTAACAGCACCAAGAACATGAAAATTAAACATAAGAAGAAAAGGTTATCATTAAACATAGTTATACCAAGCAAATAAGCAAGGGGGAGAGACTCACGAGAAAGGAGAAGGCTCAACAAAAAGAGCAATACGACGAGGCCTGGAATTGTTCTCAGAATGAATCAAAGGAGGACTTTCCTCTTCCCCATATTCTCCTCTCACCTCTGTAACATTCATTTCTGCTAACTCTAACAACAGCTATCCTTCTATTTCTCTCACTCTTCAATCTTACAGACTCAGAAAAATGACTCCTTCTGCAGATCACGCTAATGGGTATTGCTGAAAAAGAAGAAAAAGGCAGAACTTTAACAGAATTAAGAGGGTAAAATGTAAAAGAAGAACAGCTTGAACGGTAGGCAAAGAATGAAAGAGGAGAGAGAGAATAAGGGGACACGATGGCCTACGCCCTGCAGTATAAATTATAGCGGGAAGGTGTTTGAGTTGGCATTCTGAACAACTGAGGTAAGAATTGTATTTTGATTGGTCAATAAAGAATAAAATATTTGGTAAAGGAATCTAAAGAGCCTATGGAATTCGCAGAGAAGGAATATTCTCTTTAAACAGAAGACACAAATGAGAGAGTCCAAAGGAAGCTCCGCTGAGTATATGCCTTAATGTCAAAATGGATAGCGTCTGATCTGTCTCTTTCTTTCCTCAAACGGATCAATTTTCTAATTTTGCATATACGGGAACTCAATTATTTTATTTTTATTAATTTAATTTATTTTGTTTTATTCCAAAACTTTTAATAATAAGAAAAATTATCTCATCTCCAAGATCAAAACTAATGGCCAATCTGTTGGGCTAAAAGTCTCCAATCCAATCACACCAGCGGAAGTGAAATCAAACAATAGATCAAACACACAAGAGACAATAATTTAACGTGGTTCGGTCCAACTGACCTACATCCACGAATGAGAAAAAAGATCCACTAGTTGTAGAGAATTACAAACATACATCATATCATCAACCTCACTCAACAATCAATACTCATAAGACACTCACAATCTCCTCTAGTCCTATGGAGTATTCTCAACCCAAACAAACACAAACCCAAACCCTTGTGCACCCTTTCAACATAACCAAACACATACCCATATGCTCCCATACATCATACCTATGTGGACCCTCTCAATCTCCTCTAGTTCACTCACAAACAAACATACACACCCATAAGACGTAGAGCCCCAATACTCTTATGGGGTGTCTATCCCACAAAACCCTACAACTCTCTTACATTTTTTTCTCATACCTAACCGTGTAGAGACTTCACCTATTTATAACCAAACAAACTTGCCCATTAAGAATCTCTCTCTTCTTAGAATTCTTCTCCTGTAAGTTAAACTTGCCTATTACGAATCCCTTTCCTTTTAGAATTCTTCTATTGCAAGTCAAACTTACCTATTAAGAATCCTCTTTCTCTTGAAATTCTTCTTTTGCAAGTATTCTTGTCCATCAAGCAATATCTGACAAATCTCAAATAAATCTCTAACAAATCCCAAACAAATCTCTTATGGGATTTGAGTCATTATTCTCAACAATCTCCATCTTGACTCAAATTCCGTCAATCATCTATCTTCATGCTAGATATGCTTGGCTCCACCTACAATGAAAGTCTCACAATCATCTTCTCTTCTCTTGTGTCTTCACGCTTCATACAAACCAATCCTAAATCTTCAAAACTTAAACTCGAACTCTTCTCTTGAATCGAGCACTTCTGGACTTGCTTCTTTCATGTCTCAAATCATGCACTTTCCAAACCTTTAGCTATTCTCACATCTCGAACTTTCAGCTCTTTCACATCTCGAACCTTCGACTTTTTTCACATCTTGAATCGTCAACTCTTTTCACGTTCGAACCTTTAGCTCTGATACCATTTGTTGGGGATCACCACAGCTCTGATACCACTTGTTGGAGAATACCACAGCTCTGATACCATTTGTTGGGCTAAAAGCCTCCAATCCAATCACACCAGCGGAAGTAAAATCAAATAATAAATCAAACACACAAGAGACAATAATTTAACGTGGTTCGGTCCAACTGACCTACATCCACGGATGAGAAAAAAGATCCACTAGTTGTAGAGAATTACAAACATATATCATATCATCAACTTCACTCAAACAATCAATACAAACAATCAATACTCATAAGACACTCACAATCTCCTCTAGTCTTATGGAGTATTCTCAACCCAAACAAACACAAACCCAAACCCTTGTGCACCCTTTCAACATAACCAAACACATACTCATATGCTCCCATACATCATACCTATGTGGACCCTCTCAATCTCCTCTAGTCCACTCACAAACAAACATATACACCCATAAGACGTAGAGCCCTAATACTCTTATGGGGTGTCTATCCCACAAAACCCTACAACTCTCTTACATTTTTTTCTCATACCTAACCGTGTAGAGACTTCACCTATTTATAACCAAACAAACTTGCCCATTAAGAATCCCTCTCTTCTTATAATTCTTCTCCTATAAGTCAAACTTGTCTATTAAGAATTCCTTTTCTTTTAGAATTCTTCTATTGCAAGTCAAACTTACCTATTAAGAATTCTTTTTCTCTTGGAATTCTTCTTTTGCAAGTATTCTTGTCCATCAAGCAATATCTGACAAATCCCAAATAAATCTCTAACAAATCCCAAACAAATCTTTTATGGGATTTGAGTCATTATTTCTAACACAACCCATAAGATAATATACAAATCTTTTGAGATTTTACGAATTTATATATAAAAAAAATCATAAAAATTTAAACTTGAATGTTTTTTACTCATATTTTAAATTTTAATTACTTATGTCAATCTTATTTGTTAATTTAATTTAAATGATAACAGTAAAATATTTTTTATAAAATAATATTCGAATATTTAATTCTATAATTAATGTATATTCTTTCCTTAAGAGCATATATCAAAACTTTTTCTCAAATAAAAAATATGTAATTTAGGTTTCCTATTTGGATACGTCTACGTAGAATTCCCTAAAATTAAATTTCTTATGATTTGTCGAGCGGTCAAACGCGTGAACTTAACAATCTGCGTGGATCACAAACCTAAGGAAGCTTAAAAACTAAATGATTGCTTACTTTGGTAATGACATGTACATATAAGAAGAAAAATATTGATTAAATTTTTTTTCAAGATCAACATATTCCAAAAAGAGACTTTCTCATTGAATAATGAATTATTAATTTAATAATCTTAAAGTCAATTTTAAAATTATAGGTTTCGAACCTTAAATATTGTAATTCAAATTTAAAAAAAAAAAAAAGTTTTGTCATTGATACTTTTACGGCCATGGTTATTGATTTTTATAGGGTACATTTCTGGAATTTAGTCAGGAACATGTGATTAAAATGGCAGTGGCTGGTCCCATTTCAAACATAGAGGGTCAGGTCACACTTGCCATGGAAGGTGCCCTACTTCATCATCCTTGATGATTCTGACAGCTAAATGCAGTACCACAAATTGGCTTCTTTGTAAGTGATGATACTGGCTTTGATCTTTCCTTTTCCTGCTCGTCTTTTGAATTTCACCGGAATAAAATAAAGAAATGACCTTTTTTTTTCGAGATCAACATAATACGAAGAGGCTTTGTCATCGATATGATTATTAATTTTTATTGGGTACATTTTTGGCAATTTGTTGGGAACATGTGATGAAAATGGCGTACATGGCTAGCATCTGCTTGTCCCATTTCAACAAAAAGGGTCACACAATTGCCATGGATGGGTCCTGTACAGCTCATATAGTACCTCAAATTGGCTTCTTTAGTGACGATACTAGCTTTGGCTTTTCCTTTTCCTGCTCGTTTTTTTTACTATAATCTATTCTGCCTGTAGATTAGATATATCAATTTTAAATATGATACAATAATATAAATAAAAAATATAAAAATAATATATTTTAAAATAAAAATTATAAATAAATTTAATAAATAAATAAAAAAAATTTTATATTTTTATATAGACATAAATTATAATACATAATTTTTATATAAATATATAATATAAATATATAAATTTTTAATATTTTATAAATATTAATACATAAACTATCATATCTATATATAATAATTTAAGGGACAGAAACTGGAAATAACACACACATATATATAAATTTCTCATGGATTATTACATTACTTAAGTAATTATCGAGTTAGATTTCCATTTTACTTATTACTTGTTTGTTTATTTCTCAGCCTTCATTTACTGATATCAAATGTCAATTAGAGCAAAAAGAAGGCTATTTTAAAGTGTATAAATCAATGGTGATCATGATTACATTCCATGAATATACTTTCCTTTGCATGCTTTAATGCTTAAGATATGGTCGGTCGCAACCTAATAATTCATTGGTTCAGTTCAAATAGTATTTGTTTTTTGTTGTTTAGAACAATCTATTTTCAATCCTTTCTTATTAATGACCCAATCTTTAGAGGTTGAGCTTCTTGTTTGTCCAAAATAGTTATTCCCAAATTCCCAAATGGGCCAAACCAAATAGCTGAAAACCCTATTGCAATCCTAGTTTTATGTCCGTAAGATTAAGACCATTTGGATCTATTTCATGCTTGAATTTAACCAACATTAAGGCTTAAGCCTTAAGTCTTTAGAATTTAGCCCATTTTTTCTGGTCCAAAACTAAAGCCATAGCCTATAGGGAATAGGCTTTCCCGGACCCAAGAAGAAGAGCTGGAATGAAGCTTGAACTGGTCATTGCTTCACTGGGACAGGAAATATATGATGGAAAACAGGAAATGTCTAGCTGAATTGGTTCCGGTTTCACATCCGCTAAGGACCATAAAAAGAAGCATTTATGAATTAGTTTCATTCTTTGTCTCCTGGGACTATGAACTTATCGTTAATATCACATTCAAAGCCAAGTTTCGGTCCCAACAAATGAAGGCCAAAGCCACAAATTTTCTGCATGCATGGAGCTAATTTTCAACATTTTGATTTGAACTGATATTATTGCTTTGAAAATGTTGTTCGGGTGTTAATTCATGCTTATCTCACATAGAGAATTCAATACAGGGACTCAAAATTCTACAAAACTGTTTTTGGACCATAGAAGGAAGAAAATGACAATCAACCAGGCTCCTGCCCCACTTCTTAGATCGTAATCTTTTCTTTTTAGGTCATTTTGTTATATACATTAGCATTAGATTACGTAAGATAGCGACTCAACCCGGTTTGGCACTCCAATTTTATGAGTGAGATCCAAAGGCTAGCTTAGCTTAGCTTTAGCTCTATAATCTTACTATAGTGGTGTATTTGAATGAAGGCTAGCTTAGCTATATAATCAGGCAAGTAAGTCATCTGAGTGGCTGAGTCTCACTTTTGCTGCTTTCCCTTTAATTTTGCTCTGCATGCAAAAGCTTTTCTAACATGACTTCTTGATTACTTGACCAGGAATGCACTCCAATAGAGAAGCAAAACTGGGGCCTTGTCATAGCTCCCAGTCAAAAAAATCCCAGCAGGCAGCAAAATTCAACAGGAATTTTCTCCTGTCAAACAGGTGAAAAAAGGAAAAAGGGATGGTTGGTTTCCCTCATATTCACGCCAAAGCCCACAATCCCATATTCAAATAGATTCCCTCTTTCTCTCATTTCTTTTTCATATAGTAATGTATGTTTTCAAAAAATGGGCCAATCTCTTCAATTCTATTTCCAGAACAGAATCAAGATATGGCCAACAAAAGAAAAAAAAGTAGGCCCTAACAGCACCTCAAAAGCAACGCTGATAAGAAGAGTATCGAGTGCTTGTCTCCTTGTGTTCCCTTGCTAGTTACTGCTACTCTTTCTTTATTATTGACCAACCCTGCAATGCAAACCACTTTTCATTTTCACTCATTGCTTTCCTTTCCTAGGTTCAAATTCTTGCATCCACCTAACGTTCTTATTGTTATATTAAACCCCACATTTTATAAGTAGACCCACTTTTGCTTAAGTTGCTTGATCTCAGGTTCAATACTGTTTATATTTAGTAGTTTCTTTTTTTTTTTTTCAAAATATTTCTCTCTATGTATGTTTTTTAACATAAATATACATATATCAGAAGAAAAAAATAATGGTATTTGGAATAACAAAGGCTTTTAAACCAACATAAACAAGGGTAATTGATCAAGAATGCATTGATTCAGCTAATTTTAAAGTGAAATTTCACTCCAACTTTCTTGAATTCGGCCAAAAGAAGTTATGGGAAAGTCCATATGAATTCAATGAATTATGAACCAATCATGACAAACAATGACATCCTGTATTTGATGGGGAGTTTTGGCTTCCAATAATTAGTGAAGATAAACAGCAATTATATATACATTCAAATACGCCAGGTGCATGGCTCATGCACGTATATATTATATGTGAAATTTTGGAATGCTAAGTTGAAAAGGGGCGTTGGTTTAGCCAAAGGTTTAATAATTGGCCATGCAGTCAACATCTTTGAACAAGAATATGCTCACTCACAAATTAATTCTACTGCCAATTACTCGTATCAATGACATATCCCATCCTATCCCTTGTTTCAGTATCTTCTTTTTCCTTTTCAGTTTTCACTTTAGTCACAATAATTCATCAATAAATACCCCTAAAACCTTACCAACTGCCCTTCTTCCTTGTTCACACATCAGAACTTATCTTTTCCTATCTATTTTTCCATTTCTCAATCTCACCAGGAGGAACCAAAATTCCTTTCAAAGGAACTGATCTCTTCCCAAAGTCTAGAATGTCAAGAACAAGCAAGCGAGTGAGTTTCAGTCCTGATGTCAACGAAAGGCCAACGATCTTTCTGAAACATGGAGGCAGTGGCAGAACAAGAGGTAACAGAAGAAGGGTCGTTGTTGGGATTTTTTCGTTTAGGCTTATCGAAAGCTCAAGAATTTCACCAGCAAGATTGTTGAGGCGTATTGGAGCTAAATTTGCAACAGCGTTGCGTTTTGTATCCATTCGACAGAACTCTTCGCATAGGGTTTCTTCTTCCAATCTGCCAAGGTCACGATCTCTGGCTGAATCTATTGACTCTCATCGTGCTGAAGCTATAGAAGATTGCATCGAGTTCCTGAATTCTTCTTCATCTTTGTCAAGATCAAACTCGGTTTCTACATGTTCTTGCTAGAATTGGAATCCTGGGAAAGAAAATATGTAAATGAAAGGGAAAACAAAAGGTATTATATATAACTCATTGATCATTTAATTTCCACTATTACATGTAGAAAAATACATGCGGAAAGCAATTGAATCTTACATCCAGTTTCTGTTCATTACTTGATTCAGTTTAATCTCAATCATAGAGAATAATTGCATTATAATTTAACATCAAGAAAAAAGATCCAACACATGAACTTTATGCAATTTTATTATGCCATGCCCTGATTTCACCGGGCAATTAGGTAGTCATTAATGGAGAAACCCCATATGTATCACGGAAACGAACCATTCCATGCCTGGGCCACAGTAGAGGGTTGGGCCTGAACAAATTTTCAAAAGAAAAGTCGCTGTCGGGACCGCAGATGAAAGGCGAAAGCTCAACCAAATATCCCTCTCGGTTTCTCGTTTGTTTTGCTTCTTTGAATCTGAA
Source organism: Durio zibethinus (assembly GCF_002303985.1). The sequence continues at coordinate 25,348,374 of NW_019168492.1, forward strand.
TGATAGGAGTGCGACTATAGTTTGCATCGTTCATACAAAGATTTATGTATCTAGTTCTTTGATAGTTCTAAATCGTTTCGGAGTGCTGAGTGAATTTTTGAGTAAAAAAATTCTAGCAGTTTCATAAAATAAAGAACTCTTATAATATACTATGGGCTTATATAAGTAAAAAAATTCTACTTTCTATAAGAAAAGGGAAGGGAGAAGACTACTGAACTCTTACAAAATTAAAAGTATTCATTGTTTGGAACAAGATGCCACAAAAGGATTATAAGATGATTGATAGTTTAAGGGACAGACAGACACTTACGAGATACTGTGCTCTACTTTCTTTTCCTAGAAAGAATAATGAGAAAAAACATAGTAGTATAAAACAAGAACAATACATCGGACCTGAATCAATAAACATAACAACATAAAAGTAATATATCATAATAAATCTAAAATAATAGACAATAATCAACAATCAACAACGCAGAAAAAATAAAGCATACAAGATTTACGTGAAAAATCCTGAGAGAAAAATCACGGACCACAAAAAAAAAAACTCAACTATCAAATAATGGATATACAAAATTTTTTTCAAGCTAAAACTAGAGCTAATTAACAACTAAAGAGATAATTGGAGAAATCTCACCAAATAGGTAACTTAACAAATACATCATGAATTTATTTCTAAAGAGCTTCAAACCCGATCTTCATCGTTCAAAATGTGAAACTCTGAATTATAAACCTACCGACAAAATTTCAGCTCAATCGGATCATGAATCGACTTTCGTTCAACCAACTCTCTTTTTTCCCTTTTCTCTCTATTTTCCTAGCTACTTTTTTCCCCTTCTTTTGGTTTGTGGTGTCACCTTTTTTTATTAAATAGCTAGGGTTCTATGTAAAAAAAAAGACCAAGGTTCATGGCTTTTGATTGGTCCAAACCCAACTACATAGAGTTAGACCTCACTTTCCTAACAATCTTCCCCTCCAGCCCCATTAGAAGGAGATTCATCACCATTGCAATTTCATTTAGAATTTGCCTTGGCCAAGGAACCTATTCCGATCAAGTTATTGTAGAACTCAAGCTTCTCCCTTGAAAGTATCTTAGTCAACATATTTGCTATATTCTTCTCAATATAAAATTTTTTCAATAGCACCTATTATTCTTCAATCACCGAACGTAACCAATGATATTTAACATCAATATGCTTCGTTTTAGTATAGTACATGATATTTTTACTCAAATCTAAAGTACTTTGGCTATCACAAAGTATCACATACTATTTTTGATTCAACCCTAATTCAACAAGAAAATATTTCATCCTAAGTATTTTTTTACCTACTTCGATTACTGCAATATACTTTGTTTCTGTAGATAAAGCAACACACTTTTATAACTTAGACTACCAAGATATATCTTCTCTTGCAAAAGTGAACAAATATAGTAGATTTTTTACCATCAAGATCACCCGCTATGTCAGCATTAATAAATCTTTTTAGAACTAGTTATGAAACTTTATAACTCAAGCATATTTTTGAAGTGCCCCTCAAATATCTGAAAAGCTATTTCACTGCTTTCTAATGAACTTTTCCCGGATTATAAAGAAATTTGTTCATTATACCAACTGCATGAATAATGTTAAGCCATGTACAAATCATAAGATACAACAAAGAAACGACTGTAGAAGAATAAAGAATACCAGACATAGCTACTTATTCTTCCTTAGTTATCAGACAAGATTTCTTACTCAGATAAAAATAGTTAGCAAGTATACTGCTAACTAATTTAGCATATTACGTGTTGAATCTATTAAGCACCCGTTCAACATATTTTTTCTGTGACAACCATAGCTTTCAGCTCTTATATCTTAGATAATGTTCATACCGAGAATTTACTTTACTGGATCTAAATCTTTCATGTCAAAGGATTTAAATGATTATTCTTTTAACCTACGAATCATACCAACATCTTGTCCCATAATCAACCCATCATCAACATATAATAAAAGAATAATGAAATTACCATCACGAAATTTTTTGACATATACACAAAGATCCGTTGTCATTTTGTTTTAGATATGGCTCACCATAAAAGAATTAAACTTTTTGTACTACTATTATGAAGCTTGTTTCAAGCCATACAAGTTTTTCTTCAATTTACAAACTAAGTGCTCTTTCTCTTTCACATCAAAAGCTCAGGCTTATTCATATAAATGTCTTCTTGTAAGTTACCATATAAGAATACAGTGTTAAGATCAAGTTGCTCAAGCTTAATATTCAAACTAGCTGCTAATCTCAATACAACTCAAATGAAACTCATTTTCACAACTGGAAAAATTTTTTTTATCAAAATCGATGCTTGATTTCTAAGAAAAATCTTTCACCATCAATGGAGCTTTATACTTCATTAGCTTGTCACCATTTTTTTTCAATTTGAACACCCATTTATTTTTTAACGACCTTTTCCATTTTGAAAGTTTAAAAAGATCATATGTATCATTTTTTCGTAATGATTCCATCTTTTCTTTCATTATTTTTAACCAGTGCTTTTTATCCAAAATTGCATGCACATCTTGAAAGCTCTCTAACTCTTTCTCACTGGTAACTAAAATAAAATTTGAATTGAGATACCTAGTAAATGACCCGTGCTCTTTAGTAGATCTCTTAAGCTGAGACTCTACACCACTTGATGCTGAAAGTAACTCCCCCTGCTCAATACTCTTTGGTGGAAATAATTGCTCTCCTTGCTAAAAACTAATTGCATATGGCTCATCATTAATTGTGGCTGGCTCATTCATATCCTCAAGTTCTATCTTTTGCTCATTTTCACCATCTGTGGCTCTTCCTTGTGAAATTTCTATCAGTGTTGAAACATTATACTTAACAGTAACTCGTGCAGTCTTTTTATTTTTCTTAAGGTTTGCTATGATTTTTTTTTTATGGAAGACCATATCTTTGCTTCTAACTATCTTTTTCTTTATTGGATCATATACCTTGTAGCAAAATTTTTCATTACCATATCCTACAAACACACATTATGTGACTTTACTATCAAGCTTTGATTTTTGCTCTTTTGACACATGCATGAATGTTTTATACTTAAAATTTTTTAAGTGAGAATATAAAGTATCTTTTCCTATCTATACTTTTTTTAAAATGTTAAAGCCTAAAGGAACTAATGGTGATCTATTAAGCAAATAACAACCTGTGTTGACTGCTTTACCCTATAATGACTTTGGTAATTTTATCATCCTCAATATACATCTGACTTTTTTCACAATGGTGCAGTTTATCCTTTTAGCTACATTATTATGTTATAGTGTTTCAGATTCTGTCATCTCATGCTTGATTTAATACTTTGAACAGTACTATTCAAAGTCTTTGAATGTGTATTCTCTACCATTATCAGTCTGAATACACTTCAAAGGCATCATTGTCATTTTTTCTACCATCGCATAAAACTTATGAAAATACTGTAATACCTGACTTTTATTTTTTAACATATACACTCAAGTCTTACATAAAGCATCATTAATAAAAGTAATAAAATACTTGCTACCACCTAATGACTCGCCTCAATGAAATCACATACGTTAGAATAAATCAATTCTAATCTATTTTTTTTTCTTTGAGAACTCTTACGAAAAAAAACCCTATGATACTTATCAAATAAACAATGATCATATGAATCAAGAGTATACTTTTAATTAATGGAATGAGAGACTACTTTGTCAAAACTTGTAACCCTTTATCACTCATGTGTGCTAGTTTTTTATGCTATAAGTTTGTTGAAGCATCATCTCAACGACATTTAATTGGTTGCTGTTCAGTTACATCCATATCTTATACATTGTACAACATAGTTTTTCTCTTGCAACTACCATAGATTTTTTTTAGAAGCTTTTATTGTTCATTCTTTTATCGACTCTCATATCCTTCCTTATCAAGGACATTAATAGCAAGTAAGTTCATTCTCATATCTGAAATGTATCTAACATCCCTCAAAGTCAACATGCAGACCTATACTAGTTTGTACAATAATATCACTAATCCAAACAATATATGACACACTCTTATTTTTCATCTTGGTGTAATCAAAATCTCTTACTTTGTAAATTGTAAATAACTCTCTTTTAAGAATACAATGATATGCCATTCATATGTTGACTATCTACTCAATACTAGAATCACTAACATTATTACAATTATCATGTGTATAAATTAAAGTAACTGAATCACTATTTGAATTCATTACTGCAAAATTATCATCATCCGAACCATCATCCGAACTCACTCTTGCTTCAAGATTTTATAGTATCATTTTATATGACCCATTTTACTATAATAGAAGCACTTCACTTTATCTCTGAACTTGGATCTATATTTAGACTTACTATGACCTTTTGAGTTTTAACCTATATCGATGTTTCTACCTTTATTCTCTGTGATCGAAGTTTGATTCTCAAGGTCTGAATCTTTTCGCCTTACTTTTTCATTAAGCATACTGTCTTTTACTATCTCCAATATCATTTTATAGTCAAGAGCTGAATTAAAATAGTCATAACTAAAGTATTTCAGTTGTCTAGCAATGAACTTAAAAAAAATAATGACTCCATTTCATCATCCATCTTAAGCTCTATAGTAGTCATCTGATGAAAATCACTCAAGTGCTCTGTAATCGATCGTCCATCTTTGTACTGTAAAGTTGTAAGCTTTTTAACAAACATAACTTTATTCATACATATTTTTCTCTTATACAATACTGTCAATGTTTTTCAAACAGTGTAAGCATGTGTCTCTTACACTACTTGATGGAACATGCTAATATCAACCTATTTTTTGATTATAGCCAAAGTCTGTCTACCTAACTTCTTTTAACTTTCATATTTTATATTTGCTAGTTTAGCTGAATCACCCAATACTGACTCATACAAATCTTTGTAATATAAATGATCTTTCATCATAGGCTTCTAAATTGAATAATTTGATGCTATCAATTTTATCATGAAACCTATATCACCCTTTATGATCTCAAATAGAATTCACTTTTGTCTCGGGTTGCTTCTGTATCAATGTTTCAAAATAACTATCGCTTTGATACTATTTGTTGGGCCTGAAACAATAAACACAACAACACAGAAGCAATATATCGTAATAAACCTAAAGTAATAGATAATAATCAACAACATAAAAAAAATAAAGCACACTAAGATTTACATGAAAAATTTTCTAATGTAGAGAAAAAAATCACGGACTACCAAAAAAAAACTTCACTATCAAATAATGGATATACAAAAAATTTTTTCTAGCTAAAACTAAAGTTAATCAATAACTAGAGATATAATTGAAGAAATTTCATCAAATAGGTGACTTGACAAATACATCATGAATTTGTTTCAAGAAAGCTTTAAACTCGAACTTCATTTTTCAGAATGTAAAACTCTGAATCATAAATCTACTGACAAAATTTCAGTTCAATCAGATCACGAATCGACTTTCCGTTAAACTAACTCTCTTTTCTCTTTTTTTTTTTATTTTCCTGGCTTCATTTTTTCCTTTCTTTGGTTTGCGACGCCACATTCTTTTATTAAGTAACTAGAGTTTTATATAAAAAAAAAAAGATTAAAGCTCATGACCTTTGATTAATGACCTTTGATTAGACGAAACCCAATTACGTAAGGCTGAACTCCACTTTCCTAACACAATAATCATCGTCTCTCCATTAATAACTCCATATCATTATGGAATTATCCATTTCTTAATATATCCATCCAAAGAAAGCTTTTCAAGGAATCGGATACCATGACTGGAAGCTTTCTTCATTTCAAGATCTCTTTTACAAGGAAGAGCAACAGGGGGCTGGACAGGATCCAAGCTCTGTAAATTCCGTCAGCAACTTTCAGTAGTGGATATGAACGGTCGGAGTCATAACCACTTGGGTCCCTGCAAGCTAAAAATGGGATATAAACCTTGTTCGGCCCTTCTAACCATCCACTACGGCTATCTGCCATCTGATTAAAGGAAATATGAAAATACTATAAATCTTTTTTTAAAGAAGGAGAATTATCCAAGTATCACAAAATCTTAACAACTCGTATGGATTTCAAACAAGTTAATCATAAAATATAGGGGTATCTTAGGAAACACATTATTTGAATGTCGGAGCCCGTTATTGCCTCGCTATTTTCTGGGTTTCTGGAGTAGGGAATGGGCCGTGATAAATAAGTTGGGGATGTATATTCGAAAGGGCTGTTTTTACAGTTTTTCCCAGATTAATTCTTCTTCATCCAGGATCTCCCACGAACCAATCTATCAATGCATGTTAAATTCTAAAGGGCTGTTCAAAATGCAAGGTAGTAGCAAGATTCAAGTAGAATGCAGCCCCATTGAGGAAGATATAATTTCGATCTAACACTTCAATTGCATGTGTCACAGGTTCTTTTTTAACAATATGATAAAGAAATATGCAAATAAAGAGTTTCGAAACCATGGCAGAACAAAAAAGAAAAACACAGCTGCATAAGCAGTGTCCAAAACTCAAATGCTTGATTCGACATATTGTATGACACAAATGGATATGCAATTCATTACTAGTCTACAGTTGTATGAAAAACAATGAGATTGAAAACTCTCAAGTTTGGAGCTTGGTTATCTCTGATTGAGAACTTTGAAGAATACAAAATCTCAAGAATGAGGGCCCTAGGTAAGGTGCCACCAACATATGCTCAAGCTTTTGTCATGACTGAAACTCCAAGCAATACAGATGATATTCAGCTTCAACTAGCAGCTTGGATGGTTGCTGGCTTTGCATCCTCAGCTTTCTCATGTTCTTTGTTTAGCATCTGAAAACCAAAATTTGCCAGTCAAAACCCCATCCACATGCTTCAGCATGGTTTAAATATAACAGGGAAATCAGGAGTGAGTTTCTCACCTTGTTATTGATCAAGTTATGGAGTGCAATGACACTTCGAATGAGAGATGACAGATATATAACCAACATCATATCATTCGTTTTTACTGCACAATAAGCGGAGAATGTGGATCAATGAACTTCAAAAGTTAACAGATATCCCTATCAAATCAGAAAGAACATGAGTGTTGTCACAAATTTTGGTATATGCATGGTTAATTTGTATTACCTGCAAAAGCCTTGATTAATTCATTTACATTTAGGTTTGGCAGCAAGTTGAACACATCCTGCAGTTTTAACATGGTAGAACACAAGTAAGGCAGACAGGTATAATCTGGATAAGGTATAACCGGGCAAATAATGTCCAGGGGATGAAATTTACGCAGTCAAGAATTAAAGACTTAAAATTCATAAGTTCCAAATGCTTTCCACTCAAAGCAGTTAACCTGTAAATGGTAAAGTATTTCATGATTCAGAGGAAGCTTCTCATCAATAACAAGATCAAGGTAAGCACGTATCTCTTGCAACCTTGCATCCAAACCCTTCAAAGCTGTGAGTTTTCCACTGACCTGTGCATAAGACCAAGATGTATGCATACACTTCCCTTCTCATTGTTCAAATCCAACTTCCATGAAAGTAAAAGCTTTAATTATCAAATTAATTAGAATTGACAATGACAATTAAGAAGAAAGAAAGAAACCTCAGTTGCAAGTGTACTAATGGTTGCATCCTTTACATCCCTGAGCAAGTGTTCTACTCCTGTTGATGGGTGAAAAAGAGTAATTGATAACAAAATTAATGGTCAAGAAATCCATTCAAGTAGCATCTTAACCACAACGGTAATTTCCTAAGAAGATAACCAAATTGAATCTAATGACATACCGATCTCCTCAACTTCATGAGCAGCAATTTCTGAAGGAACGTGAACAAAAACCTTTTGGCTCTTTTGAGTAGCATTCTGCAACATTAAAGGCATATAAGTTTCAATGCCCACCAATTACGAACTAAAGGTGGCAGCTTCTTGGAAAAGATTATTGTTACTTGCAGTCCCATTAACATCCAAATGACTGCCTGTCTGCCTCAAAGTTAAGCCCATCTCTCCATCCCACAAAAGAAAAAATGATGCATCAAAAAATTATTCTTACCTCCTTAACCTCTTCAACATCATAGTAGGACTTGGTGGGTATCCCCAACTCCTTAGGTTGGACATCAATAATGACCAAGACAGGATTTGGGACATAGCTACAACACCAAAAGCACTTGATTAAAAGAATGAACTCCAAAAAGAAGTTAAATGCTGCATAAAAGATGACAATTACTAGAATCTTACTTGTGGAATAATCTGTGAATGTCTAGATCATTTTCCCGTAATTTTGGGCCAGTACTATACCAACCAACTACATGCTCCTTGGCTGCAACAATTATCATAGGTTCACATATCCAGAGATAAAGAAAATCACTTCCCCACAGCCAAAACAAGAAAGGAGAGAGAATAAATAAACTAAAACCAGCAAAATTGTTTACTCTAGGATAAGACAATAATCACCATTAATCCTTTTGAACATCGAAAACATTGATTCATGGTAGTTGTGGTCAAGGAACCATATAGTGGGGTCCTTCTCATCTTCCTCAAAAGGCACTGAAAATTCAACATTCTACCATTTAGATATGAATAATAACGAGCAAGCAAGCGTTAACACAAGCTTAATAAAAAGAAACTAAAATATCAATGAATGAGAATGGTCCCGGCATTTCATCAAACACTTCTATAATTGCACCTACTTTAATAACATACATGTCCTCGTCTTCATTTTCAAAAATTCAACCAAAAAAAGGAAACTTTAGTTCAAGAAACCCAACAAATTGCCTTCAATTCAAACTCAACATTTTGAACTAAAAACCTAAAACCCAAAATTTATTCTCAATAACCTAAATTAACAATTATAATTCAACTCAAATGTCAAATCAATCAGCGATCGAGCAAAGGTAAGAGCATAAGATTTCACTGAACAGCATTTATTACAGCAATAAAAACGAATCAGATCTATAAGGAAATTCCAAGAAATCAAAGAGAAAAAAGAAAAACAAAGGGTAGAACCTGCGTAGCTGCTGGTGACGTCAACGGTGCCTTTGAAGGAGGTGCCAAGGAGGACTCCAACGACGCGCTTGCGCGTGTCTTTAGCAACGCGATTGTAGTTGTCGACGATGCTGAGGAGAACCAAAGGGTGGACTATCACCTTCTCTATCGGCCGACTCGATATTTGCTGAGTTTTTATCACGTCCATTTTTATTTTTCTTTTTCTACGATTTTTTTTCTCTTGATTTCTCCGTGCAAAACTCTGAGCCTTTTCTTCTTGCTTTACTTTGTTTTCTTCTCGATTGAGTTTCTTACAGCACGGGAAACCAACCTGAACGCGAATTTGTACCGAGGCGTTTCACCGTTATAATTTTTTCCACGTGGCATCCAAATTTTCTTTTTCTTTTTTTTTTGGGTCTTTAAATTAAGAATCATGGGCCCAATTTAAGGAGGCTTACCTATTGGGCAGGTGAAAAAGGACCTTTTTCTTTGTTGGCTGATTCGTCAATGGATATGGACTCTTCACTCTTAACATTTCATATTGGGCTTGTTTGAATCCCATTGTTGGACCCAGTCCCTCTTGTTGGCCTATTTAGGTCTGTCCATTTATATGGTCTTATTAGTGCTCCAGTCCCAAATAGATGGGCCAATTTGAAGCCCATCTCAGAATAGAAAGCCGAATTTTCAATTGTTAGTTTAGAACAGGCCTGGCCCATCTTACATTCCATTTCCAATTTTCCAGATTCCAAGGCTCTCCTGTGGGAGAATCCACTATGCAGTTTTCCTGTTGACTTTGCCAGGAACCTGTTTGCATATCCAAATCTTCAATGCAGCTTCGTGTGGGTTCGCTGATGTCTGCCACGAACAATCCAATCCATTCGTGCAATGAGAATAGGGGGGCAAATGATAGTGGAAAGAGAATTGAGGCGGAAAAAAAAGCTGAGGGAAAAAAAAAGGACAATGAAGTTGGAAGAAATTAATACACATTGAACATGGAGTTTTTTTCTTTCTTTTAGACAGAAAAAACATTTACTTGAAACTAGAAAAAGACTTGCCATCAGGTATTCTTTTTCAGTGCATTCCTCCAATGTTGAGGAGATATATCAGCTTAGGATTTCCATTTGAGCTGGTTCACATGCACATGCAACAATTGAAAAGCGTAGGTCATGAATGCCACTATTTGTTGTTAGCAAAGAAAAACAAAAAAGAACCTTTAGTTTGTTCCAAGGAACTCTCAAAGCTAAGTCAATTACATCCTTCAAAAAAAATTTTAATGTCTATCTAGTAAACACCCTGTCTCCAGCCATTGGCTCATGTGTCTCACGAACTTTTTCTAGCGTGTGGAGCCATTACTACTACCATGTCTCGCAGAAGCTCTCTTTGTACTCAACAATAATAATGGAAACCAAGGTATCCTTAAGTCAAAAAGATGCCAACAAATTCGATGGTGCCTATACTCTGAAGGGAAATCGTATTGAAAAATAATCATTTGATAATCATTTTGATTGGATTCAATCCAAGGGTCTTCAAAAATCTCAAGATTCCACCTCCAAAGAGAATTCTGAAATAGCACCAGCATGTAAGGACAGTTGGTTTACAAAAACTAGATGAAAAACATGGCCTGGAAAAGTTTGGGAGTACTTCGGATTGATTCAAGTCAAGATCTTTCATTTCGAGTTTGTTCGGACGGTATAAAATAGTACGACTATAAATCAAAGCATTAGCAAATTGTGAAGTTAAGCCAGGGCATCGATTGTTGTTCATTAGCCTAAACTGGCATTCCATCTGTCAAGCTGACAAGATTATTATCATTATTATTAGCAATTGTAACAAAGATATTAAACGAGAAATGTTACCAGAAGACAATAACACACGCGGCCAGCCCTTCCATTTTCTACATATGGCAATTCATGAAAGGGAGTGATTTGTTGGGCAGCTGTCTTGTGTCACGTGACTAGCACGAGGGGTCCCCTTCTCGAATGTCTGTCTTCGGAACTTCCAAATAATTAAACATGCACCTTCCCCCATCTTCCTCAGTTCATATTATCCTCATTAAGTCATTGAAAACGCCATTAATGTCTGACATTTGACAAGCTATGAAACTTATACACCGGCATTTTTGCCCCTCTAAATGGAGATAAGATTACATTAAAAATTGCCAATAATATCTTCAAAGGGCAATGATACAATTGTAATTTTGTACATTTAATAATAGGGCACTTAGGTAGCTGGAGAAGATCATGTGCGGGCAACGGGTCCTGTCAACTGTGGAATTGTGGGGAGGGGTACCCATTAACAGCTAAGAACTGTCCTTTACGGGTTGTGAGAGGAATAGTCAAGCTGTAGGAGGTGAGAGCATTAACTCCAAAATAACCCCGAATCTAAGTGGATCCCACTCTATATCATGCCCCCCGCAAGATCATGGGTCATACAATTAAATTATACCCCACAATCCAACAACGGCCATGCTTTGACAATGGCCCCTCGTCCCATAGTTTGACCACAGAAGATCCAAATGGGCTTCCCTTGAGTAATTATTATATTTAAGAGGATAAAAATATAAGGTTGATGGCCTAATGGACCTTAACAAACCCGAAACTAGTTTCCTTTAGCTTTGAAAGTGGAAATGAAAGGGGTTTTCCTGGCCACATGAATCCAAATAAATTTCCAAGTTTGTCTTGATGATCCACCATGAAGGAACAAGAAGATTGTAATAGGTAGAAACAGTGAAAAGTGATGGGAAATTGAAATCCGGGCATTTTCCCCATTAAGCCCGGAGAATTCTACTCCTCAGCAGCTGCTCACCACCAATTGTTGTTAATTTCATAAAATGGAAAAAGATGTGCAATGAACTTATACCTCTTAAGTCTTAAGCAGACAGGTTAGAGACGTTTGCAATTTGCAAGCAAAAAAAGTAGGGAGAAATGAAAACAACAACTGTAGAAAAAGGAGCAGATCATTTTTGTTTGCAAATTTTGATGATCAACTCCATATGGATAGAACGATATATGCTAATCATATGGCTCTTCCCACATAAAGAACCACGATAACAGTTGGATCAGTCAGCATAAATTTTCACTATCGTTTAAATATTAATGCTAACAACTCATGAAATAGAAAAAATTATGTTCAAATCAATATTGAAGTTAGGCTATGTATCAGTTAAATAAAATTTAGTCAAGCATGTTAGTGACATTAATTTGTCTAATTATGAACTAATAACAACTCAATATTCTCTTAACATTGAGCAAGTCTAACTAGTAACCGAGCTCATTTTGGCCTAACTCTACACGATTAACTATATAACTAAAGAATTAGAGAATCAGCATTTTCTACAGAACTCTGACTTCAAAAACATTTCAATTTCAGGTTTTGATGCATTTTTTAAATCAGTGAAGCAGTTTTCTGTTAGCCTGGCAGGGTTGATTACAGTTTTGCTGCCAGCTGATTAATCTGCATGTGGCACGTTATGATCTCAACTTCATTTGATTCCCTGATGGAGCTTATTTGTGTAGAAGGAAGCTATTAAATAAACAATAAAGTAATCATACTGGGAATCATATATAGGCAAGAACTGTGTCATTGTTGTGGGATTGAGGAGTGCGCATAATGATAACAGGCACAGCTTATAAGAGACTAAGAGAGATTATGAAAGAAAAATGTCTAAAACGTACACTTGGATGTTGGATCTAGCAATGCTGGAAAAGGATTTAAAAAATAATTCAAGTTCTTTTCTTTTTGCTCGCTCTACGTATAACTTCTTGAACAAGAAACAAGTTTTACAGTGAAAATGTTTAATTGAGGTTATGAATGTGTGCTTAAGGTTCAAATCTCTAATGAATTAAAAGTTTTCAACATCGATTTTTTTTATTTGAGAAAGGAAAAATTCGAATCTTATTCTTTGAATAACAGATTGTGTATCAATCAATAAACCAAATATTCGATAGTTTCAAGCCTTCAACATAACAAGATATATACTGTAATTTATTTAGTGTTAGTATCGGTGGGTGGATGAGCAAGCAGTTTGTTTACAAATTGAGAGCATACAGTTATTAATTGCCAAGGGTTAAATTTAATTTGAGAATTAAAAAAATAAAAGAAGGCAAGATATAGGTTGAGAGACAAATGAGGGAGCATAAGCTTGAAGCATCCCATGTTGGAGGAAAGCGAGTGGGCTATAGACTCACATGGCATCTAAACAAGAAACGTTGAACCTCTTGACATGAAATCCCCTCCCAAGGAGGAAATGAAAATGTTGTCAGAAGGAACTTCTCTTTCTCTCTCATTCAAGATTATATGTGCCTTAGAAGAGCAAGTAAATAACTACTGGAAATCCTTGAAGCCTGCAGCCCAGATGTTGCAGCTCCTTCTTCGCCGTGCAATGAGGGCCGAGACTCTCAGGGTCTGATCATCACCCCACATTTCATTTCAACATGGTGTAGACATTAGACACGCACAAACAACAGACACTCACGCTTTGACATATTCATATGCATTATTATTATTAGTCTTAAGCCAATTTGTCATTGCCATGCCACTGGCTTTTCGAACAACTCTCACATGGCTATGTAACCAAAAAGCCAGGCATCTGACAGGTCTCCTAATCCAAAGCCTTTTTCCATTATCATCTACGAAAAAAAAAAAAATCTTTACATTCTTACTTCACTTCTTGGCCTTCCCTCACATTCAAACTAAACAAGCTGCTCAATTTAGCTTTGTCACACCGCCAACCAACAGATTTTCTCATTGCTATTGCCATCGAAGTTATCAACAAATGTAGGATTGTAACTTGTGCAAATTTAGCTGACTCTTCTTTCTCCCCACAATGATCCAATGTCTTGGACAAAGAATTTGTAATTGCAATCCTTGGTTACAAACTATATATATATATATATATATTTTTTTTTAATATTGCGATTCCAGGCGGCGTAGGCTAATTGAATTTCTTCAAATTCGAACAGGATCGAATTCAATTTCCAATAGAAAACTTTTACGGCACAAAGAGATTAATCGGGCATCGACATTGAAATGGACCGGTGCAAAGACTCATAGAAGTTTGTATTGAGTTTAGGAGAGCCAGGCCTCGGCTATGGCATGAAACTTTCTGTTTGCGTACGTACAATATTCACCAAAAGCAATTATTAGTCCATTTAATCACGAAACAAAATTTGTGGCCTTAATGTTTTAGTACGTAAATCTGGTGGTTGAGATTGCCATAGATTGCTCTCCGCGTTGTGTCGAGTGGAGGACGTGGATAAGGCCCACTAAAAACCCTGCATGGTTCAAATCACTCATTTTCTCCAACCCAATGCTTGCATGCTTTGAATAGCCGCACCAATTTCCTCTCAATGCTGCTGCTTCCCAGCTTTCACCACCCAAAACCCATCCTAATTCTTGCTTGCCACTTGCAATGCACCCTTATCTCCCTCCACTGCTTCAATTGGTTTACAAGTATTTCTCACATTGACATCGATCTCACAATGTAAAAAGTTTACAAGTGCATGATTTCTGGACTTTATGCACATTGGTCTCTTATTAATGATGTCTAATTTGTCATGCTAAGCATATATGAATGTTATTATTAGTGTTTTTTATATCGGGATTGGGGGAGGGGATTCAGACGGATTTGAATTTCTGCTCTGTAAGTAATTCAAAATTCTAAATAACATTATGAATCTGATTAAAACTTCGGGTTCATGTCTGTTATTATTATTTGTTTCCAATTGTACGTACCATCAGTCAATTCTTACTAAGGGTGGAGCCAATAATTCTCTGCTCAGTGTTGACAAAAGAAACATCATTTGAGTAATGGCTTGGGGCAGGTAAGAAACCGGTGGATGACTTGAAAAATATGGGGGAACGCCCACTGGATTACAGTCACTTTTTAAAATTACAATGACTGAGTAAAGTTCATCAATAACATATAATCATTTATCAAAAGGCAGCCTAGGTCTGACCATTTAGGTTAAGTGGCTCTTGCTTAATTTCTTTATTTTCCTTTTGCCATATCAGATTTTGGGTTCATGAAACACATTGCATGCTTGGATTTCTGAATCAATTGTAACCAATATTGATTAAATTTGAAGCGTAATTCACAAGCCAAGGGGAATGAACTTATAAAATGTAGAAATTCGAGAGTTATGATATAAAGTCAAAGTTAATTATGATTCTTACTTGAAGTTTGTAACTCCGTAGGCAGTTTCCCAAACAAGAAACAAACTGTTGGTTGGCAATTAATTAATAATATATTCTTCTTAATTTAAATGCTTAATTAAACTGCATTTTAGCTTCATATTTAACCTTTTGTAACGAATATTTCATCCCAAATTAACAACAAATTTGTACATAAAAAATGTAATCAAGGGAATTAAGATATTATTTTGCAATACTTATACCTAAATTCACTTCTAATATATATGTCTACTTATGCTTTGTCAGTCAAAAATTACTTAACAATTTCACTATATCAAGCATGAAAGATATCATGATTTATGTTAGCCACGCAACTTCCTCATTCACCCCAGCAATTGAAGGCTTCACTTTTTCATTCTACCAACGAGATTAAAATATTATCACATGTCACATTATTTATTTATAAATATATGATAATGGAATCAGTGATGATTTTTTAATTTGTTGGTCAAGTTTAAAAATTACACAATTTAGTAGATAATATTTCAAAAAAATTATGCAATTTATTAATTTTAAGTATATTTCTATTAATTAAGCATGTAATAGGTGATTGTTTAGGAGTGAAATCATATGGCAAGGACCTTCCTAACCCCACCAATACTGGAAAAGATTCTAAAAGGGAGAGAGAAAAAAAAAAGGAGGAAGCTATAAAGAGGAAGAAGCCTCAAATTTCACTTTACTTATCCACACCATGATCATATGACAATTTGCATAAACCCACAAGAGAAAACTTTTTGGGAAACTTGGAAACCCACAAGTTTCACCTTTTTCATTCCACTATCAGCACTGTAATCTTTCTAATCAATTTATCTTCTTTGTTCTTGCATTAATAAATTCAATCCCTTTTGATTTCATCATGATTTCAAAGCTTACCATGCTTCTGATTAACACAAAAACAAACCAATTTTTCCTTTTCTTTTTCTTTTTCTTTCCCTTTGGCATAATCGTCATGCTGATGCTTGCATACGAAGTATAATATAATATATATGGAATTTTTCCCCCTTTGCAGCAGCGAATAGTGGAAACTCTTTTTGTGTGTGAATGTTATGAGAATTTGGGACCCCCCATCAAAGTGATGCCTAGATATGGATTGAACATTGTCCAGTCCAACTGGAATTCCCATGAAGCATGAACTGCAACAACACACCCTCATGTTTCGATGCTGATCAATCTGCGTTGAGATGATTTTGATAGTATAAAAATATTATGCTTCTTTCTCAGTTTTTTCCCTTTCTTGGTAGGGCCTAAATTCTCAACAGGACTATTCCTTGGAAATAGTACAAAATTCCGATGCTTTTTATATTAGATCCATAAGAATTGTGACACCTTAAGAGAGAGAACATATATAACAGAGATTTCGATTTGAATTCTTATAAATAAAAAGATATATAATGAAAAAAATTGGTGAATGTTGTGTGGTTCTAATTCACCATATATTGTCAAACATCAAGTTAGCAGCACTAACATGTATGTTCATGTAAATGCTATTGGCTAATGTGCTGTTGGGAGATGATTGCTGAAGTGCTTTTGACTCTAGCAAGCAAAGAAACATTTTTTTTTTTTTTGCAGCCGCATGTAACTCTAGCAAGTAGTGTAACATCTAAGCCCCAGGGAAGGTTTTATTCGACTATAATGCAAACAGCTGGAATGAATACAGGATCAAGCATTTCAATTCCCTAACAATAGTTAGTGGTAGTAATTAGTAAGATTTAAGATGGTGTTTTCTTGTTTATGTACATTGCAGCAACTGGCATATATTTTATAGAGAAAAATATTAATTGGTGTCTAGTGACTCAGGTTATATGGTCATATTTGAAAGTATATATTTAATTAGTGAATTTATTTTTTGAATTAATTGAAAATAGTGTATTAAATGCAAAATTTGTCCATAAACAGCATTTTAATTATCCTTAAACAGTGTCTATAATAGCACGTTAACCAAACCTTAGTATAAATGGTAATTTAATTAATTTTAAAGAGAGGATTCGTTAACAAAATTCATAATTAATTAAAAATTTGATTGAGTGATTGATGTATGATTTTTTGTTCAAAAAATATTATTCAAATTTTAATATTTTTTAAATAAAATATACCAATAAATCAATCTAAACACTATTGGATCGATCAGCCATGCAACATTAAACCAATATTTAGTTTCAAACCTATAAAAAGAAGTATATAATCTGAACGATAAATCTTGAAAGCAAACACATATTATTAATATTCCAATCAAAAACGAAAGGTTGTGCTTCACAGTGGAATCGAGTGCAAAGTATCTTGGTAAGTAGCCATTTATAGCTTTGATAGCATGACTCTCCATGGCAGTGGGGACCTGGCTAGACTTGACAGCTTGGTACAAAATAATATAGTTGCTGGACCTCCTTCACAAATCAATTTCCTTTTGAGGGTGTCCCCATTGAAGCCCCCATACCACACCAATGGTTGATCTCTTGTCCGAATTTTGCTTTTGATATCGTCTGGTCAATTATCACCAATTATTACCAATTATCAAAGCCCATAACAAGATTCTTTCTTCTTTTATTTGCAAAACTCTTGATTAAAGCTTTGGATCCTTAACTAATCTCCCTCATAAGCACCTGATCTTGATTTATAGACTATGGCCGCTTCAAATATGGGGGGGAAAAAAAAACAAATCACATCTCATATATATATTTTTTACTTTTTGAGATTTGCCCAACTTTGACCAACTCATCCAATCTATTCTAGGATGTGTGCAGAATACTGAGACTTAGGAAAACTCTCTGTCTGAAAGCTGACAGGTTTCTGCTTTTCTTTCTTTTTTATAGGGTTGCTAATTGCAATAATTCATCAGCTTCAAATTATATATGGGTTGCAGCAAGTTATGAAAGGGATAGACAGTTGTGCTGTCTTAGCATCATGGTTCTTATGTCCCATCTCATTATTCTTCCCTGAAAACTTTGTTTGACAATTAATTCGGTTGATTATTATAATTATACTAATTTTTAGGGATACATTCACTATAAATTATTTAGGCTTTTGAGACTATAACTATAGTCTAACATCTAGGTTTCTATGGTGAGGAATTCATGTTTTTCAGTCCCCTATAGCTCCCAAGAATTGAATAAGAGATGGTAAAAGAAATGCTTGAAGGACATTCCTAGCTATAATGTTTGATCAATTTAGATAATCTTAATTAAGTGAGATTTTCTTTATTAATTAGTTATATGCATACTCCCCCGGCCGATGCCATAATTAGTACTCAGACTACTAATTTTATCAATAAAACCATCCTTTTCAGATGTAATTAAAAAATTAGTTAGAGATCAATCATCGTCAGGTACATACAAAAGTCAATTTGTTTTATAATTAAGTATAATAGTAAATCAATCAAGTATTAATTTAGATAATATATATTAATCAGACTCTTAAAAGTTATCAATTTAAAAAGATTTAAGTGTTTAATGTTTTTCTTAAACAAAATAAATAAATTAAATAGATAAAGATCGAAAGGTAAGGATGAACTAAAAATTATAAAAAGAAAAAAGCAAATTAGGAAGTCATTTAAAGAAACGAGTGCAAACAAAAACCCACTTCGTCCACTGTATATGAAAGCTTAATATTGGACCACACTAAAAATTTGGCCAACGTGTTTGAACTCACAACCATACACAAAATGTTATAGTCTCTTGGGGGGTCAGCTTTCAAGTGGATGAAAAACAAGTACTGGTCCTTCCAAAATGTTTTTGCTATAGGCTTGACAGATCATGTCAATTTCACAGACTATCCTTTGAAAAATATAAGGGATAAGCCAATACTGCTTTTATTTATTTATTTACTTTCGAACGAGTCTGACTGCTATGCATGCAGCAGCGGTTTCCTTCAAACAGGGTTGGATATATAGTTCTTCATAAAATAACAAGGACGTTATAAGTCCAATCATTCAAGGACAAATCATAGTTAATGCTGCAATTTATGGTGTCAGTACCAATTTTAGAGATTTACCTTTAATTTTCTACAAGCCCTAAGAGGCACATAATCAACTTTTTTATATATAAAAGGTAAATTTGTCATTGCATTCTATTTCAATGTTGAATTTTGCCATTCTATTTTAATTTGATTAAATTTTACCGTTAAATTTTAATTTTTTAATTGAATTTTATTATTAAATTTTGATTTTGCATATTTTAAGATAAATCTTAACAAGAAAGAAATATTTTTTCCTTCTATTTCTTGTGATGTAAGTATGTAGGTAACCAATTAATTGCTAAATGATTAAAGTTTTATTTGGATGGATGATAAGATTGATTGTAACGAAATTAAAAATAATAATAATTATTATTATAATTATGATTAAAAAAATTTAATAAAAAATTTATTCTAAACTAATCTCACTAAAATTAACATTAGAATCAATTGATAATATAATATATTCAATCTCATTTCGATACAATTGAATTCAAACGGGAACTAACATTGGCATGAAGGTGTTGGTGAGTCCTACATGAAAGTCCATAAAAGTGAAAGACTAAGTGAGTATGTAGGCACCGAGTGACCCCTAAGAGCACTAGCCCTAATCCAAAAAAGGCATTTTCCGTCCTTTGGTTAATGTTCTGGCCTCCCTCTAAAACCCTAGACCCTTCTACTCGTCTATTTAATTTAAGATTCCATTGTTTAGCAATGGGTTTTTCAAAAAAAAAAGAAAAAAAAGCAAGCATTAATTCATGATTACATTATTAACTCCCACGAAAGTTTTGTCAGGGTTCATGTAACCAAGTTCCTTAATTCAGTGGTTTGGGCGACAAAATTACAAACTACTCTCATATTGAATTAACTTTTAATTACCAGCTTGACATATACCTAAAAGGATTTAAAAGAAAAAAGGCAAACCCATAATTGCAAATTTCTTTACCTGTCTTCTTAATGGAAACAATTGCATTAGTTTTGAACTGATCAGTAGTACAAGTTGGTGGAATGACTGAAAATTGCATGGGGTGTGAATGATGGAGCACAACTTTTATCTCCGTCAAAAATTTTACTTTGAACTATTAAGTTAAATATCAATTACTAACGACAAGTGTCGATTAATAATGCCGTCTTATCAATTTTATAATTATTCAATCACTATTAACGGTAGTTAATGACAAGTGACTATGATCTTACATGACAACAAATTTTATTTCGGACATGAATGAATGATTAAAAGCTCAAAGTTGAACTATATAATTTTAACATTTTGCGATAATATTCAAATCATTCACACCCGACGATTAATGGCAGAATATGTGTTTGGACAAACAAAAGAGGAAAATGAGAACTAAAGATGGCAAGTATGGGAGAGACGCAAATCAGGGGACCCATGTGAGACGCAAGGATGGAACATGCTCCGAATTTCGATCCTCATGGAAAAGACCAAAGGCATCGGAGGGGCGTCAAAATCTATTAACTAATCATTACTTCTCCCACTAAGTTAAAATTTTTAAACTATTTTTTGTGGTTGGATGAAAAAAAGAAACGGAACGGCTGCTTTTGGGATTGGTTCATCCAACCTCGCTTCATTACGACGTGCACTTTATTAGTCACAAGACGTTAGTGTCACTTAGCTCAAAGAGGAGATGGAAAAAAGAGGCAAAAGTAGTGATGAGTGAAGGATAAACATGAGGGGGATTTTTTGAAGTGGGCAAGTGGGAGATCTGCTGGGATTGGCTCACAGGCCAAGTCAAAACCCTCACCAAGCCGACAAATCCCCGTGTGAACGGGGCAACGTGGATGTTTTGCATGGAATATCACTAAACATTTTTCCCATTTTATATGGACTCTCCTCCCCCTATCATGGTGGCTCCACCACCTCCCACCTCCACCACCACGATTGTCACCGTCACTTCTATCATCACCACCTTCATTAATTAGTTTGGATCGTTGTTGTATAACGTATTTGGAAATGAAAATCAAAATTAAACGAGTTTTTGTCTTTAAAGATATTTAACCAAAGATCATTTATACATTTGTTTTCACAAGTGTTCTTGTGACAAAAACAAAATGTAAATAACTATACATTTTATGCATGTCAATGAATTGCATGGATTTTTATTTAACAAAAGTAAATGGAAAGCAGAATCTTTGAATTGGAAGGATAGAGAAAATTAAAAAAAAAAAAAGTTAAATTGTAAAGATAATGAAGGGTGGGTCCAACCATACATAATGGGCCACAGCCAAGCCGTCGATTAAAGGGCATGTTTATATCATGAACCGTCCGCAAAGTGGGGTTTTATAAGGCTTCATTGTGCGCGTATTTCCCTTTAAAAGCGTGCCGCATTGTAACAATGTGGCGGGTCCATCTTGGCTCGGCTTCAGCCATTTTTCCTTTACAAACTTACATTTCTCCGGCTGAGCTCTTTTTAAAAATTTTCAAATAATAAAAACTTTAATTAGAAAAAAAAAAACTTTACAAATATAATTTAAAATTTCAATATTTATTAATTTTATAACATTGACAATTTGAATTTATATTTTAACTTAAATACCTCTAATTAATGTTTTGATAAAGAGGATTGAAATGCATAAAGTAACAAATGGTTAATATATATAATTTTTTTGCTAGCGAATGTCTTAAAAATAATTTTTAAGTTTATTATATTAGACAATGTATTCTTCAGGTTTCAATGTATTAGAATTTGTCAAATTAACTACTAATTATCGTGTTTAATATAAAAATATTTTCATAAATTATAATGTAATTAAATTTTAAAAGTGCTTTATCTTATACAGGATTTTTGTTAACAAGTATTTTTAAGATATTTTTTAAAATTAATTAATATACTATTTATAATAATTTGTATTTAATGCAATAATTAATAATTTTATTAATGATTTTCAATACGGTAGATCAAGAGATTATTTTATATAGCAATATTAAAAAGTAACTTAAAAATAGATATAATAATTTAAAATACGATATGTTGATATAATACAAATATGATATAAAAATAAAATATGAAAATAATACGACTTAAAATTTTAATAATAATCATATTTAAATTTAACAAAATAAAAAATTATATTTTATATTTTTATGCTAACACAAATTATGTTATATGATTTTTATATAAAATATGATATAAATATGTAATTTTTAATATTATATATAACATAAATATACAATTCGTCAAATCACTAAAAAATAATAGCTAATAAATTATATAATGTTTAAAAGAATGTAAAAATTGAATATAATACTACATCTATTAAAGTCATTTTGATTAGTGTCTAAAGAGTGTTAAAAGTCTAAACCTTGTAACATCAAACCCAAAAAATTATAAAAAGTCCAAACCTTGTATTTTCCAAAAAGAAAAAAGAAAAAAACAATGAAAATCAAAATGAGCCTTCAATTCCACCAGTAGGTTGGGGGTTGGGCGGCCCATTATAAAAAGATCCTCATCGTATTTTTCATAGGTGACTTGCTAATGTGCTATTACCACATGCCCCATACAACCGTGACAAAAACACCCCGATTAAACTCATAGGTTCTTCAACGGTTTCCCTTGACTGTGAATTGCACGCGTTGGATAGATAGAGTGGGAATTGGGATTCCTTTCCATTGATTGGGGGAACAGGAAGGGAGTTTGATGAAGCCTCGATCAATTAAAATTCAATACGGAAAATGAATCCAGTATTAGAAAACAAAAAGGAAAGGAAAAAATGAATGATGAATCCCCGGAATTATTGACTGAGATTTGGATTTGGATTCGAGCTTTCAGGCTTCAGCTTAGGCGAGCTGAAATAGCAGCAGCATTTCCAAAAAAGCACAAAAATATACCAAAATCTAACGGCCTCGGAAACAAGCTCTGAGGTTGAAATAAATTGTCCTGAGCCACCGTTTCCATAAATACAAGGCAAAACACATGACAGAGTCTGGTAAAAGGACAAATGTTCGAATGTAGACACGTAAAAAGATTACCTTAGCCATTGAAGTAAAATTTTCCAAAGGCCTATAAAAAGCAAAGGTCTTTGGTCAGGTTGAGTCTCTCTTTGTGATCAGAACAACGTCTCAGTCGCTTAGATCTTTATTTCTCTCTTACTCACCAAAAGAAAACAGAAAACCCCAGAATCGAATCAGAAGTGGAATACACAGGAAATTTGGGGTTTAGTCACTCTCACTCCTTTCTTTCAAACTCCCCCCCCCCCCCCTCGCCAACAAAGAAAACCTCTCTTTAGTTCCTTCCAGTTGAGGGTGGAGGAAATTTCAAAGCCAAAAGAGAGAAAAAACAAATAGAGTAATACTGTTTGATGCAACTGTAGTGTTGCTATAAAGTATAAAAATAGTGTTGAATAGGAGCGAAAAGGGCCTTTAGTTCAACAGCTACGAAGACCATTGAATCGGGAGGTAATTAGGTGAGTGAGGAAGTGAGATGTTTTCCTGCTTTTAAGGTCTCGCCGTCTTTGGGTGCGGCACTGCTTTTATTTATTTTTTTTAGCGTAGAAAAATATTGGTGGCTGCATTTAAGTAAGGAGCTTTTACTGTGGCTAAAGTTTAGTTTTTATTGACAGAAGAAGGGAGACAAAGAGATTCGAAGCTGGAGATTTGAGGCAATTATTTCAGGAGGCATTTAAAGTTCTCCCTGACGATTCTTGAAATGGAGAATTCTTGAACTCTTATTCAATATATCCAACTCAGCCCTCCTAGCCTCTCTGGCTTTTCCCTTTTTATCTAGTTATAATACTAATACTATATCGGAGTCTGTTTTTCCATTCTTGAGGAGGGAAAAAAAGGTGATAGATCAACTCAAGCAAAGGACAGTCTTTGAATCCCACTCATTTTGGGGTCATTGACAGATCTCTGGTTGATTTTCTTCAATCTTTTACACGAAAGAGACAACTCAGAACAAGGTTTGTTGAAAGTGGTACTGGGGGCTGCCGGGGAGTTTCTTTCTCTTTGGTTTCGTTCGTGAAAACATGTTAACAGTACTCTTTTCTTTTTGTTCTCAACTCACTTGACTTTTTCTTTATTTTCCTTTCCCTTTTCTTGTGGTATTTCTATGGAATGGAAGTTTTAGTTTATCTTTTTCTACGTTTTGGAAGAAATTGTGGGTGTTTGGATCTGGGGTATTATTGACTTTCGTTTTCTTGGGGCTGCTCGTTTGATTATAGTTTTTTGTCATATTAACTGTCTTTTATGTGTTTCAGATCTACCAGGATTTAGACGTTCCCTTTAGAGAAAAACGAAGACAATGTTGCCTCAGAAGCAAGCAGAAGAAGCAATTGTCTCCAACTTAAGCGAGACGGAGCATGAAACCAGAGAAGAAGCAAAAGAAGAAGAACAACAGTCAATGTTTAGTGTTAAGAGCCTCCTCTGGCATGGTGGCTCTGCTTGGGATGCCTGGTTCAGCTGTGCGTCCAATCAAGTACCTTTTCCTGTACCCATTACCCAATTATCCTCAACTATCAGTTGGCTTCATCATTTTTCTATAGTGTCAAAATTTTCTTCCTCCGTTTTCCTTATAGGTGGCGCAAGTGCTGTTGACACTGCCCTATTCCTTTTCTCAACTGGGTATGCTGTCAGGAATTCTGCTTCAGGTATTCTATGGACTGATTGGAAGTTGGACTGCATATCTCATCAGTGTGCTCTATATAGAGTATAGAAGCAGGAAGGAGAAGGAGAATGTCAGCTTCAAGAACCATGTCATCCAGGTTTGTGTTGGTTGTCAAGAAACCTGAAACCCATCACCACCACTGATACCTAATCTTCCTTTGCAGAACCCTAGAAAGATATCTCAAAAAATTATGTTTTCCAACAAATCCCCTTTTTGCGATCTCAACTATACTAAAAAGTTACAACAACACTGTTTCGGATTGCAGTGGTTTGAAGTGCTTGATGGGCTGCTGGGTCCATACTGGAAGGCAGTTGGACTTGCCTTCAACTGTACTTTCCTCTTATTCGGATCTGTCATTCAACTTATAGCTTGTGCAAGGTTAGTATCGATCTTTATTCTGTGTTTAACATCAAATTTAAGCAGTATCTGAAACTGGGTTTCATTCCTTTTTTCTTCTTTTTTAACCATTGTTTTTACTTGTGTGATAACAGTAATATTTACTACATCAATGATAAATTGGACAAGAGGACATGGACCTATATTTTTGGAGCTTGCTGCGCAACCACAGTTTTCATACCCTCCTTTCACAACTACCGTATTTGGTCTTTTCTAGGCCTTGGGATGACCACTTATACGGCCTGGTACTTGGCCATAGCTGCCCTTGCTCACGGCCAGGTAAAAAAAAAAAAAAAGGTTAAAACCAACAAATCAACGACCATGATCTTCCTCCCCATGCAACCACCATGTTCAATGCTTTTCTCTTCTCTTTACATATATTTTTTGCTTCTCAGGTTGATGGCGTGACGCACAGCGGTCCAACAAAGCTAGTGCTCTACTTCACCGGAGCCACCAACATTCTCTACACCTTTGGCGGACATGCTGTGACTGTGTAAGCTTTTCCCTTCAAAACTTGGAAGAATAATAGTGATTTCACTTGTCCCTTTCTTCTTTCTTTCTTTCTCTTGTTTCTACGCGGCTTCTCTTTGCAGCTTTTGCCGGCCGTCTTGGCATTCGAGACCCAGACAAAATCATGCTAACTACTTTTATTTGCTCGGAAACAAACATTAAAATCCCACCTCCCTTCCTCTTTTCTCCCTTTCTCTAGGAAAATTGAACAGTAGAATTAACATATGTACAACAATTTGCGAATTGTTTTTCCCTGTTACAAGTTGATTTTGACCTTAATCTATTCTAGTCTCTTTTGTCTTTACCTGTACCGTAATTTCTATATCATAGACTCAATAATGCATAGTTCATTCATCCAAAAAAAGACTATAAAATTAAAGGAACTTCAGCTGTAATTCCCCTAGCTGTTACTTGAGCATCCAATGGCTTGAGGCATTTTGGCCATTTAGGTATATTTCCTAACAACTTATTAAAACTAACGTAAGTTAATGAATGACCCTTTTTATATCACCGTTTTTTTCTAGGCAAAAGCATTTTTTATTCAAGGATTTTTTTTTTCAGGGAAATCATGCATGCAATGTGGAAGCCTCAAAAATTCAAGTACATATACTTGTTGGCCACATTGTACGTTTTTACCCTAACCATTCCATCGGCTTCTGCTGTCTACTGGGCATTCGGGGACCAGCTCCTCAACCATTCCAATGCCTTCTCTCTCATCCCCAAGTCCGGTTTCCGTGACGCCGCCGTCATCTTAATGCTTATTCACCAGGTCTACTTTACTTCCAAGTGATTTTTTAAAGAAAATTTACTGCATAGATAACATTTTTTAATCATTGCTTGCTAGTTGCTTGGCATTTTGGGAGCAGTTTACCTCCTAAAGTACTTCAACCAACGACTTTGGTTCATTTGAATGGGTAATGATGCTTTTAATAGTAAAAAGTAACAGTGGTGATCTGATGTAATGGTTGCAGTTTATAACATTTGGGTTTGCTTGTACTCCGTTGTATTTCGTGTGGGAGAAAGTGATTGGGATGCATGACACAAGAAGCATTTGTTTGAGGGCGCTGGCAAGGCTGCCAGTAGTGATTCCAATCTGGTTCCTGGCGATTATCTTCCCATTCTTTGGGCCCATAAACTCTGCAGTTGGTGCTCTTTTGGTTAGCTTCACCGTCTACATCATCCCAGCTTTAGCCCATATGCTCACCTACAGAAAAGCCTCTGCTCGACAGGTAAATTTTTTTGCTTCACTTCACTGATACTAATCCTCTCTCTTTACAAAAGTTTCTGTAGGGCCATTATCTTGTTGTCCCAGTTGCCCGTACTGCCCTTTTGATTACTTAATGTATGGTTCAAGCTGTGGTTATCTTTGTTTATTAGGGGTGTGTTTGTCTTTGAAAATTAAGTGGGCACTCCTGAAAGGTTTCCTGAGGATTCCCACATTCCACAGTAGCTGTGGCCATATTGTGGAGAGAGAGAGGGGGTGAGTCTGCGGCAAATGTACAAACGCATTTAATGCTTGGATTTGGAAACATTATGAGAAGAATTGGATGGTTGGCATGTCACAACAGCAGGAGCAGTTGGTTATATGATACATACGCGTTTAATTGCTTTTCATTTAGTTATATGATACCGATGCTGTGTTGTACTGTGTCTTGGATGAGCTGGCTGACTCGACTCCTTTTCCTTCCAGTTTGGTCTGTAGCAGTTAGTCACATTTTTTTGTCACAAATGCCAATCCCAATTGACAGATTTGCTTGCCCAAATTTGTAAACTTAATATCAACCTCAACCCGATTGGATTTAGAGAGTTTAATTTTCTGTTGCTCTTTTCTCTCCTGCGCAGAATGCTGTAGAAAAGCCTCCATTCTTCATGCCAAGCTGGACTGCAATGTATGCATTCAACGCCTTTATTGTGGTGTGGGTTCTGGTGGTTGGATTTGGGTTCGGTGGATGGGCTAGCATGACCAACTTCGTCAAGCAAATTGACACTTTCGGATTATTTACTAAGTGCTATCAGTGCAAGCCACCTACACCAGCAGGAGCAGCACCTGCACAGCACCACTGAGCTGACTCATGATCAACCAAATTCAACCCCACAAAAAAAGGAAACAAAACCCAGAAAATGAATTCCCTTTTTTTCCCCATAACTTGTATCATACATGGGGATAAAGCAACATCTCCCCTACATTTGATAATGTGCTGGAATTTGCCTTTTCTTTTTTCTATTTGTTTCTCCCCCCCTTAAAGCAGTTGAAAATTAAAATAGTGTGTTGAATTGTGATGATTCCTTTGCTATCAAAGCATATGCATAATTAAACCAGACAATAGTATATGTTTAGCTTTCCCCCTCCTTTCTTATCCTTCTTTTGTTGGGATAATATAAAAATTTTTCTGTTCTTAAACACTTTTGTAATAGCTTTGTGCAATGAAAATTATTACTACTATCATGTTTCGAGAGTAACTTTAAAAATAATCAAAGGGTATGGGTGTGTAGTGTTTTTTATTGAAACTTGGCTTGATTAAAATGATTGCGTTTGAATATATTTTAGATTTTATTTGAATGAATGAAGAAATTGATTTTGATATAATTGAAAATAATAATAAAAATTATTATAATTAAATGTGAAAAAAAAATTTAATAAAAATTTTATATTAAATAAATTTTATTAAAATTAATTTTTAAATTTAACTAATAATACAATAAACTCGATCATTTTGCACCGCATTGCGATAGAATTCAAACTTAGGCTTAGTGGCACTTCTGACATTAGATTCTGATGAGGAGAGTGGGCCATGGACCAGCCTCGGACTAGCCTCACAATCACATGGGTTGCAAGTTGGCTCATCTGTTGGTCACTCGCCACTCTCCCTACATTAACTACGTGCATCTTTATCTCGTGTGGTTTCATGCCCAATCAAAAGCCTATAATTATAATTCAAAAATTAACTAATAATTTCCATCTTTCTTCTTCTTGTTCAATTTATTTTTTTGTTCTAGCACATGCATCCGATGGATAGGTGCCTTCTTCCTGTTTCCTTTAGATTTGGAAAGGGAAAGCGTGTAAATGACACCCTTTGACAGTGTTAACTGAATAATCAAAGTTTGATTTGAACTAATTAATTGTAATTTTCTTTTATACTATAGCTGAAAAGAGAATGGGAAGAAGCATGATTAGGCTTTACTGGATTTCAGGTGGTCATTAGTACCAAGTCATGCTGGTTTGCTATTGTCGGCTTCTTTTTCATGCATGATTAGCTAAAGAAAAAAATTGACATGTACATTTTGTGATTCATGTGGGAGAGTTGGTTCCTATAAGATCTTGTAGGTGTTGAGCAAATCTAGCACATGCATTCTCCATTAACTGTATGTTTGATGCTGTGAATTATTTGAGGTTTTTTTTTTTTTCATTATTTCAATCTCACGAAGTTGATATATTAATGAAATGTTAGTTCAATATTAGTTAAATAGATTTTAAGGTTGAAAGTTTCGACTTTAAATTTTAATTGTAATCCAAAAGACAAAAAAAAAAAAAAAAAAATCCTCAGAGTTAATATTGATTGGAAAAAAGCTTAGCCTTCTGACCTCGAAGATTTTCACTGCTTAGATTGAGTTCACCTCTTACCTTTTCCAAGTTGACCATATTCAAAGCATTTTCATATATGGCAAATAAAATAAGCTTATTTGTAGTCCAAAGTCCTGCTTTAGCCTGTTAAACGAATTGCATCCTTTCTTAGCAGGGTGCCTTGTCCATAGATTATAGTGCCTGCATGATTCCTATAGTTAACCGTTAAAAGAAAGTAACATGTTAGATTCAGAGCCATCATCTGTTCCAGCAAGAAAATCTATAAAATAAACAAAGAGTAAAATGCTTCTGATATAAGCATCCTTAACAGGTTTAGATTAGGGTACTTTAAGATTAAAGGAAGATTACCACAATAAGCAAGTTATTTGCTTAGATTGACATACTATTTACATGTGAAAGCTGCAGTTTCAGAAGAATTAATTAGATCCAACTATTGTCTTCAATTGCTTGCCATTTCAGCTTTTTTATATTACGAGGAGAGAAATTAAAAAAAAAAAAAAGAAACTTGGACTCTTTGTGTAAGAATTAAGAATTATGAAATAAATCTTTCAAAGTTACGGGATTGAGAGGATTTAAATGTATAATATGCTTTATGGATTAAAAATAAAAATAAAAAGAATTGCAATTTGCAAATGGATAATCCATGTGACATGGATCTTACCTTATTACTTTGGGCCATCGAGTGTAACTTCCCATCTCAAATAAAAGCTTGAAGGCTCAAACTGACCCATGATTTGAACTGGGCTTGGACATACAAGGAAATGTTGGGATTGGGCTAAAATGGAAGCCTATAAAACCAAAAAAAAAAGAGGTTTGTGATTATCTTGGAAGGTAGATAATGGAAACTGATTTTTATTTTTTTTAATAAAATTGAATAGGCGAGGCCTAGGGACAAGAAGAAGGGGAGGGGGCCACCAAGAGTGCCTGTTCCTCCATCTCCTTCAAGAGTAGATAAGTTTGATGGTGGTGAGAAGATCAAGATTGAAATTGATGAGTGTCTTTTTTTCTAGCTAGGCTGCCATGATGGTTAATTTGTTTATTTCTCTTGTAATTCTTAAATTCAATAAACTGGGTTATGCTGTATTTGCAGTTGTTGACACACCCTTTTGTATGAATTCTTCTGTGCTTTCGAATTTTGGGTGTCTTGCATCAATAACATTGGGAAATTTCTATGACTAGGTATGAGATGAGACATGACAATAATAATTCTATGACAACTAAATAAGCTATATGGTATTGAGAAACAAAATTTTATCAATGGTAGTTCCTAATGGCGGTTGCTTGTTCCTCTGTTGGCAAATCACACAGAAAGATGAGATTAGTTTGTCCATCACACTTCCTTCTTCGATCATTAATTCTTTGCTTCGATGGTTCCATAGGTGTATTGCATAAGTGCTTCTGTTTAGTTCAACCAACATGTCTTCTATCCATTTCGATTCTGTTTCTGTCTCGGGCTTCTTAAAAAGTCTGGCTATTTTAATCCAATCCATAGGATAAAAGGTTTTAGGTGGCAAGATTGTAAGGTCATAGCCAGGTGCATATTCTATTCTTTCGATCACTCTGGAAACCAGGTAAGGCCCATTGTGACCCCATTTACTTCCATCAAAGGTTAAGGCAAATTCCTCTAAGAAGTCATGTAGAAGTGGATGGTTGTCATTGAATATCATAGCAGCTCCATTTATTCTGGTCCATTTCCTGGTGCTTGTATCTATGCTTTGTGCACCAATTGCATTCCTCAATCCCGTGAAATCTTTGAGAACTATGAAATCTACATCCAAGTAAACTCCTCCATACTTGTAAAGTATTGCTAATCTAATCAGATTGGAAAGATTATAAGATAATGGAATTTTTCCAGGGTCCTTGCTCCCCCTCTTCAACTCATCAAGCCAACCCTCAGCTGGAGTGTTTTTAACTAAAAAAGGCAAGTCTGGTGTGACTGCAAGAACTTTAAATCCACCATCAATTAGTGGTTTCAGAATCCTGTATCCTTGTCTAGAATTCAGAGATGGTGATAAAATCATCAAGCATCCCTTAGGACTAGCTTTGAACAGACTGTCTACAGCTGAGAATTCCCTTGGTCCAAAGGATTGAGCTGGTGAAAGCCATAACATGAAGTACCAAATTGTACAGCTACTGTTGAAGAAACCTAAAACTTGGTCATGGAATTGCGAATTAAAGTTGCTTGATTTGAATAACCCCAATTCTGGAAGTTTCTTCTGGAACCAAGCTATTCTTTCCAATCTGGTGACATTGAATGGAGGAATTAGCGGATCCAAGGTTTCTCTATCAACTCCTTCGATCTTTCTTTGTGTGGTAATTTGCAATGGTTTGCTGCTAAAAGTTGACCTCAACTGTCCTTTGCTTTTGGTGGTTGGTGCTGTAAGAATTTTATTAGCTGCAGTATCTTCAGGATACATAGAGAGATTAGAAGTCAGTATATTTTCATAGATTATAAAGAATATAGCAGCCACTGAGATGGTAAAGAACAATGATACGGTAGAGAAGATTGGTGATTTGAAAGAACGGAAAAATCGCTGGTAATTAGACATAAGAAACAAATTTCTCACTGCCATCTTCTGAAACAAATTGCTCACCGCCACTAGAGTTTAATAGAGAACATGCACCTGAAAGAGTCAGTTTTGAAGAGTTAATTTAATGGCATTGAGATAAAAAAAAAGCCTTGCATTTTACATGTTTAAATACAATATCACAAGTGAATAACTACATGAAGATAAAGATATGACTGGAATCATGCATACCACCAGAATGACAATAAATCAGAATACAGACCATCGTAAACCTTGACCTGCCTAATTTTGGTCGCTAGAAAATATAACAGTAAGGTTTCTGCTTCATCAGGTTCCTACGGCACCTTAGCTGGTTTTTAAAATAGTAAGCAGATGAATCTATTGTGGACCGGAGTTTCTCTATAGTTGTGGAGTTGTAGATACACATTATTGTGGACTTCCGATTTCTGTTTCCGTTGCGGCTTCTAATTATGGCCATTTTCATATAAATCATTCAATCATCAGCAATAGATTGTCGCACATTTTTTTCACATGCCACTGAGTGCCTGATAAAATTTTCCTGATTTAACAAGGAGTTAATGTTATTATGTTGACATGATCGTGCTTTTCACATTACAAAATTAGAATATCAGAATTTCCTTTCATGCGATTACTAAAAATGTGTTTAAGAATCAATTCGGGATCTGACATTTTATAACTTGTCACAGATACATGCACAGCTAATTACTTATATTGAACAGTTTTATTGTGATTGCAGCAGTAAGATTCCTTTTTGTACTTCGTTTTTGGATTATGAATGAATCTTCACTTGCCCAAAATTTAGAAAAACTAAAAGCCTACGGGATAAATGAATCTTCAAGTGTTAATGAAAAGATTAGAAGTTAGGCTGTCTGCATTAAAAAAAAATGGTATAGCAGCAAAGGAAATGGTGAATAGGAATGGCGATTTCGCCATAGTACGGCTAATCAAACTGTAAGTCAATGACTTCTTGGACATGTTCCAGAATGGCCCAAGCATTGAACAGACAGGGAATTTCCTTAGAGCTGGAGACATGCTCATGGCACATACACATAATTATATATAACCAAATGGTATTATCATAGATATGATAATTTAAAATAACCGATATAAAAAAATACGAATAAAAAATACAAAGATAACATGATTTAAAATTTTAAAACAACTATAAATAGATTTAATAAAATTAAAATTTTATATTTTATATTTTTGTATTAACATGAATTATGACATATAATTTTTATATCAAATACGATACGATACGAATATAATATTTTACTCATCAAAATAACACAAATTATTAAATCTAATTGTTTGTTGCTGATTCCACATGCGTAGTCCAAGCTAGAAAATAAACGTGGTTGTGATTATACATGTCATAATAATGTAATGAAAAGTTCGAATTTCCAAACCAGCATCTAATATATATATATATATATATATATATATATATTACAACATATAAAGTTATATGATTAAATTACTTATGAGAATGTTTAAGTGGATAATCTCTTTTAATGACACATAGTATAATATTTATATTATTTTTTTATCAAATAAAATATTTTAATAAATTATTTAAATTAAATATTTTAGATAATTATTTAAATTGAAATTAATATTTATCTAAGATTGAAATTTTTGCATAAAATTTGAATTCAAATATATTAAATTATAATTTATCTTTTCCTTTTAAAATTAATGGCAGTTTCAAATATATATATTTAATAAATTTTATTTTTTGTCAAATAATTCTATTTAACAAATTATTTAAATTTAATATTTTTAGATAATTATTTAAATTTAAATCAAATCTATCAAAAATTAAAAATTATTTGATAGATTATTTAAATTTAATACTTTTAGATAAGTTAATGAATTATTGATCAGAAAGCATGTATTTTTAAAGTAATAAAAGCTTATATCTTTATATGAAAATATGAGACATTTGAATGCCAATAAAAAAATTACATAAAAATATGTTTTTGCTTTGAAAACAAATATAATGTTTTATTTATATTCTAATTCAAATATGTTTATATTATATATTTGGTTAATTTATTTGTTTCTCTTTAGTCCATAACTTTTTTAAACTTTGCTTAGATTGATTATAATTAACTTTTTGTATTATATATTTTTTTTGTTTTGTTCATTTCTTCAATGTTTTTATTCTTTATTAATTTATTAACATATTTGCTTTTATTATTGTATATATATTTAATCTTAACAAATTAATATGTAAATTTATATTCTATATTTCTTTTTGCTATACTTTTTATTATTGAATTTCTTTGTTTATAATGGATGATAGAAGAAGAATAATGATCACTACCATATCTAACTCATAAAAATACTATCAATTATGTTAAAAATGATTAAAAACAAAACAATATTTCTAAAAAAATGTTTTTAAGCATAACATAAAGAATTATTGTTTTCTTTTTATCCAAAAAATAATTTTATTTTGTTGACATATATAAAAATAATTGTTAACTCAATATATTTGTGTAATAATTACTTAAAATATATAAAAAATGAGAATTAATAAAAAGTAAATGATTATAACAAAATTAATAATTATGATTTGTTGTTCAATCAAATATATCTACACCACCTAATCAACATGACAATAAAAATGATTATTAATTTTAATTATTTAAATATTGATTATTAATTTTTTATCAAACAAAAAAACAATAACAAAATTTTTAGTATTTAATAAATAAATTGAAGAAAATATTTTTTAATGAAAAAAAGATTTTTATAATTCTTGAAATTTACAACTTCTTTTAGATAAATAATGTCATTTATAATATATTATGTATAATTTATCATTTAATTGGAGCTTAGCATTAATAAATATATGATAATAGATAAATAATTAAAAAATAAAATTTTAATTATGAAAATTTTAATTTAAAATGCCGTACATTGTACGGATAAATGCTAATATTCTAATATAATGAGAAAGTGATTGAGACATGCCCGTGGTTTCAGGTAGTTAATAATACCATTAAGAGATGGGCAGGGATCCCATGGGCTCGGCTTCATAATTGGGAGGTATATATGAATTCTAGAAATTGAATTACAACTCCTTGAGAAAGTAGTTAGAATAAATTTTAAATCTATAAAAAATTTGTTAGAACTAAAATATAAAATTGATATAAATATTTTACATTTGTTTCCATTTTATTTTCCCCATTTTTAGTTTAGCTGAAATCAAATTTCTTAATTTTGTTAAGGATGGCCCTACATTCCCTTATATCAAATATAGGATGTGATTAGCATTATAAAAAATTCAGGTTGATTCTCTCCCTATGGAGAGCTTTTATACATTTGTTACTAACTAATTTTTAATTGCTATAATGTTCATAGCATGTATTTTCCTTCTTCAGCTGAGGAAAGAATTTTTTGTGGCTCAGGTATAACTATAGAATGTGACAACATTGCTTAATGCTTTTTTTTTTTTTTAATCATTTGGCTATTATTTTTATACTATATTTGAAATTTCTTCTATAGAATTTTTAGTACATTTATTTTATTAATATTTTTTGTTGGTTTCAATTATATAATAAGCTGAATAGATTCTGTGTTTAGCTTGTTTAATTATAAAGTAATCTTTCAACCGTTATCTAATGTAAATCCCTGTAGAAGTCAACTTCAATGCTTTCCTGTCACCGTAAGCCATTCCATTAAATAATAACAACTCAAACCCGGGATGATCTTCTAAATTCTGGTTCTGTCATCTAGCAGTTTAACTTTTTGGAACAAATAGTAGCACAAAACAAGACATTCCTATGGCCGGCTCTTACTTTTGTTTTTCTAGTAGTTTTATGCATCTTTGTTTCATTTTTCATTTCTTCTGTTGTCCTCATTGTGTTTCTCCATAAACAAGAACTGTGTTTTAATTCATTCATTTACTGATTGATTTTTGGATAAACAACATTTTACAGTATGATATCATCGGAGATAACAGAGGAACAGGAGGAAGAGAACCCTTATTTCATCAATTCAAGAGCTCAGAAGGAAAGTATCAGACGGATAATCCAGTGTCAGAAATTTTTGTATTGGTCTTCATCTTCATCATCTTCCCTGTCTTCTGCAGCTGCTTCCAGTTCCTCCATTTCTTCTTCTCGCTGAAGTAGCGGTTTATTAGAATTGATGAAAAGTGGAAGCATGTCTCTGAAGAGATTATTTGACATGGAACATATTAGTTTGCTAACCCATTTTGAGAATTACAGTGGCTCACCAATTATAAAGTCTATAGCCTTTTGGGGAAGTGAAACAGAAGGTGAAGTACGAGATCCTTGGGCATCCATCAAGCAGACTGGTTGGTTTAATAATTTGGAGATTGATGGGCGAAGTGATTTTGCTTCAGATGGTAGTTTCATGGATAAATACTTCAGCTTCAAGAATAGGAAAACAACAAATAGTAACCGTAGATTGAGCAGGAAAAAGTCATTTAGAAGGCTTCCAGGATTTAGATTCAGGTTGAGTTTTAGAAGGCTTAGGATCATGATTTGTGGTAAAATGTTCTGATTTTACTCCACAGCTTTTGCAATGACATTTTGAAAAGCTTTCAAAGCAAGCAATCATTTACAGATAATTACATTTGCAATAAGAAAAAGTTAAGGAAACTATTTCTCTCTTTTCCTTTTCATCTATATTTAATTTACATGTGGAAGAAGAATTACAACAAGAAGAAAAAATGGAATCAGACAACCAACGTAAGTCTTGGAAAGAAAGAAAAATCACAGCCCTTGAATTGGGCCTTTTCAGGCAACAAACTGTACAAAATTTTGACACTGGAGACTCTTGCAATTTTGCCATAGGAAGATCTGTTTTGATGGAAGAAGCTTGACCATCTTCAGGCTGGAAAATTTCCTTTCAAGAACTATATATATGTTTACACAAGAGACAGTGCTCTGACATTAATCTTCCCATTACACTTCCCTCTTCAACCATTAGTTTGCTACTTTGCTTATTCCAGAGATGTACTCCATAGGTTTGGCCATTTAGCTGATGCAGCTTAGCTTCTACCCATCTTGAGCCAGCTCTGTCTTTAGGCATCTTAAAAAGGCTCCCTATTTTAATCCAATCAACAGGATAAAAGGCCATTGGAGGCAAGATGGTGAAATTATAACCAGGTCTTCCTTCCACTCTGCGAACTACTCTGGAAACCATATAGGGCCCGTTATGTCCCCATTTGTTTCCGTCAAAGGTTAAAGCGAATTCCTCCATGAATTTGAATAGAAGTGGATGGTTCATATCAAAGACCAGAACTGCATTGTTCAATCTTGTCCAGTTCTTGGACACCACATCAATGCTTTGTGCTCCGATTGTATTCTTTAGCCCTTTAAAACTTTTCAGGACTATGAAGTCCGTATCCAAGTAAACACCTCCATACTTGTATAAAACTGCAAGTCTTATTAAATTAGATAGATTCTGAGCCAGTGGTATCTCACCGGGGTCCTTTTTCCCACTCTTCATTTCATCAAACCAAGCTTTACCCGGTGTATTCTTGAGCAGAAATGGCAAGTCCGGCGTGGTTGCAAGCACTTTGAAGCCACGATCAAGTAGCGGTTTCAGGATCCTGTAACCTTGTTTAGAGTTCATGGTTCTTGATAGAATCATCAAGCAACCATGAGGATGGGCTTTAAAAACACTTTCCACAGCTACGATTTCTCTTCTTCCAAAGGACCCTGCCGATGAAATCCACGTCATGAAGAATTGAATATCACATTCCTGGTTGAAGAATTTCAGAACTCGACCATGAAACCTCTTTGTCAGGTCATCTGACCTGAAAATCTCAAATTCGGGCAGTTTTCTCCTGAATCGCCCAATTCTGCGTTCTTCTCTAACACCCGAGGAAGAAATTACTAGAGAATTCTGATTGTCACTATCAACTTGAATGATCTTTTTTTGTTTAGAAACATTCAATGGTACAGAAGGAACATCCGACTTGATTTTTCTTATAACTTTTGGAGTCTGTAACACTTCAGAATCTTCTTTTTCAGTGAAGGCAGCAGATGGCAGCGACATGCTAGAAATGAGACTGTCAGCAAACATGAAAAATATTAGAAGAGCAAGTAGGATTATAGAGATTACAGGCGATTTGGCCCGGCTAACTAACCGATAACCAAAAATTTCAGGAGAAACTACTCTTTTCACTGCCATGATAGTAGAACACGGAAGGGCTTGAAACTATCAGAAATTCAGAATCTCAGAAAAGCAATTAGACCGCCCAAGTTATAAACCATTCATGGTGGTCAGACCAAAGAGATTATTTCAAGTATAGACAGAGGCACATTCCAATAAAGCGGCTCTACCATAGTATAACATTGTATATGACTTTCCCTTCTTTACCTTGGCTGATATTTGCCTTTTTGTTATTCTTGGGTCAAAGCCTGCCGTGGTGATCCGGGTTTGATTGAACAATTCTAAATGCAATGTTTTTATTTTGTTTTAGTCATACATGGAACGTTTGAAAAGCCCGCAGCGTGACTCCAGGGATAAACCAGTTTGAAAATAAGTGATGTGGTGAGCATTTTCTTTGATCTTTTCTTCTTATCCAAGGCATCCTTTTAAGGAGAGGAACATGTTTTATAGTATTGGGACCCTTTTACTTCTGTTAGTTATTCAACAATTTAGTAAGATTTATTATTTTTTGGATAAATAATTTTTTTTAATAGAAATGAACAAGTACTGCTATAGAGAATCAATTACTTGCAATAATAATTCAATGTACGAAAGAATTTTAATATGTCCTTGAAATTATTGTAGGAAAGTACTATGGGTTTCTGACTTTAGGAATGAATTAATATTTGAAAATCAATGTACTTCCAGAATATGACTGGATCAAGTTTAATACAATTATTATTATTATACAAGTCTTACCTGATTTCTTTACTTTTTTTAACGATATTTAAGTCATATATCCAAGTGGCTAATTTATTCCAATGACTTGCTGTGAATGATAATGATTTCTCCTTACAATTGGTACATATGAGAGGCAAAAATCAATATCTATACATTGTCATATCTTACAGCAGCACAGCAAAGCCTAAATTTCAACGTTTAAGTCCCAGACGATGCAGGTTTCCTTGTATAATTTATTAGTATATAATTACTATTGGTCCCTAATTAAATTTTTGGTAGATGAGAAGTCACTGTTGAACTATGTATTGTAAAAATATTTGTATTATTTACAATAAATATCCAATGTGAGTTATTAAAAAAAAGAGAACCCCATCAATTATTATAAAAATAGTCATGGATCATGGGGCCATATCGTCTAATTATGTATTAATAATTATGATCAAGCCATATCTCAATGTCAAAGTCTTTATCTCTAACGATTATTATAAATTATTATACATAATATAATAAAAAAAAGACAGTTAGTTGTCAATCAAAATTCGATTCTTGTGAAAAGTATTAAGAGTAAAATTTTGAATTATCCATCTGAGCTAAGGTAGCACGCCTTTTGTATCATTCAAGTAAATGATCTAAGTCCAAAAAAATACTTAAAAAATACCCATAACATGTAAAAATATATATATCCAAATATATAGTTTAGCAAATCAAATGCCATTGGTGCTAAACCATTGTTCATCCTAGCAACTTGTTTTCAAGTTGAGCCCACATGGCACTATCAACCAAATTATTATAGGTTTTGTTTAGATGCTTTTCTTTTTCTATAGGAAACAAAATAAAAGAAATTGAATGTTTGTTTCATTCTCTTTTCATTTAGAATTTGAATGAAAAGAAATTTAAAAAGAAAAAAGAATTTGAATGAAAAAGAATAATTTGGTATGTGGAATCTGGCTTAATTATTGTGTTATCGACTTTGAAATTACCATCAAAATGGCGACCACAAAACTCTTCTCTGCAGAAAACTTCAGGCAGCCAAAAAATGACGTTTACATTGACTGGTTCAGCTACAAAAGTTAAAGTCCGACATTGTAATCTAGAGGAAACCATGAAGAAGCATTGTTTTCAAATGTCCAAAAGTTTGATCCTTCTTAGTTATTACACCGAGTTTGATCAGTTTCCGATACAATGGGATATGCTTGTTTTTCAGGGTAGACGACTCTTAGCCTTCGGGTCAACTCGCCATGGCCAGTCTGATAAATTAGGCTCCTAACCCATGCAGTGTTCAAGCGCTTACGATGTGGTCTGATAAATTCCACTGTTATTGGGCCAGCTACATAATTACAAGGCAGGTACTAAAGCAAAGCGTGGGTACGTCAAGTTTGGGCCAGCACAAGCCCATTGTAACCTACACAACCAATGAGGATAATATATCCTCCTGCAAAATAATT
Source organism: Durio zibethinus (assembly GCF_002303985.1). The sequence continues at coordinate 25,388,469 of NW_019168492.1, forward strand.
ATTTTAACTTCTAAAATCAATGAAATCGACAAGATAAATGCCGTAGTCAATCTGTCAGGTTAAGATGAACAAACACGAGCCTATATTAAAGGAACCAACCTGCAAAAAAAAAGCAAGTTAACCGGATATTTACAGCCAAAGAAAGAATCACATTGTTTATAAAAGATAAATAAATTTCATTGAAGGAACACCTTGCGGCCAATTAACTTTCTTCAGCAACAAATAGTTTCTGCAGGGGCAGGTCTAGTTCTTTTGGTTGGTCACATCACAAAGAAAGTAGGAACAGATGAAATTGAAGAATGGTCTAAGCAAATGTAAAAAGGCTTGCAAAGATTGATGGCATTGGTGGTGGCATATATAGTTGGTGTTGAGACTTTGGTTTAGCTGCTGAAAATTAGACTCACCTGTCGTGTGCTGAAATATTGCCAAGTGAGTGGATGACTATGACTATTGTTGTAAAGAAACAAATTGCTTGATATCAAAGACAAGTTTCTTGGATTGAAAAGCTGAAGTAATTGAAAAACAATAGTGTCTTGACTCTGGAAAGAGAATCAAAGTCATTAGATTTATGGCTTTCCAAATTTCCACTGAGCAAGCAAGCCCTACCATCGGTGTTCCTGTCAAGCTGGTCCTTTTGTGATTTCTACTAGGATACGAATGTCCTCATTGACCCATCTTAGTAAAAGGAACTCAGAACTAGGTTGCGAACCAATTCTGGGTTGGACTGCTTCAGTGAAGACCTTAAGTTCCAATAGCCAACTTCCCAATGTCGATAAGTGAATTAATATATCAACTTCTCAGGAATCTTGCAATCCAATTCAAGAGCTGAACAAAAAATAGATGAACTAGATATAGTCCATTGAATGGTATCGAAGGCTGGGTTGTGGAAGTGGATGGTGTTAACCAAGCTTTATTGGCTGGACCTGGACCGTGAAATGCCTCCAAAACTCGTGGCCCAGAGCAGCAGAAATTTCTATATTTTCTTGGCCACAAATGGAGGAGCACCTGGAAGTCAATTAACACAATGAGACAGATGTCACCGCCATCTTTAAATCGAGCGCGGGGATCAAAGCAGGGTCTCTTGAAATGCAAAAGCAGTTGCCAGTTTGTTGAGAGTCTTGAGACTCGAGATTCTCACGATGGAATGATACGTGTCAAAATGCCACGTGACAGCGGATCCGATACCTTTATCCCAATCCGTTCAATATTTAGAGTGTAGAGAACCACCAGAGGCAGATTACTGGGTAAATCACTGTTTTTTTCATGAACAAAAACTGAAGCTCTAGTGAAAGGTATAGCGAGAGAGTTACGGTTTGAAACCGGAAGTGATGAAAACCTTGACGAGTTCTTGCTTCAAGGCAGTCATTGACAATAATAGAGATAAAGGGTCTTCTTGTTTTAAGGATCTTTCTCTTGGTAGAACTGAAGTATGCTTATTACCTTCAAAAAAGCTTGTTAGAATCCGGTTCCTGCATTTGCTTTCTGTGCAACACAGGCGTCTGCAGCCTGTTTTTTCATCTTCTTCTTTGTCACCAGACTCACAGGCAGGTTCCTTTTTTCTCTTTTTGTTTTTTCTTATCATTTCTTTAAGTTTTTTTTGGTGTTTTTTTTTTTTTTTTTTTTTTTTACTTCTGTTGATTTTGAATGGTTTTGTTTCTGGAAACTTAAATTCTTTTCGTTTGTTGTTGAGGAAGCTCGTTGCTTGATTCCCAAGTTTTCTTTCCCTGTTACTGCTCAATACTATTATATTTCTTCCCTGTGATTTCCAAGCCAGTGTGGCAGTGACTGCCTTAAATTATGCGTTCATGGTTTCTTTTACAACCAAATGTATTGCTTCATTTACAATTTCTTTCAAATTCAAGAGAAAGACTAACTTGTATTGAAGTTCAGTTTCAATTGGTAAATTTTCTTCATGTAGGTGGACTTGGAGACAGCAAAATCTCAACCTGAAGAAGAAAGTAAGATCTTCTAGCCCTTTAACTATTTGTCTATTATTGGGCATTCTGAATTTTGAGTCTCATTTCAGCACCTCTGATTCACAGATCCATCAAAGACTACTCATGTCAAATTCCAGTTACGGAAAGAGTGCTCATTTGGCGAGCATTTTTTCATAGTAGGGGATCACCCTATGTTAGGCTTATGGGACCCTGAGAGTGCTATACCACTGACTTGGTCAGAAGGACATGTTTGGACACTAGAGCTGGTAAGGAGGAACTTATGAAGAATGTGAAATATTCTTGTTGAAGGCTATATTGATGAGATCTCTTGCTTTATGCTTGCTCAGGATATACCTGTTGGAGTATCAATCCAGTTCAAATTCGTTCTGAAAACAAGGACGGGGAACCTTTTATGGCAACCAGACCCTGATCGAATATTTAAATCCTGGGAAACTGAGAATACGATTATTGTTTGCGAAGACTGGGAAAAAGCTGAAGAGCAGAAAGTAATAGAGGAAGAACCATTAGCTAATCAAGATGGACCTCTTCTTGATTCAAAGATGGCAATCGTTTTAGAGAACTTGACACCTTCAAAGAAAGAACTAGTCTCTGACATAAATCTGCTATCAGATACTGATAGTATCACCTCTCCTGGAAAGAATCCACTACAAGCATTATCTGAGGAATTGGCCACTGGCACTTTTGCTCCACTAGAGAAGCCGATGGCTATTGTTGCAGAGAATATTAGTTACCCAACAGAAGACTTTATCGCCAATGCAAACAATGGAGTGCTTGGTGTGAAGAGAACGAACTACCTAAATGATGAAGCTTTGGCTATTTCAAATAAGAATGTTTTGGTAGCAGAGGACTTTGGAAGTACCAGCAGAGCAGAAACAGTCCAGAACCCCGCAGCTGCAGATGTTGAGCTAAATGTGGTAGCAAATGAAGGTACTCCTGTTTTAGTACCTGGCTTGACTCCATCTGCAACAGTGTCAACTGAAGAAACAATGTTGGATGAGGACGAGGAGAATAGTACCACTGATGCATCAATTGGAGTTATTGAAACTAAACATCACAAATTGTCAGAGGTAATTGCCTGATGAGTGTGTTATTCTGTCTTTTTTTTTTTTTTTTTCTTTTTCCTCTCTTCCATTCCTCTAGTACTATCACCTAGCGAGAAATAAAACCTCATCATATCCATGAACCTTCTTCTGTGTTAAGAAATCCCATACTACAAAGTTTCAGCTTGTATCTTCTTGAGATGATGTGTAATCAGCAATGCAGCTCTTTCAATCCATCATCATTGATGTTTTGTACATTAATCATTAAGAAGACTGGTATATTAATTATCACGAAATGGGACAAGAAAATCCTTAGCATATGAGAATAGATAAGTGGAATCCCCGCCCTCCTACTTTTCACACACGTACTTATATTTAAAGAAAAAAACTTTGCTGCATTTGAGAATGTTCAATCTAAACTTGAACTTCACTACCTATACCTAACTTGAAGGATATAATTATTTTAAGCCACAAATGATGCAATGTTGCATTTCCAGTAATTCTAATGTCTGATGCCAAAAATGTAAAGGAAAGCCTTTGCTGCTTGAACAGGAACAGAATTATCAATTACTTTCCCTTTTGACAATCTGTGATACTGTGATAGATTGCTGGTGTGCGGTGTACTTTAGAATCATGGGGTTAAGGCAATATCTGATTCTCCTCTTGAAAAATTTACCATGGCTGTTGGTAATTGCAGGTGATATTTTTATATCTTTTCCATATTTATTTGACTACAAATTAATAATTCAGTTAGATGAGAAGCAAGAACCTGAAGGTGAACCACGGGAAGAAAAAACAACTGCAGTACCCGATGATGAGGAACAGCTTGACAACCATCATATTCAGAAGCCCAAACTAGTTAGAGAAGAACAGCCTGACCTGGAGCCTTTTCAAAGTAATGTCTTGCAAAGCGATGTCCAGTGGGGTCGTAAAACATTACAGAAGCTTCTGAAAATTTTAAGGTTTCTATAGATAATCTAGACTTAAACTGGATATTCTCAAGTCTATGAAAGACTGTTGCCATCATGTTTCGTTTGTGTTAAATTCTAAAAATGCCCTGGCAAATAAAAAATGTAGGTTAGGTATTGGTAGGGGTGTTGGTATGTACATACAAAAACTGCTTCCTTGATTCTGTTATTGCTTCTTCTACTCTGTGAGATTCCCAGAATTTTGTGCTATTTGTTTTAGTAAGTTTTTTAGACCAAGAATCATTTATATACGCCTAGTAGAAGTAAGTGCTGGACAATTCTGTTCGGGGCAAATCCGGATGTTCTTAGTTCAAATGCTCTGTTTATTTCTGATCTTTTCCAGGCGTGTTTGCTGATATGTTAACATTCAAAACCAGGGAAAATAAAGTAATTCTGTTCTAATTTGTTTATGAATCTTCACAATATAGTTTCATATCAATCTTGTTCTATTTCTGCTATAAAACAAATGAGCATAACATTATTATATTTTTTTAACCATTGGTGATATTGAGAGCTCAGACAATAGGTGAAAATGATTGTAAGTGGGGAAATATCTTACACATGAATTAAGGCTTCTTTCAGTAGGTAACCTCGAAAGGAGAGTCAAAGATGATTCCTAGAATTGCTTCCCATCTCAAAATGCAGCTAGCATTTATAATCTGTCACTGATCCTCTGAGTTCGAGCAAGGCATAATCATCATAAATATCATTGAGGTAATTGAGAACGCATCTCAAGAGGGCAAGGCCGTTGCAGAATTATCACTGCATTGATGTCCTGAAAATTGATGCTCTTTATTACTAGTATAAATTACTAAATGACAAAACCAAAGGCGTGCGTCAAGGAGTGCCTGAATTGCCTGCATCTTTACTGTCCTGCTGCTGAGACAACATGTTCAAAACCCAAGCCAGATTCCTAATTGGGATGGCAGAATTCACAACCTTCGAAGTCCATCCATTTTCGTTGTCCACTCCATACTCGAGCAAAAACTAAAAACAAAAAAAATACCATAACGCACCAACAATGTAGTTCTTAACCAAAGAATTATTAACATTTATCATAATCACACCACAATCATTAAATCTCTCAAAATCTTGTAAAAATTGTTGTTTAATAATGCAGCCTTCTTCCTATTTTCTGGTTTCAGGATATTTGGGATAATTCTGCATAAATTTGTGCAAGAGTGTGAGTAAGAAATGCAAGATGGAGACCACCGATTGGATTATCTGGCACTGGGAAATTTTAATCGGTGGATCAGGTGAAGAAACTAGTCTTTGATCATTGGAATAGTGGAATTTATAAGATTAGATCGTTACAATATCCAAGGACAAGCTATGCCTTTGATCATATACAGACCAGGAAATGACGGGGCAAAATGACAAAAAACGGATTGCCCATATTTCCAAAAGAGAAATAAAATTCACATCAGCATTAGTTAACTCCAACCCAACAAAGATTGGAATCCGCACTTCTGCAATCCTAAATTTGTTTCGTCTCAAAACCCTTCTGTGCAAAATCATTACTTCCTATTCTCATGGCTTTTCATGAAACAGGATGCTCATTTTTAGGTTGCAGTGAGGATGATAGACTTCGTAATTGATGCGCAACTTCTTCCTTTGATCGTTTGCTTGGCATAGATTCAGACAATCTGGTAACATTCAGAAATAACAAATGTAAGTAAAACATCCATGTCTAAAAGAACCAAGCTCAACAACAATCCTTTGATCCTAGTACTTGTTAAATAGAAACAAACAAGGTATGAAAAGACAAAGCCCTTTCAAGAAGGAAATTTCCCACAATAATACCGAGTTCCAGTCTGAGGAAGCTTTGTAATAGCAGTCATAACTAGAGATAAAAATGCAAATAAGCTGCCCAATACTGGCAAGCCGTACTCAAAATAAAAAGGAAATGATGTATAAGCCATGCAAACCATGAGGTAAGGACAAAAAACACCCAAAAAAAAGGAATTCCATCATCCATGTAGGAATGCATATAGGAAGTACGTGCCCCTTGAATGTAAAAGGTGACATGCAAAACAAAACAAGACGTAGAATACAGCACTCAAATAGATCAAACTCAGTCAGGACTCGGGGGGGTGAATCCTACTTTCCAAAAATTTCAAGGGTAGGGGTCTGAATACACCCTTCAAACAATTGAGGCAAAAAGAAATCCTACATATTACTTTAGATTCCCCTTGACCTCAGCCCCTTCTTTTGTTACCTTGGTGAATTGGCACGCTTTTGCACTGGTTGATTTACCAGACTGGATGAATTACTCCCAGGTTCCACTTCAGCAGCCTGAAATTTATTTATCAATTAAACAAGTGGTTAATCTGTGCCAGTTGAAATCACTAAATGCAATGGTTCCTGATGATTAAGGAAAAGAACAATAATTATTAAAACCACCATTTTAAAATCTGATTTCAAGTGTTAAGAATCTTAGTCGCCCTCAAATCGTGCCCCAAGCAAAATCAGATGAATGAACACTCTCCAAGTGAATACATAAATCAACTCATTTTGCTAGACAAATTCATTAACACACTTGCTCATGACAATTAATTTTCAGGTGACTATAAAAAATGTAGAATTCACATTTAGCAAAATGTGTCCAGGAAATCAACTTTTAAGAAAGAAAATAAATAGCTGAAAGTATTAATTGGGAGTACTTGGATAATGGGTAGAGACTAAGGACTGACACCAAGTCCTTACCTCTTAAAACGATAAATTGAGCCAGTTAAGGCAGCAGTAGCAGACATGAAGCCAGCCCACTCTACTTTCAGTGTTTTAGCCGTCACATCTAGGTGAAATGCAAAATCCAAAGAGGAGTGGTTTCTCTCCAGATAACCACTACATCTTATCTGGAAATTTCTTGCCCACATACCCTTTATCCAAGCATCACCATTTTTTAACGAAGAAATCAAATCAAGTACTGAAAGAATCGTCAATCAGATTCCCCACCTCAGAAGTATTATCTTTGGGTAACCCATCTTCTCTTGGGGCTTCATTTGATGCAGGATTCGCATCCCATAGAAATCCATTTTCAGTTCCAAGAGAAAGCTTAGTGAAATCTCTATCCACAGCTCCCGAACGTGGTGCTATATATGCTACATATTTTTCTGAGAAAACGTGTATAAAAATAGTCAGTTCCTTCCTGCACCTCTTCTCAATCTCATAGTTGAGAAAAACACAATCAACCAGAAGAATAAACTAAGGTACATGTTCAAACCTATCATATCGAAACTAAGGTACATGCTTCAATCAGTTTTGAAACAAACTAACTCTTAAAATAACAAGAACTGCAAGGAAATGACCAAGAATAAACTCACCTGCTAAGTTATGAAGAGCAAGCTCAGCAGCTTGTTGCTGAGCATCCCTCCTTGTCTTGCCCATTCCAACACCAATCTTCTCTCCCGTGAATAAAACCTATATAAAATAAGCCAGCAAGAGAAGCTGGTTTCTCAAAAGACATAAAACAAATTGACAAACTACAATCAGGGAAGTAAGGGAACAAAGGGCATTAGTGCAAGCTGGCTTCTGGAAGAAATACATGTCAATCTCCCCCCGCCCCCCCAAAAAAACAAATAAAGCATTTCACATTTAAGAAGACAAACAGGGTTGAAAACTCAGATCAATCCAGAAGAAATTCATGGATAATCAGCAAGGAAATATAGCTTTCACTGACCTCAACAGAAAATTGCAAATCCTTACTGGTGCTTACCACAGATCTGAACTCAACCTGTAGAGTACAAATGGAAAAACCACTAAATGGACTAAGCAAGGCAATCAAGCTTAAGTATATATAAACTTGCACCTAAAACAATGTACCTTTGAACCACATCTTCGTCCAATTTCTTGTAGAACACTTATTGACAAATGGGAGGGTAGAAGATTTAATTTTCCACAGTCAGACTGCAATTCTCTGCTAACAGAAGCTACATGATTCTGAGTACCACCAATGTCTGCAAGAGAAGTCAAACAATCATTAATTGAATTCAGGAACCAGTCCTCTAAAACAGTCTTAATTCCAAATAGTAATAACAATGCATGTCCATTCCAAATCTTGGAACCATGTTCTTGTCCCACAAGATTTAAATTAACACCAAAAACAAAAAAAAAGGCCAATTCAACTGTTCCATTCCATGTTCAAACTCTTCTACCAGCAATGGTTTTTCTAGACAACTTTTTTTTGTTTATATGTGTCTTTATATAATTTAACGAGCATATTCCATAGCTTATCCTACATGCAGAGCACTTGTGGTTATTCAAAATTCAAACTACTTTACTAAGTAATAGATTCACAAGACCCCAAGCCTGCTTTCCATAGCATATCATGCAACAACTGCCTGAGAAGAAAGAGATGGAGCAAAAGCTTCACATACCTGACACATGACCTGCACGCAGAACATTCTGCTTTGGTGTCTCAAGTCCAGCACGTGCCTGAAATATACAAGATTAAACCAGATATCATTAAGGATGACACATTTTATATGAGATAAATATAAAAGAATTTTGAACAAACCTCTTCAACCTTCACTTGGTATGCATGTGATGGTAAACCAGTGGAAACAGAAACTGGTGCACTAGGAGAGAATCCTCCTAGCTTATCAGTTTTTGTTGCATCAGATTCTAGAGCAGAGCCTGATGATTGATCATTTAGATATGCTTTGTTCATGTTTTCTTCCACCAACCAACCTCCCTGAGGCAGTGTTGACGATGAAGATATCTGTGTGGGTAATTTAGATAGGAGTGGAGATTGGACTGAGCTCTGATTCCTTGAGTCTAAACCCTGTTTTGTGCCAAGGGCTCTTCTCTTCATGTCATAATCACTATCACTAGTGTTGCTGTCTCTTCTTACAGAAGTTCCAAGCAAGGTAGGAGGCGAAAGCAGACCAGAAGCTCCAAGCACACTAGGCATAACCCTACTCTGGGAAGGCAATGGTGCTGTTGAAGATGCAGGCCCAACGATATTGGGAACAATTGCAACAGGTGGCTGAGAGGTGTCAGACCTCAACAGAGGGTTAATTGTTACTGGATGAGTGGAAGAGTCCAAAACATGCTTCTCCTCCTGAATAAACTATAGATATTATAATAATGAAAATTAGGAAAACGTGTTAATAAAAATAATAAAAAATCCAATATGACACACATCAATATAAGCAACTAAAAAGAATGAGCACAGCCAAAAGAAGACAAATTGACACATAACTGCCTCACATGTATAGTTTATCACTTGCTTTAAGAGCATATGTTCTGACCAAGGTCTGTGACATAAATTCATATTCATTCACCATATATTTACCTAAAACTTACCGATTGATTAAGTCTCTGCTCAACTTCAGCTCCATTCATTCCTTCATTAATAGGAGCACCATTATTCCCATTTGGAGCAAAACCAGCATCCTGCAAGTTAGTGATAAGTAAATGCTTTGGATACAACTAGGAATTCAAAGTTTCTCTCAATTAATTAATCAGCATATACTGCCAATTTAAGTACCTCTGACATCAAGTAGTTGCTCACATCAGGAGCAAGTGGCAGATTTACCACCTCATCTTCATAAAAAACTTCAGATGTTTTCCGTAATACATTCTCATCAAACTCTCTGGTAAAAAGTAGAACCAGAAATTAGAAATGCAAACATGAGAGGTGATTAGGATGGATAGCCATCTACAAAGATTTGACCCCACAAAATTAATGGCTTACTTGAAAAACAAACCCCTGACATTGCATGCAACATTTCTTGCTACACAGAGGACTGGAACCGCATTTGCTGTCTAATAAAGGGGGAAGAAATTTTGCCAAAAAAAAATCAGAACATAAAATCATATCTCAATAAGTTGAATTACAAAAAAGGCATTGCATGTACCTCAGCCTGAGGAGCATGATATGGAGCAAACGGAGGAACTACGTGAACTCGAGGCTGATCCTTATCCTCCCAGACCTTTGAACGGTCATCAATTACCATCGCCATTTGTGGATGGCACTTGCCATCTCGGAACACATTTAGCAAAGATTTCCTGGAACCTGCAAAATTAAAAACAAATGGACATTACAAATTTGTAAAGTAGATGGGAATGTGGCCACCAGCAAGAAAGGGAGACTAGCTACTACTATAGGTTCGTTTTCTGAACCATCAGTTTTCAAATATGCTAACAGAAAATTCAAGAATCAGCAACTTAGATTCCAGAAAATAGCAGAATTACTTTCTGGAGTTTCATCTTCAGCATGATAAGGAATCAATACCCAAGAACAAAAGTAGATATTTCAAATTGTTAGACTTGCCAGATTTGACACAAACTACTCGGTCCCTAAGTTGCTTTGGAGCTATCAGATGTGCCTCTGGATCAAGAAGCCTCCACATCTCTAATGCATAATCTCTTTCGGCCATAGTACAAACATATACTTCAAAGCGTTTTCGTCCTTTCGCGGTCAAATAGCTTCTCAATTCCTCCCACGCAGGACGTAACCTCACAAGCACACTGGTGTCACGAATCTGAACAAAGCAAACTATTCATAAATGAGATAACATACACTGCTTCATATTCCAAATAGATGCCATAAATATTCATCAAATGCTCTGCAGAAATGTGATACATTAACTACTTATCATAATGCCTATATTACGGGATGATAATCAGCTCAAGAAATTCCATATGACACTCTTAAGTCCTAAGTTACAACAAATCCAGTTTAAATAGACCATTAAAAAGTCATAATTCTAAAACATCCAATAAAATCTAGTTGAAATATGCTTATCTAATTTTTCAATGAACAATCGTAGTCGATATTCACATATAATGAACACGACTCCACTAACATACAAACAACTAAATGAACACAGTACATCGCGTCAAGAATTCTTTCTCTAACCTCAGGATTGATACGAGTAAGAACAATATTCCTCTCTTGCAACCTAATCACGGGCCGTACAACCTTCTCATTGTCATCAGACAAAGGAGGAACCTCTTCCGTTTGAACCTTAAACACTTTTCCATTATCAACGACATAATCACTCTCCGTGTACTGTTTCAACAGCAACCGATCATCCATGTACCTTCTTAATTCAGCTGACATCCCCGAATGACGAATCGAATCAGTCTCCCGCGCAATCCAACCCCTAAGAGCTTCGATTTTATCCTCGAACGACTTCATTGTGTTGGCAACAATCAGCGTTTCGTCAAGATCGAAAACAATTGCGAGGCACCTTAAATTAAGCATCCCTAGGCAGGAATTGTACAGTCCTGAAGGAATCGAAAAGCACCAAAAGCACGGAAACTTCTTTTGTTTACTCGGCATTGCCACTAAGTGAACCTCCTCATCTCCGACCAAAACCACCGCCGTCTGAAAAACACAGTCAAAAACAGTTGACTAAAAACTAAAACATTGAAAAGTAATTGAAGTTTTGAGTAGAAAACGAAAGACAGGAAAACCTTGAATTCGTAAAAGCAAGAGACGTGGAGGTGAATCAAATGCGGTTGTTCGACTGGAGAAGAGGATTCGAGCTTGCAACGAACGGGAAATGAGGAAATCGTATAGAGAATAGAAAGAGGAATGCATCGTTCGCTGGTAGGGGAGATGCGGTGGATTCGAATTTCGTTGTTTGGGAATTGGAAATTCGTGTCCGAAACAGGTACAGTGTCCAGTTCTCCCAAACAAACGTCCCTGTGATAGACCACCGATTTAAACCCTAAACGACTCATTTAAAAAAAAAATCCACTTCGAACCGATAATAAAGTGATCAAGAAGAAATTTGAATGACGGATGGTAAAACAGTAAATGTGCAGAGTTTTGGGGGTGAAAGAGTAACCCGGGAAGTTTCCCTCTATTATTTTTCTTCACCTCTCACTTTCCCTCCCTTCTTTCGTTGCTGGGCTTTCGCTCACTCCTTCGCTATTCTAAACTACGGGTTTTTCCCAGCAAGCGGGCGGCCTCTATATTTATAGGAGCAGCGCACTGATCTTCTCATTTAAATAGGCATTGGGTTTGTTGAAATTGCGGAAATACCTGGATGTACGGTCCGCTTCCCTTTGGGCCGCGAAAATGCGAATGTAATCAAATCATCATGATTAAGTTCATTTTAATGATGGGACCACTGTTCGTGGCACTATATATGGCTTGTGATTTTCGAAATCGCTTTTACACCGTTTGATCTCCGTGGTTTAGCCATGTTCAAATAAAAAATTAGAAATATTCCTAAAATTTTCCATATGATTAACAAATTTCAAGGATCAGATAAATCCTTCACAACATGTGTAAAAAATAAATAAATATAATTAAAATTGGAATATAATAACCAAAATAACCAATCTTATTGAAGTTTACAAAATTTGCTTTTTTTTTTTTTTTCATATATATATATATATACACCTCAAATTCAAAATATTAAAATTTACAAAATAAAAATAAAATATTGGAAAATAAGTTCAAATCTCTTATATTACATTTATATCTCATCTCCAAGATGTAAAAGCATATATGTTCAGTTTGTTTCAAAGAAATTCAAAAGAATGAGAAATGTGTTAGCTTTACCATAATAATTGGTTTAAGGAGTATGGATTGATGCTTTAATATTTGATTTTTTTGGTATTAATATTTATTTTTTTAATGAATCTCATTTATTAAAAAATATTTGATTTAAATAATAAAGTTGAACTGAAATTTTATTTATGATTCATTTGAAAATTCGATTGAAATTTTTTTACAATATCAAAAGATGCATTTTATGATTGAAACCCTTCAATCATATTTTCGAATAAACCCTTGAGATTATAAATTTATATCTTAACATATGCTATTTATTCCGTACAGATTAAAAAAAAAAAGACAAAAACTTAAAAAGCTCAATTGAGCAATTGACATGCCATTAAGTTTTTAATGGTCCCATACTTTCCTTCCCAATTTTTTAATATAATCTTATGAACCCAAATAAATATGATATATATATATATATTTCAGATAAAAAAAGCTATATACAAATAGAAATAATGGAATAAATTATATGACTTACGGATACCAATTTATGAAGGTTAAATTGATTTCATACATTATGTTGTTTGGTATTAATTTGACTGTTAAAAGCTACTTTAATTTTCCATGGAAAAAAAGTAGATGACACCATTCAAAAGTACAAGCTACCACTAGTACCTGCCTGATGTTCAAACATAAAGGGGTAATTGAATGGGTGGAATCATTTCAAATTGAAAAATAAATTCGAAGGCTGTAGGTTTGAATTATTTTGATTTAATATTTGATTTTAGATTATCAAATTTGAATTAAACAAGTTTAGATTGTTAAATTTTTTTAATCAATTTGGATTGAATGACTAAGAACGAGTGAATTTTTCAAAATTCAAATAATTTTTTCATCTTTTTAATAAAAATACTACCAATATATATAAAAAAATAAATTTAATTTAATAATTACATAAAAAGGGTTGAAGCAAGCTTTCATGAGAAAACAACCGGTACATTTATGTCTTACTGAATGTTATAAATTACTACGTTAGACTAGGTCTGTCTATCTATGAGAATAGTACAGTTCTAATTGTGGATGGAAATATTTACTTATAAATTATTTGAATTATATAAAAATATTTAAATTTAATTTAATTATTATCAAATTAAATATGAGTGTTTGATTAATCAAATAATTTGAATTAAGTATTTTAATATATGTTCAAATAATTTGTGAGGTTAATCAAAATTTTAAATTATAATATATTTTTATTATTTTAATTAAAAATAAAATTTTTATCAATTTAAAACTGAATTCAAATTCACGTAATCAAACTTAAAATTAAATAAATTCAAATAATTTAATTTTTATCTTAAATTAAATTTAAATTTAAAAAATAAATTTTGATTAAATTTAATTGAAATTATAAATAATAAATTTTGAATTGAATTTAAATTTTTTATTATATCAAATTCATTCGACTCATTAATGCTAATTGTAACCAAAGCATAGCATACCTCACACTGCAACAGAGGCTTCTCCTCTCAGCACGCAATTGATGAACATCGGAGGCAGTGACCAATGGGGACACAAGTCAAGCAAAAGGTGGCGCTCAATCAAACTCGAAAAGCATTCGGAGTCTACAACTCGAGAATAGTAGAAAACGTGGCAACACCTCATTCACCATCTGGCAACTCTTCGTCAGCTCCAATGCGCGGTATTAAATCATCTGAGATTCTGTTCTGTGGTTTTTGAGAGACACCATGACGAAGCAAACTCAAAGAGAGAGGTTCACAAAAACCGCAGGGATCGGTTAGGGTCAGGGAGAGAGGGAGTCTAACGATGTCGTCTCGTCCTTTTGACGATGATGGCTACATAGGCTACGACCCTCGCCTCGCTTCCCAGCGTTTCGAGTCGTACTCAAACTTCGATGCCGACTCAGTTGCTGATTCCCCTCCGATGTTCAATAATCAGTCATTCGATACGTGAGATGATGTGTTCGTATATCAAACAATGCCTGAAACACCTTCTCCACCGCCGATCTACGGTATCGGCAGTGGATATTCTGCTTTCTCATCGGAGCAGAACGGGAAGAGATTCAACAGAGAGTTTGGAGGATTAGATAGGCTGATCTTCCCGCCGCCGGCGGAGATGGAGCCAGAGGAAGGCTCTGCTTTGAGAGAGTGGCGCAGGTAACCTTAGGACTACGAGCAAAATTTTCCATAATATTCAGACTTTAGAAGACTTTTTATTTTTATTTATTAAAAATTAAAATATTACTATTAGCTTTTTTTTATTTAAATAAATTTTGAGTTGATGAAGTGTCTGGAAGTTAATTTGTGAGGATCTAACGGTTGAGATTGAATCTATGAATTCACAGACAGAACGCGATTCGGCTAGAGGAGAAGGAGAAGAAAGAGAAGGAAATGTTGGAGCAAATAATAAAGGAAGCAGAGGAGTACAAAGTTGAATTCTACATGAAGAGAATTACAGCTGTTGAGAATAACAAAGCCTCTAACAGGAAGAAAGAGAAGGTGATAGATCAATCACTAATTTTATTGGCCAAAAATATATCAATCGTAATTGCTCGTAGTACAAGGTTTTATGCTATTGGAATTGACTACTATATTTTTTGCCCATCACTTCCATTTTGTGAAAAATTGGTGTTGTAATTCAAGTAGAAGCACGCTTTATGGCCTGTTAAACAGTCTGATTGAATGGTTAGAGGCAAAGTATTAAGGATGTGTTTGGTATATAAGATTATGATAGGATAGGATAAGATAATATTATGAATAGGATTAGATTAAATAATGTCATCTTATCTTATGTTTGATGTGTGCAAGGATTAGAATAGGATAATTTATTTATTGGTCAAAATTATCTTTCTTCAAAGTTTATATAATTTAAATTATTAATGTAATTTTTAAGGGTATAATAAAATATGTATGTTTAATCCCATGGATTAAAAATAATCCTCTCCACTCTGGGAGGATTGAATCATCCTATACCAAGGGGATGATTAATTCTTCTTGTAATCCTATCTGTTTCTTTAGATATAAACCAAACATAATATAAGATGATTATCATACTATTCTATCAATCATCCTATACACCAAACATGATCTAATATTATAGTGTTGGTCAAGGTCGACTACCTTAAAGTTGATAGTGTGTATGTGTATGCGTCACG
Source organism: Durio zibethinus (assembly GCF_002303985.1). The sequence continues at coordinate 25,404,074 of NW_019168492.1, forward strand.
GGTCGAGACTTAAGCTCCGAACCCATGCGGCTTCGGGACCCGGGCATTCACCCTTCCGGCGTCCCAGATCAGCCTTCCGCCACGGTTCACACCCTTGTGAGGTATTGTCCGCTCTGGTCCCTGGCCTCACGGTTTTGTCCTACAAAAGGCGGCTCACAAGGCGGAGATGGTGTGAACCCTTTTATACCCCAGTGACCCTCCTATTATGTTCGATGTGGGATTCAAGACTCCCCCTTAGGTCCGTGACATTCTCCTACCTCCCTCGAGGTACTTGGCGTGGATCGAACGGTTTAGGGTTGGCTCTGATACCACTTGTCACGGGTCGAGACTTAAGCTCCGAACCCACGTGGCTCCGGGACCCGGGCATTCACTCTTCCGGCGTCCCAAATCAGCCTTCCGCCACGGTTCACACCCTTGTGAGGTATTGTCCGCTCTAGCCCCCTGGCCTCACGGTTTTGTCCTACAAAAGGCGCCTCACAAGGCGGAGATGGTGTGAACCCTTTTATACCCCAGTGACCCTTCTATTATGTTCGATGTGGGATTCAGGACTCTCCCTTAGGTCCGTGACATATGCCTGTATGGTTACATTAAAAGTTGTTCTGAATTTATGTTGAGACTTCTGTCTCATCATCCTACATGGTGGAGTTGGTGAAATTGCTTTACCATTGACTATGTTGGAGCTTATTCTTCATTCTTCTTTGTGGTTGACTTGTCATAATATATTAGGTTCAAGTATTTAAACATGCACAGGTTCTTGATACCAAATAAATGATATGCGTAATTGCTATGTTTAAATTGCTGGACATAATCATGTTGCTCATTGTGATGCAAATGTCAAGCCAATGACCTATGTTTAGATTTCGTATTTTGGATCATATATGACAGTTGGTTTTGGGAGCCCGGGAGAAGTTCCATGCCGAAGCTGAGAAAAATTACTGGGAGGCAATTGCAGAACTCATCCCCCATGAGGTGCCAGCTATAGAGAAGATGGGAAAGAAGGACAAAGAAAAGAAACCATCCATTGTTGTGATCCAGGGACCTAAACCTGGGAAGCCAACTGATCTCTCAAGGATGCGACAGATACTTGTGAAGCTAAAGCACAATCCCAAACGGCCACAATCAGCAGTGGCCAAGAAAGCTGCTAAAACTGCTACACCTGCTGCCTCTGGTCCCTCTGGTATCCCAGGTGCCGGTCCCAATGCTCCTTCCCCTAAGAGGGCCGCTGCAAGTACTCCAGAGACTATTGCTGCTGCTTGAGATGAAGCTGCTGATTGCTGGATCCGAGTATCTATTTGACAAGTAATTAGTGTGATTATACCATGCTTAGTTTTGTATAATTCTTTGTTTTCTGTTTGAAGGGGCATCTCAAATTAGGCATCTAGCAGTTTTGTGAAGAAATTTTAATTGTACCGTATCAATTTTGGTTGCCCATCTTCTGTGTGGTTTGTCTTTGTGAATTAAAAAAACCTTTTTGTTCTTTGCCCTATATAGTCTAAGCCAAATTGCTTTGCTTTGAGTTTTTACTTGCGCTAGTTTCTTTCTCCCTCCAACAGTATCTTTAGAAATTTCTGGTAATTATTAATCCAGTAGGCTGGGCAGTTACCAGCTTTGCCGTGTTACCGGATAAAGCAAAAGGTCTTAGCCTTTCTCTGGTAAATGACCAGTTTATGGCTTGATGCGATCTGTTGTTGGCCCATCTTCGCCATGCCCGGCTGGGCAGTTACCGGCTTTGCCGTGTTACCGGATAAAACAAAAGGTCTTAGCCTTTCTCTGGTAAATGTAGACCAGCTTATGGCTCGATGCGATCTGTTGTTGGCACTTATCTATAAGATAAAATTATGAAAATTTCCAGTTCACTAATGGAAAAAAGATGGATAGGTGCAGCAGATCAGAGCAAGTTCTAGTTCTTACAATTGTACAGTGCATATGCAAATCCTTCCTCTCATCCTCAAGGGACTGGAAATTGGGATACCGAGTAGTGACTATTACTGCTTAATATAGGATAAGGGTACCGATATCGAATTCTCTTTTGTGTCTCTTGACCGTCAGCTTCTTCAAGAAATAGGTTGTTTCTTAATCACGATGCTGACTAAGCTTTCCCGTAAATCAATATATAATTTTGAATGGAAGTCCCCTTGGTTAGCTAGCACGCTGGCTGGTGGGAGAGGAGTTTCCTCTACTGAGATCATTGTCTTCCATCTCACTCCCATCAGTATAGAAGGAATTAGTGTTGACACTTGGTTCAGAGCCAGCATTACTACTTGTGGCAAGAGGAGAATCAGAAACACTTGTAGTCCTGCTCTTTGTGGATCCTGATCTCACACTATATATGGAGGAAGCTGGAACGTTTGTCATAAGAGGACGCTGATTACCTGAAATACGCCGCCTAATATCCTGCACAAGAAAAGATCCAGAGATATTAATGATAATTAAATCCCGACCAAGGACAGTAGCTTGCAACAGTATAGTAGCATGCCATCGACAAGCATCTAGGTATGATTATTCAAGTTAACAGAATATAGTGATGTAAAGAAAGAGATGTATACCATGTGTCTCATAGCCATATCTAGAGACTTCTTCGAGAGTGTTCTCCCAAAGCCTGAGCTATCGAGGGAAGTAGATAACTTTGCTGTAGGGTTATTACGAGGATTGTCATCTGATTTTGGAGGTACCAATTTCCTCATATTTACCACTCTCTCAACCATTTTTGTCCCAATCACTACTGGACTATCATGATCACTACCATTGGTATCTGCTCTACGTACAGAACGAATGGAGCTCCCATTACCACTGACATTGCCACTTGAAGCCCTGCTTCTAGCAGGAGAGCAGGATTGACGTCTTGGTCTTCCATTAGAACTAGCCTCAACAGAAGATGATCTGACACTGAGTGCTACAGGCCTCCCCCGTGAGGTTGAAGCTGGTCTTTCGGGCAGTGACGTCCTTAAATTTGGTGGTGCATCAAGTGAAAACCCAGGCATCTCAGATGGTTCCCAAGGCCTAGACTTAAATGTTGGAGATGTGCCTCGTGATGGTGCTGAATTTTTTGATGTAGTGGGAGCTGATTTTGTTACAGAAAAGGTAGCGGGATTTGATTTCATAACTGAAGAAGTAATGGGAGCTGATTTTGGTACCGAAGAAGTGATGGGAGCTGATCTTGGTACTGAAGAAGATCGACCAGTAGGTGCAGATGCAACAGGCATACCAGAAGAGGAAGCTAGTCGACGTGTTGGTGTAGCTGATCTTGATGTCGACTTTGAAGCAGGCAAAGAGGGTCTAGCAGTTAGTGTGGAAGAACGTGAAGTGGATCTACTTGGAGTTGATGATCTTGCTGTAGAAGCAGCAGGTTTTATGGAAGGCAAGGTCGCTCGTGATGTAGGTGTAGAAGACCTCGAAGGCTTGGTTCCTGTGGGTAGAGTAGGCCGGCCAGTAGGTGTTGCAGGTCTACTAGCAGATTTTGGACCCCCTGAAGAGGATGGCCTTTTATTAAGAGTACTGGAAGAGTTTGGTCTCGCTGATGAAGTTTGTTGCTTGGGTGCTAGAGCGCTCTTTAGAGCAGGTTCCTCCGGAAGATTTGCCAGCTGAAAAGTCAAAACAAAATTGCAAGATATGACAATATGAAAGCAAAAAAAATCTCTAACAGCCACAGAGCAAATAAATCCAGTGAACTGTCAAACTTGACAACCAGATAAGGCTGAAACAACAAATGCCAATAAGATCAAATGCTTCCAATATGACATGATTGAAAACGAAATCCCGTTTACAACTTAATTTTGGCAATCTGCATTGGCCGATCACAGCAGCAGAAAAGGGTTGAAAGCATCCAGAACTCATATCGCATAAGAGTTCTTAGTTCTTACCCTCGTTTTCGGAGCAGTAGGACGAGAATTAGACACCCCAATCTCGCTCATTAGAGCCTTCTGTGATTCCTTCTCCATAGAGGGAAATAATGGTGTACCAGGTGGAGTAAGAAGCCTGAAGGCAGAAGTTATCTCCCATTAATACAGAGCAAAGAAACAATTCAATGTTGAATCACATCATCGTAATTGATATGAATTCAATGTCTAACAGTAAGGACATATCAATTACCACTTATGTATGCATGAGTCTTTGTTTGCTGCCAAAGCATTAAATAATTAATTAATTACTCAGTTTTGAAAAAAGTAAACTTTTCTTTTTGTTATTTTGGAAAAATATGATCTTTAACAAATCATATGCTAATGGCAACAGCAGCCAAAACAAAGGTTTTCTAAATCAAAGTATAGAAAGAAATATTCCATTTAGAGCTATTAGTGACAACATCCAACAAATGGCACAATGTTATATTAAGAGGAAGGTAGCACAGGGAATGGATCATGGATGCCCTTAGAATTATTAAAATTGCTGAAGCTACAAACTTAATAGAAGTATCAAGCCATATCCTTCCCCTAAAAAACCTCAAGCCATTGAGTTTTGGGACAAATACTCATATCCAATCTTTGCATTCTCACAACTTTTCATCTGATATATGATTGATCTGAACACTCTAAAATGAAAGCAAATAATAAATTTTAATTCTCCATTAAAAAAATAACCTTTTATGTTAAAATCCAAGTTTTGCAAAAAGCAAATGAAGGCTTTCTTTTAAAGATTTAGAATGATGTCAAGTTCTTCTCTTCATGACTTAATTGGCACCCACAAATCTCCATCTTAAAAGGGGGCTTTAAGATCAAATCAAATCATTGCCCCTCATACTACTAAAAAGTTGCTCATAAAGTTTTCATTTTTCTCATTTGAAAAGGCAAAAAAGAAAAAAAGGATTTTTTTCTTTTTTTTTACATAGGATGTGTATAATCCATGAGAAAGAGGAAGAGGTCTTGATTCGAAACTAATACCTATGTTTCCTTCTAAGAGCTACTTAAAAATCCTAAGCATGTAGATTCGATTATCCAAAATTTAGAGCTACTTAGCTATTATAGTAACCAATAAACAGCCTGATACTATAAACAGAGATCGATCCTAAATGCTCAGCTTCTTAGTTTTTCACTGGATCGCTGAATCCTGCAAAAGACAAACAAAAACAGAGAGATAAGGAGAGATATCTTTAGCATTTACCAATCATAATCAGACTTGTCATTCTCCGAATTTAAAAAATTATCAGCTGCAGTCTTTCGTCCAGGCACAGCCGAGACAATCTTCGACATCGGAGAACCGACAACGCCGCCGTTGCCGTTCACGTTGGATCCTACACAAATCAAAACATCACTTTAGTCAACAGTTAACAGACAAACAATCAGTTGAAAAACTTAATCTTTGACAACGAAGAAACTCAAGCGAAGTCGTGATCGTTTTACGTAAAGGAGCATTGAGTTCTTCAGAGTTATGAAGCGAGAGAAGGTTGCTGCTCTTCTCTTTCTCCTTCTCTCGTCTCCGCATTTCCAGGAACAAAGCTAGCTCTTCATCTCTCTCTTTCATCACCATTTTTGGATCTCTAAAAACTGATCAAACGCACCAAAAATGTCACGAAATGCTCTCTCTTAGATCCAAAACTAAGCTTCAAAGCTACAAAAATGGAATCAGAAAAAAAAGAAAAAAAAAAGAGGTTGGTTCAACGAAGCGGGGAACTTATTAGTTATATTACAACGCCATTTCCGTGTGAAAGAGGGAAATGTTTAATTTTTAAAGAGGAAGAGTTTTTCTTTTTTATTTTTTAAATTATTATTATTGTTATTATTATTATTATTATTTTGGAGTGATCTGAGGGGGAACAGGTGTCTGAGTGTTGGTTCAGAGGAAATTTGAAAACTTGAGGGAACAAAGGCTGCTGCTGCTGCAGATGTTTATATAAATAACTCATAATCATTTAGATAATAACTAAAATGCCATTTATGACGGAATTTAGTCAATTTACCTTTTTTCATCTTTTTTTTTTAAGTTTCCTTTCTATTTTTGTTTATGAGAAAAAAAAAAAAAAGAAGAGAAAGACAATGGCAGCAAATTTTTCGGTGTAAAATATTTTAGTGGAGTTATAAAAAATGTATGAATCATAACAAAAAACCATTGAAAATGGGTTTTAAAGGAGTTTATTTTTCTTAATAAAAGGCCGAATTAAGTACCAAATTTCTTAGTTTAATTTTAAATCATTAATACGAATATTTAAAATGCTGAGTTTGATTGGAGCAGTAGTATCAACTAATGACTCATGGGTGGCAATTACGTAGTTATGTTGTAAAAACATGTCTATTTATAAATAAATAATCATGAAGAAAATATTCGAGGTAGCAAGCAAGCACATGGTAGCCGATGGACAAAACTATAAAAAAATAAAATAAGAAACTAAAAGAGCTGATAGACATAGAAAACATATCACTTATAATTTTTTATTATAATATTATAATTATTTAATCATAATAAAAATTTATATAATAATTTATCACTTGTATAAATAAAAATTTTTATAAAATTTTAATAAATTTCATATAATTTTAAAACATAAATGATTCATTATTTGAATTCAAGAACTCCGGCAATTCCCTTGAAAAGATGCTGAGAGTTTCTCGAGATAAATGATAGCCAATCTGACGGCTCAGATTCTAATCTTTAATATCGTTGAAAAAGAATTCAAGTTAAAAAATGCAAAGATATCATCCTAATCGCATAAAAAACAAACACATTTTTTCTAGTTATTTATTTTGTTTCAGTAAACAACAAATGCTTCCATGCTTTGAATCTTTAACTTAATGCTGCCGATGCTACCAATACCATTGCAATTAGGGACCTATATGAATTGGCATCTTCATCTAGCTACCAATTTCGCCAAGCCCAGGCCACCAGGGGAGCAGTCGTTTAAAAAAAAAAGAGCAGAAAGCCTTATTTTGAGCCGCAATTAAAGAGCCAAATCGATGACAGATGTTGAAACTACCCATGGGCTTTGTCTTAATCAGTCATTATATATAATGATCTGTATATTGACATAAAATATTAAAATTTATGTATTTATTTTATGTTTTATATAAAATTTATATGTTATAATTTATATTAATATAAAAATATAAAATATTATTTTATTAAATTTATATATAATAATTATTATAATTTTAAATTATATTATTTATATATTTTATTTTATATCGTATTTATATTATATTATAATATTATATTTGAAGTTATTAGATTTAATTAAATACAACATGCAAACTCCCCCGATGATCACAAGACAAATAGTTAACATGGTGAGTCAGGGGTCACATTCAACTTCAATCCTAGCTTATATATCTGTCTAAGCAGGGGTGAAAGTGTTGTCAATGTTGACATAATCAGGGAGGACGATTAATAACTATTGAGATCCTTTTCAATCCTAAAATCAAACCAAGATTAGAAAAAGTTTCGAAAAGTCCAGATGATGAGATATACCTAATCAAATAATATTATCACCAAAAATCTTTTTGATTAAATATTAAAGGTATTTATATGATCAATTTAATTATTTAAAATTAAATTAATCAAATAATATTTATTAATTTAACTTAATTTATTAATTTTAAAATTTAATCGATCAAATTTAATTTAATTTAATTTATTTGCTTAAAATTTTTAATTAATTAATTAATATATTTAAATTATATTATATTTTAAACAAATTAAATAAAATATTCAAATATTATGTTAAAACCCTAATAATTTATGAAATAAAATAATTCATTTCATTTGTTTTTTATTTTATATTTCAATAAAATTTTTGATTAATTCGATTTTTTAATAGAATTAATTGAAAACTAAATTTTTTTTAAAATTATTTTCATTAATTCATTAACCCAACAAAATGGATCCTTTAGATTGCCTGCCCCGAGCCTGGTAATGGGCCAACAGAACCATAATTGACGCCACAAAAGTTTTTATCAACATTCTGTCATTTACCATCGATCAATGAGGTCCTTGTCCTTTTTTTTTTTTTTCCTACTAGGCAATGTTACACCATTGTGAAACCAAAGATATGATAAACAAACCCTTTGAAATGTCGTCTGATTCAGCTGGAGAAGGATTGGGAACAACAATATGCTATCTTTGCAGCGGTGTAAGATCATTCTAATAATACTATTTGCAAAGAATGTTCTGAAACAGAAAATTTTTCCAATTTAAGAGGCCAAATAAGGAGGCCAACAGGCAAAAGTGATGCAGAGAATGTACAATTAAAACATTTGATAAAAATGGCAAACTGAATAGCAATCAAGCATCATCAGCATCACTACTACCACCAACCATAGCTTCCTGAACCGCCAAGTAAATGCTTCCATCAGGACCCAGCACCTTAAACCTGCTCCAAAGTTAAATAGACATTTGAGAACATCGAAATATTACATACAACCAAAAGAAACAGTGATATGGCACCTCTCAAGAATGAATTTTCCCTCTTTGTACTTCTGAGTCTTCTCAAATGCAGCCTCCTAGAATCACTCACACCATTAGGAGATGGGGAAAAAGTTCTATGAAATTAACTCATGCAGCCAAACCTTGAAAAGAAATCAAACCACCAAAAACTAAAAATTTCAGGACTACTTACATATTTCCATCCCACAATCGAGCCACACCCAACACAGAATATATCAACAACAGCGTGCATTCCAGTCAACATCATGCGATCTTCTTTCTCTCCTACTGTGATATTCACACTGTTACACATTATGAAAGAGAATATGTTATTTGAACCATTCATATATGCAAAATGCATATGATATAAGTAAGCCCCTCGACTCTCAATTCCATCATAGGTATTTTGCTTTCACATATTCCATGGTTATTCTTGCAACTATTAGTATGCCTCATTTGTATTCTAGAGTTTACATAAAAAATATGCAGAGTGAAGGGAAACCATAGAAAAGGGATTAATGATTTATTGATTCTGGCTGTCTGTTTGCCGTTGGCTTGTTCTAGAATAGCAGGTAGTTGACTGGTTCAGATTGTTGACTTCTTAGTTGTTTCTTTAGTAGAAACAGGATGATTTCATTCACCTTTTTATGCAGATAAATAAAAAGGAAAGAAAAGGGCATACCATACATCCGTACCACAATCAACACCTTAAAAATGCATAGCTTTCATTGATTGCACCAAAGACAGCACATATGTATTAATATTAGTAGAAAAACACGTATGAACATGGTTTTTAAATAGAAAATAATATTTAAGGACAAGACTCTATGGAGACAAAAATTTGCTTCATAGAGCGCACAACAATGAAACACTTACACCTTGTCAAAGAGATAAGCCTTTCCATGCCTGCAGTGGAAAGACTGAAACAAAGGTAAAGGATGGGGTTAGTATGTATCTGTGTTGCTGAACAATATATGATATAATGCAGAGGACAATGAAAAACATGGCTATGATGAAGAGAAAGATAAGACAGAAAATCCACTCAGATATGAGTAAGGAAGGGTCTATTGCCAATCAGCCCCTACTCTCATCCTCATTCTTTTTTCATCCATCAAGCAAGACAATGGCTTTGCTGTTAGCTGTTAGTTGTTAGTATATGCAAGAAGCCTCATATGAAGATAGTCAAGTGTATTCTATGGACATTGGAACCAGTTGAACTGTATCTACAATAATATCAATGTTAATAGTCAGGAAAAAGAGGGTGAGGTGGTTTTTAAACATATAATACTAATCTAAAATGAAATATGATAGACTGATGTACAACCTACTTATTTTACTCTTCCTTTTGTCTCAAACCTTTTATGTTTCAATTTCACAATATCAAAAAAACATCTTAGGCTTAGCCATGAAATGGAATAACCTCCAATCCAACCAGCCATTGTCCATCAAAGAACTGATACATAATCAAACGAGAAAGGAAGTTATACAGTATTAACCTATTTTCTAGCACCAACCAACAGCCTCCATATAATTGAAAGAGGCAGCTAAAGTTAGTCACTCTCATGGAGGGAGAATCAACCATCCTTAGACTTTCTCCCATCACAATGGCTTCTTCATCCATGAAAGTCGTAAGCAAATATTAATTCCATAGTAACACCCATCATTGCAAAACAAAATGGAGATCACATTGAATGTTATGTGCAGCATTTCTGTGTATTTCTATAATCAAAGAGAAACAGCATGAGGCATGGCATCCCTAAGAAAAAACTTCAACACCCAAAACTAAAGAGGAATCAATCTGTTTCAGTTAACCCTTAATATTATTTAGAATATTGTTCAATCATTTTCATTAGTTTTAGTCCATTTGTCAGAGATTTACTACTAATTCCCATTACCCAACAAAACTTGACAAGGAACCCAGGATCAAGCAACCCCTTAAACAAACTAATGTATTCACAAAGCAAAACAACAATGTAAAAAGAAAGGAAAAAAAAACCTTAGAAATAATGTCATCAAGGAGAGCCAGATGGGTTAAGCAGTGCTTGCAGCTATAAACGCTTCCTTCAAGAGTAATCACGAATAGCCTTCCCATTCTCTCTTTTTTTTTTTCAAACTATCAATCTATTAAACCTTCAAAAAAAAAAAGAAAAAAAAATTCAAATAACAAACAAAACAACAAAAAATATAATAAAAATAGACGACAATGGATCGAAAAGAAACCAAAGATGAAGGAAAAGTAATGGCGGACGAGTCTAGTATATCTCTTTAGCAGCACTTAAAGGAGAAATCTAAATCGTGATGAAATTCGAGCCAAAATTGCATCGGTTAACCCTTTGATATTTTATACATTCCCGCAAAATTATGGATTATTGGGTTCAGCGTAATTTATAATCTTCTATGAATTACTCTTTTGTGGAATCTTAAAATTAAAAAGGTACATTCTTTTTTTTTTTATTTAATAATTTTAATTTTGAATTTAAAACGATATTTAAAAAAAAAAAATTGTTGAGAGTAACAGATTGTTCGGTCTTTAAATTAAAATAAGATGTATCATAATAACTTTAGATAAATAATTACAGATCGTATATTTTAAATGATTCCAACAAATAATTATTGATTAAATTTGAATTCAAAATTTTTTCATAAAAAAAAATGATCATAATTGATTAAACTAACCATTTATTAATAATTTAAAATTATATTTGTCGCTTTATGACGGTAATTTCACTGTAGCCGTTAGATTATAATACTAGTAAAAGAAAAAAAAAAACCAGAAAAGTATTTATTTATGAATTACTCGTGTAATTTTTTAGGTGACAAAAATTAAAGAAAAACAAGGGCAATCGATTTCTAATTATCCATTGACTCAAAATTTCCTTTGGTTTTAATGTAATATCCGTTAGTCCGAGTTATTAAAAAATTTAATTTCTTTTAAACAAAATTTCAAATTAAAATCTTGTAAATAAAAAATAAATATTAAAAAAATTTATCTCCTTATAAATTCGACCCGACATAATTCTAAATTACTTAGAATCCAAAGTGGCTACTCTTAAACCAAAAAATCCAAGGTGCTTAAAATACCCAAAAAATCGTAAATGCTTTGTTTGAATATATTAACTTAAATTATATATAGTCTTATAAACTTATACAATTTTTTTTTTCTAAATTTTTAATCCATCCCAATCCTCTGCCACTATCTTTAATCTCTTAACTCCTATCTATTTTAACTTTAATCCCTTAAAATCCGTAAATTTCAAAATTTTATATGATATACTTATCATCTAAGTTAATGCTCCACTTTATAAACATGTATTTAAATTTATCCGATATACTTATCACTTAAGTTAATGCTCCGCTTTTTAAATATAAACTTAAATAATAGTTATAAGTATAATAATTATGGATCATGCAACGCGCTTAAATAATCAGTCAACTTCATAAATAAATAAATACAATGTTGGAATTGGAATCTAATATATATATATATATATATATATATATATGTATATATGTATATATCAAAATACGAATTTTATTTTATGAAGTTGCAAGGAATTATGTCATTATAATTAATCTAACAAAACAAATCACTATACAAGATTCTCAAATGAAAATGCATTTTATTAAAATATAATAAAAAAATGCATTAATTATTAAATAAAATGCTCGGATGGAATTTTTATTTTATTTTGATGGATGGGATTATGTCATTATTGATATACCAAAGCAAATCACTGTATATGATTCTCAAATGAGAATGCATTTTATTTATATATGATCATCATCCGCAGCTCCATAAGACCCTTGTCCTCACCAAACCACGAATGAGTAATTTTGAGGCTAAAATCATAAATATGATAAGAGCATGGCATGGAAATGTCCCAAAGTTAGACTTAAACTCTAAGCAAGGCCCCTCATAAATATAAATTCTTCAAATCTAATTTGAATGTAATCTTATTCGAAATCTAACCAGCTTGACAGCAACAAAAACAGAAACAATATGGTACAAAAAATTTTTAAGTGAGAATTCTTAAATGATGTTAATTAGGAATAAACAAGCAAGGTAAAATACCAACAAGAGATCAGCAGAATGTGAAAATTTGCATGGAATTGCTTGTATTACTTGTCCATGAAAGAATTCTGCCTTGGCATTTGGCAACTGCTTAAAAAGAGGGTAAAAGGAAATTGTAAATTAATCCATTGCAAAATGGGATATGTGGTTCAGATGCAATTAGGAGGAAGAAACTCTGTTTTGAGCAACTTTTCTGTCAATGCTGCCCACTCTATGTGGAGGCCACAGAATGTGGGTGGCCCTCCCATTAACCAAACCCAAAGGAACCTGCAAAAGATACCTTATAGTAACAGGACTGTAAAGAGTTCAACATGTAATCTTGACTGCATTTTATGTATTTAGTAACAAAGAGGAACACTCTTTGAAGAAACTTCACAAAAATTTTAATCTTTGTTTACAAATATTAAGCTATGCAATCATGATGGAGAAACTTACAGGACCAAAAGACCTCGAGTCCTTGCTGGAAGATGAGCTGTCCCCCTCAACCCAACAATGTCCTTCTGGAATCTTCACCACATCGTAACGAGTCCCCACCCAGTCACCTGGTAAGCCAACAATTCTCTTCACATGTTTCTCCTTGTGATCATTTGGAGAGCTGCAAAAGGATGCATCCAAAGCAATGTCAGATTTCAGTAATAGAACTATTTATTTATTACGGTACTGAGTAAACGAGTCTCATTTAAACTGATCGAGGAGACAGTGCATTGCAAATATGGAACATGAAATCCATGTTTCATCCAAAGACCTATGGATCAACAAAAAAGCCCAAATCTTAGTCGGTCTATCATTTCTTTAACAGAACAACAAAGGCATTTCCAAGGTCATGTCAGATAAACTCATGAAAATGTGATTGTTAATACTATCAATTTATCTACAGTCTCCTCAATCAATTTTAACGAGAAGAAGCCAATGAGAAACTGCTCTAAAGTTCAGTTCTGTAACGATCAAGAGCTTGGTATTGGTTTTCTTTGGTAAAGATAACTATCTATTCCTAACTCAACAGTGTTGAAATACAATATTGACATGCAGAAGCCAAGAATGAAAGGCCAATCGGAAATGTTTCTTCATTCAAGAGTTGCCTGCATTTGGCTTAACAAATAATCGAGACAGTATATGAGCAATATCAATGAGAACAATTACCAGAAAACTATCACGTCTCCATGTGAAAATTTGTAATTTCTAAGGCAAAACTTCTCCACCAGAACATAATCATCTGCAGCCAAAGAAATGATCAGCCACTGAAAATCAACAGTGATGCAAAACACTTATTTCACCTCTCTCTCTCTCTCTCTCTCTCTCTCTCTCTCTCTCTCTATATATATATATATATATATATATATATATATATCTGTCTCAAAGTATTACCGCTCAGTCTTCATCTTATTGGCCTAGTGGTTAAGAAGATTTAGGAAGACATAGGGTGGGAATTCGAGCCCCACCATCCCATCTCATATCCCCTATATATATATATATATATATATATATATATATATATATATCTGTCTCAAAGTATTACCGCTCAGTCTTCATCTTATTGGCCTAGTGGTTAAGAAGATTTAGGAAGACATATAGGGTGGGAATTCGAGCCCCACCATCCCATCTCATATCCCCTATCCAATGGACCCAAAAAAAAAAAAAAAAAGTATTACCACTCAAAGAACCAAGCGAGGTATTGGTTTTGGGATTAAATGTGGGAGACATTGAGGCACCCCGGACTGGAACTATACTGGCAAATCGATCTGAAACTGTAACAGTAACAAGCCCAACCGTGAAAGACTTCTTTGCAATACTCCACAAAACACTAGGGGTTCCCATATCCACGTTTCCAAGAACAGACGCATGTCAGGCTAAAAATAGAACCATCTGCATTCACAACTGACATTCAGAACCAAAATCAGAAGTGGAACAAAGTCCCAATATTTGCTGTAAATTAGCTATAAAGTTTAATCTCAGTTTATGCAAAAAATTTCAATCAAGCTTCCAAGTCACAGAATTGACATAGGTATCCCAGAAACACCCTAAAATTTGAAATGACGATATAAGAAAACAATTAAACAGAATACAGACAATCGGGCCAACAACCATGAATTACATGTTACAGGAATGCCAATATTTGAAATAGGCAAAACATCGAACACCTTGTTTGCAGTGCGAGCTGAATAAAGGAGAAACTATAAACGCACTTGCCGAGGTAAGAGCAATAAGAAAACATCCAATGAAGAATTCAATTACCTGGAGAGCAAGCGAAGGAGTAGGGTAATAGTAAGGGCAGGTGCGAAGGAGCTTCCGGCTTTAGCTTATTTTGGTCTTTTTTTATTTCGGCTGTCACCGTGTAGCTTGGCTGTCACTGCTAAAATAGAAAAAAAGTCTCGCCAGCAAAAGCATAGAGCCATAAAGAGTTGGGCTCAATTAAACTCCATTTTGGGAAGTTAAAATCTAATTTGAGCTTGATTAATTTATTGTTATTATTATTATTTTTTGTACAAACGAGAGCATGCTTGGAGAATAAGAGAAGGTACTGATACTAAAATTTAAAATTTTTAAATATTACTTTTAAAAATAAAAGTATGGACTAATTAAATTACATATTGAATTCAAATATTTTTCGATCTTTATAGCATAGCGTCAATTTATTCAAAATTAAAAAAGTTATCATTATGGATGATTTTTAAATTATAATAAAATATTTAATATAATATATAAATTTTAAAAATTTTTAATAAAATATCTAAATTTAAATTTATTAATTAATATAATCTTCACTAATTAACTTCAAAACCTGTCAAATAAATAATATTTTAAATATCATATAATTAATAAATTAATAGTTTAAACGTCACATTTAAAAAATTTTATTTTATTGTAATTTAAAAATCATCTATGTTGTTAACCCAAATTAAAAAGAAATTCTAACAGTCTTTCATTTTTGTTTCAAACCTCATTGCAAAATTTTGTTTCTGTATTAGCAATTTTTTTCGGTCCATAATCAGGGAAAATGTGCCTTTGGGTGTGATTATATATACGGCTCTGTTTTAACTTCTTCGGTGCCCTTTGCTGCAGTTAACAAATAGGATGATATGCAACACCTTGCTAATGACAAGCCTTGTTCTAGTTAATCGGCTTAAATGTCTTGTATTTGTTTGGAATTTTGGATGGATAGGTTGGTGTCTTGATTAACATATAGAAGAATTTTCTTTCTCTTTATCAGAAAACCAGACAATATGATATGAGCTAATAGCATTCTCTGCTGAAACTGTAATGTTATACACTTTTACAACATAGAAGGCACATACAAATAGTACATCGAGTAAAATCAACTCAAAGCAAAGGAATCTTTTAAGAGGTGAAGGTGTCAATAATGGTCGTGTGAAGGGGGTCACTCAAATGGGTAGCCCAGTTGTTGAGAGGACCTTTGCCTGTTACAGCAGCTTGGACTGCAAAGCCCAGGAAAGCAACCATGGCAAGTCGAGCATGCTTGATCTCAGCCAATTGAAGGGTAGCCTTCTTCTCGGGGTCAGAAGCCAAGCCAAGGGGGTCAAAGTACTTTCCTCCAGGGTACAGCCTCTTCTCAGGGTCAAGCTCTGCGTTCCTTTGGAACTCAATGTATCCAATCACCAAGACTTCGATCCAAATCAATGTTGTCATGGAGAATGGAAGGGGTTGGCCGAGGTAAGATGACCCCTCAACTAGCTCAACCTAAAATAACCAAAAAATTTCTGTCATTTATCTGAGTTCCCTCTGCGAGTAAAATTATCATATTGGCCATTTCACTATGATTTTTGTGCAACATTTTAAACATGTAAAGCATACAAGGGTACCAATTAAGTAAACCACTTACCTTGCCGGCATCTTGCCAGGTAACTCCGGTAAGCCATTCGACAGCAAGCGCACCCAGAGTAGCCAACATGGCCCACCGTCCATGAATCAGCTCACACTCACGGAACCTCTGTAGACCAAACACCTCGCTGTAGGGCTGAAACGGTGTTGCCTTTACGTCCGAAACCTCAGTCCTGGTCCCAATGATCTCACCCGCCATGTTCTTTGACAGATTCTGGTCCAAAGAATCCAAATCATATTGCAAGTACTCTGCAGGCTTCCCCAAGCCAAAAGGGTCGAACCCGTAATCACCAACCAAGCTTCCGTCTAGCCAGTCGGGTGCCACAGCTCCCGGGTACCATAGAGGGCGATCGGAGGTTGGTTTTGACTTTGAGACTTTCTTGGCAGCTTTCTTGCCGCCAAAGCCAAACCTGGCCACGACTCTCCCTGATCTTTTGTAGACATCAGGGAGGCGGGTGCTCATAAAAGAGGATGTAGCTGCAGCAGCGGCGGTGGCAGCCATTGTTCAGAGGAAGCTAACGTGAAGCAAAGAAAGGGCAATGGGGAAACTATGAGAGATTTTGGATAGTGTGCTTTTTTGTCATTCGTGTTATAATAAAGGAAAGTTGTTATCAAGGTTTTGTGATTTTATCCATGAAGAAAGATGGTGAGCGTCGGATGAAGAAGCGTATCCATCTGACGAATGAAAAAGTATCGGCCTTATCTCTGCCTTATCTAGGGTCTTGAGATTTGACTGTTTTGCTGTTTAGCATTAAATTCTGGTTTTGTGATTTTCTCTGAAATTTCTGTGGTTGATGTTGCTCCGAGAAAATCTCATGTTTCCTAGAAGATACTAAAAATCTAAAATAATGATAGGAAACAAACAAAATCCTGACAATATTTTTTTCTCATTATCAGTTATCAATCCTGAAATTAAAATTAAAATTTCAAAAACCACATTGTATTAAGCATTTTGAAATTAAAATTTCAAATCACATTTGAAATATTTACTTTTAATGCAATGAAAAACCATGTTAGCTGGGATATGAAAATTTATACTTCTAATTATCTCATTCTTATCATTTAAATTATCCACATGTAAGTCTTTGCTGTTAGAAATTTTCATCTCTTTATAAAATCTAATGTAAAAACTTAAATTCAAAACTTAAAAAAGTTTCAATTGATTTTAAACTACTACTAAGTATTTTTTTTCTTCCATAATTGATTTTTAAGGGAAAAAGCTCCCAAACTGATAAAAGGATGCTTTCTGATGAAATCATTTATTTTTATTTAAAGATATTCTAATTTGATAATTTTAAATATAAAATAATAATATAATATAAAAATATGAAAATAATATAATTTAAAATTTTAATAAAATTTATAAATAATTTTAATAAAATAAAAAAATATATTTTATATTTTTGTATTAACATAAATTATAATACATAATTTTTATATAAAATTTTATACAAATACATAAAATTTTAATATTTTACATTATATAAATATACAAATTACTAGATCTATTTTAAATTCAAATAATAAATAATAATCGTCTAGATTAGTAGTTTTGGATAGTATGAATCAAAGTTTTAAAATTATGAATTTAAAAACTATTTAAGTGTGTAATATTTTTTATGTAAATTTTAATTTTTAAATTAATTTCAAATTTAATTTCAAACCAATGAAAAAAAAAGGTCATTCATTAATCATTATTAATTAAATATTAGTTCAGTTTTATTCAAAAAAAAAAAGTTCAGATGATAATATGTTAGTTATATTCTTTAATATTGTAAGTTCGAAAGGATTTACATATAATATATTTTTTAAATGATTTAAGTAGAATTAAATAAATAAGGATTATGAGTTAAGATTATATTAGAAATTAAAAATATTTATTTCAAATCATCTTAAAATGGATACGTGTCAACTGGTCAAACGTGCAGCAGGTATCTCCCTTGTCGTCGCATCGTACTAGATAATTTGGCGGCAATCCTAATCAGCGTCGCTAAAACTCATCGATCACCCTGCCCTAATAAAAAATCATTAATTAATTAAACTTATAAAATTATCAACCACTCTAGAATTTATCAAACCGGATATATCCGGTAAAATAAACACATTGACTTCTGTGTGTTCGCCGTCAACCCGAAGCCCTAAAAATGCAAACGGGCTGAACCGGTCACATCTATCAAGTTTTTCACCATTCTCTGCCCTATTTCCATTCTTTTTCAGACTCTTCTCGATATTTATTATTCTCTTAAAAATTCTGCGATTCTCTGTTTTTTCTCTCAAATCAACGCCTCTTCGCGGATTTTCATCTTAAGGTAGCGATGGTGTTTTCTAGATCTCATTCCTTCTTTATTTTTATTTATTTATTTTTCTTAATCGGATTTTATTGGCTCTGTTTGATTGCTGAGAGCGTAGATTTTTTTTTTAATTTTTAGTTTTTTTTTTTAATTTTGTTTCTGGTTAAAACGAGAAGTAGAACGGTGAAGTAAGTAAGCAAAATTAGTTATTTTCACTGAATTAAAAATTTAGTAAATTGTTATTTTCATGAATTTTTTTTTTAAATCAGGAAATAATCATGTAATAGAGTTATTAAAGCACTTTTATTATGTTATCAAAATTGTTTGATAACTAAATTGTTATTTTCATGAAATTTTAAAGCTTAGTGATTAAATTGATGTCGAATTTGCTTGATTTATTTATTTTCTGCTTTATTTTATATTATTCTAATTTTTTCACTTGTTTTTTTTTTCTTAATCGAAGTCAATTTGTTCATTATGTGCATAATTTTAATTTTCTAAACATTTTTATGTAAGTGATTATTACATATATATATGTATATATATTTATTGTGTTTTACAGTAGAAATGACAGGAGCTAGAAGTAAGGGTGCAGCAAAGAACCCGGCCGAATCCTTGAAGCCTGCTGAGAATAAGTTAGTTGACTTCGTTATCTTTTTGTTTGTTTAAATATAAAATGTAATTTTGCAGATTTTTTTTGGGGTGAGAATTTGAAAATTGTTGTGATTGTCCTGTGGTGATGGCTATATCCATGAGTTTTAAAATTTATATATGGATGGTTGATACAGTGGGTGCATGGATTGTAGCCATGGGTTATGTGTATATCTATTCTTTTCAGAAAGGTTGGGAAACGGAAGGCATCTGTGGATAGAAGCAGCATACGGAAAGCCAAGAAGGAGAGAAAGGCTAAGAAAGATCCTAACAGACCAAAGAGGCCTCCTAGTGCTTTCTTTGTGTTCCTGTATGTATCTTGCACTGTGGGTTATGAATAGAAATTACTTGAATGTTGTTATTTTGGTTAATTTAGTGTTATGTTTGTGTAACAGTGAGGAGTTTAGAGCTACTTTCAAGAGGGAACATCCCAATGTGAAGGCTGTATCAGCTGTGAGTAATTAGCAATCTTTGATAATTCTTTTGAATTGATGTTTTTTGAATGACTTTAGTGTTGTTTCTTTGAACGTCTTTGCTTGAAGGTTGGAAAAGCTGCTGGGGAGAAGTGGAAATCCATGTCTGTGGATGTAAGTTTTGAAATCTTTATATAGATGGTAACGTATGTTTGACAATTATAGGTCAGTTTGCATGCCAATAAATTTCTCTCTTTTTCTGCTTTTATATTGGTTCATCAGAATTTATGTGTTGGACCTTTATCATCTGCTTCGATGACTTTGGAATTCTTTGTGGCATATTGTTGTCTGAATATATGCATTTTCCTTTAAATATTTGCCATTTCGTATCTGTTGGTAGTGCTATTATTGTCTGAATGTATGCATATGCATATGCATATGCCTTTTCATTTTCATTTTCTTTCTAAATATTTTCCATGCCATTTCTGTTGCTGGTGCTAATTATCGTGTAAAGTAGATTAGTGATCAAAGTACATAAAACTTTCCCCTTCATGTTATGTTTATGAAGGAAAAAGCTGTTTATGAGGCCAAAGCTGCTAAACGGAAGGCTGACTATGAAAAACAAATGAATCTCTACAACAAGAAGCAGGTGAACAAGCAGTGCTTTGCTTGACTTACTACATAACTTTTTTTCTTGACATAATTGGTAGGAAAGTATTATAGTTTTTTCATTTCAAGGCTCAAGCAGTGCTTTGCTTGACTTACTACTTGAATATTTTTTATTGTCATAATTGGTAGGAAAGTAGTGCTAATGGTGAGGTGAATGATGAAGAGGATGAGGAAGTGAATGATGAAGAGGATGAGGCAAGTGCTGAGCTAATTTAATTTTTATTTTTGGTTGCATCACTTGAGCCATGTTTCCTGTGCTATAAGATAAATAATTTACAGTGTACATTATTAGGACTTAGCTGTTAATTGTGGGCTAACTTTTTCATCGAAAATTAATACGGCTTCATTATTATTATTAGTTTATGTTTGTATGTGCAATACTGGTTTGTCTTTCCCTTTCCTTTCTATATTTATGATGTTTTATTTCAGGACGAAGACGAGGAGGAAGAAGAAGATGAGGATTGAAAGAGAATAGTTGACTGGACATGAAATGATTTAACATCCCAGAAAGATTCTAGATTCTGTATGTTCATACTTTTATGTGGAATGTGATACCTTTAAGGAAATACCATAACATCGTGGTGCTTTATCATTTTCTTAACTGTTTATCTGAGTATATTTACTAACAAAAAAGTTATATATTCTACTTAAAAACCATACAAATCATGTTTCTATTTCATTAATTTGTAACATTGCCTCGTGTTTATATTCCACTAAAATACTATATAAATCATGTTTCTAGTGTCATTTCTAGTTTCATTAATTTGTAACACGGCCTTGTGTTGCTGTTGAATGCTATTCTTCCTCTTTCTGTTGAATAGATGGAGACTTAAAATCTTCCAGTTGATATAAACAATTTTCTTTTTGGTACAAAAAGGGGGGCAAAACCCCTAATTCACAAGTCACTACGTCTGACAATCTAAATACGAGTAAATGAAACGATTGGAATTCGATATTAAATATATATATATATATAAATAACACGATTTAAAATTTTAATAATAATTATATATAAATTTAATACAATAAAAAATATATATTTTAATATTTTACACGTCATCAATATTGTGTCACAATAAACAAAACGGGGGGAATGCAACCCAAACATTATATAACCATTTCTATATCTTGTATGTCTACAAGTGATCTGCAACGACCATTGAGATATACAGGACAGACGGACATTTGTGTCAATAATCAAATGACAGCTTCTTACAAAAACGTACCCTAATAGCAAAGAATGTTTATCTACAGCTTTTAAATTTACTACAATGAAATTAAAAAAAAAAAAAGACTCAAATCTACAATGAACCATATGTTATTTACAGTGCTAAAATCCAATCAAATAATAAGTGATCAATGATGTTGTGGATCATAAGAAACAATCTTTGGATCTGGAACAATGAGGGGCAACTTCTCAATGTACATGAAGAGACGCTTCATATTCTCCCTCGACATCCAGGACAAATCAACAATGTCATTGCTGCTCATATATATCCAAAGGTCACCCGAATTTACTCTTTTGAGACTGTCCCTACAGAAGGGGCATGACTCAGACCTTGCACGCCTAAAAAGAGCATAAAGCACAGATATTATCCCTCAAGATGATATGCCTAACTTACAATCGCAAGTAAACTTTCAACACAAAAAGTTGAGATGCTAAGCTCTTAAAATTTGTGAGGTCTTCACCATAGGTTTGTGTATGTATGTTTCTTGATGTCTAGCTATCTCTATCATGCATAATTCAATTTCGGGTTGCTTCCTTTAATCTCATCACCCTCACCATACTGCTCTCTTGGTACTCAAAAAAGGAAAAGATGAAAAGTTGCTTTGATAAAGAAAGCATGCTATGACAACTTACCAAGTGCGGTAGCATTTCATACACATTGAATGGTGGCAATTGGGCAATACAATCTTGCCGTCCATCTCCATGCAAATTCCGCATTCTTCTTCTCTCTCTAAATCAATTTCAGAGAGCTTTCCTTTATTCATTTCATCCCTTTTCTTGTACTTTGCAGCAAAAATT
The DNA here is from genome assembly GCF_002303985.1 of Durio zibethinus. The sequence goes on from NW_019168492.1 coordinate 25,426,379, forward strand.
TCCTTCTGTTTACTGTCATCCACATCGGCAATTCCTCTTTGAAGTTGCAATAGTGAGGGAAAGATCACCCCTATCATGACAATTCAAACCACTCAAACAGTATAAGATTTTGTCAGAAGTTAAAACACAAGCACATATCAAATTCATTAGGTAAACATTAATCAAACACACATGCAAAACAGCAACAAATCTCCTCTTACACACCGTAGAATTCTCTTATGCTAGCTTTCCTTTCATGAATTGACATGGTGGTTTTCCCATCAGCATATACCTGCAGAAAAAATCAGAAATTAATGCCCTTGACATGCTATCACTGAAAACTTCAGAAGAACATCAGGAATTTATTACATAAAAACTTGCAAATCACCTTGTACATAAGAATTCTAAGCAACCCCAAGGCACCAGCAAGATGGCAATCAGTCCACTGAACAAGGAAAAGAAAAAAATGAGCAGCTGGGCTGTAAGACAATCTCATCTGAAGGCAGGCACCATCATATTCTCTTGGATAATCAGAAGCCCTGTTCATTAAAAAACAATTACACACATAAGAAAACAACAAAAAGAGGAACCAAAACGGAAAGAACTGCCCTACTAAGATATCTCTGTAGTGTTGCATGGAGCAAGAATGTATAGTAAACACTTACAATGTAGTCCCTACCATTTATTAATCATTGCAGATGTTAAATCCCTTACAGAATAGATCAAACTACATCATATAAACAATAAAGTAAAGAAGAAAGAAGGAAAATTAGATGGAGGAGGAACCCCAAATTTTGGGGTCATCAGCAGTCACCTAAACGGAAGTCAGAATTTTTAAGTTATATTCAATGTCACTCTGAACATCATTTATGTGATTTGGGCAAACTTGAATTAGTTTGCCATGTGCCATTGACAGGACATGAATATCACTTCAGTACACTCATGACTGTCATCTGAGCCATTCAGTGTTATTTGTAGTTTGAAGTATGTTAACCCAAATATCTTAAAGCTTGACAAAAGAAAAAAAAATGTTATCTACTAATTTTTCATTACCGCAGGAGCAATAAAAATGCTCTCACCAGTAAAAGAAAAACATCAAAGCAAGGTAAAGTAGACTACAACAATTACGAATAAGATTTTTGCCAATTGAGTAATGAATATTCAATGTAGAACCATAGCCATGATAAGAATCATCAATTTATCATACCAACAATCTAAAGTCCCCAAAAGTAATAAAATATTTGTTTACCAAATGGCAAGAATTCTAATACATTACAACATAATAGAAAAAGTAACATCAGACATTGGATACTTAGAAGAAAATTCAGAAAGCTCTCCACAATTAAAAACACATACAAGTTTTAGTGTTATACCATAAAAGAAATATATATATTTGAAACAAATTAACAAAAAAAAAAGGAAAAACGTGGTCAATCAATATTCTCCATGCTCATGCATAGAAAATCACAACAGTACAAGGAAAAGAGAAAAAGAAAAAGGAAATTAGACATGAAGCCTGAAGAAGAGAGAAGAAATTACAGGGAATTGGCGAATTGAATATCAGCTTCAACGGCCTTAAGAGAATCCTTAAACAATTTCCTCATTTCCCTTTCTCTCTTTTTTTTTTTAAAACACTCTGTAACTGATTCACAGCTCAAAATCCAAAACCCCAACTACCCATTTTACTCAAACAACTCTTCTACGCATCATCATCATCATCATCTACAATTAACCAAAAAACTCAAACCAACCAAAAGAAAAACCTTTTTTTCCTTAATTTTTCAAAAATAAAAAAGCAGACCCAGTTCAAAGCTTAGATTCCTTTTTCTCTCTGTATAAGAAAATCATTTTCCAATTCTGAAGAAGCTGAAGAGTGTGGGAAATAGAAAAAATAATAAACCTTTCGTGTTTTCGCTTGGAGCACACGTAACAGTATTTCCCTCTATCTCTCAGCAGTCGGCTATAGGATTGAAAAGATTATTTTATCTTTAGAAATTTACAGAACTACCCTTCGTTTTCTCTTGATATTTTCCTTCCTTTTTTCCCGGTGACCCGGTTCTCGTCACAGACCAATCTACGCTGGTTAGTTTGGGTGGGTGTACGAAGGAATGCGTGCGTAATCGGTGATGTGTTAGTTCTTAGTAGAAATAGTACTGTTTGATGAATAGAAGAGGAGATAACGAAACCAAGGGCAGGAGGCGGTGTCGGCGGGAGGCCGAAGATGACACGTGGCGAGCATATACTATCTATAATTATTGTAATAAAATTAGTTAATTATTATTTAATATTATATAAATTTATTAAAAAATTGAAAATTATAATTATAATTAATTATAATATATAATAAAAAATATGAATAATATGAATCGTTATTTAAAAAAAAAAAAAAGAAAAACAGCAAATATATAGAAAAAGAATGTCCATGTTTTTGCCTCCCACTTTTTCTTCCTTGATACTGAAGACAGGAGAATAAAGTTTAGCTCAAAATGCAAGCTAAAGCTATTGTGGCGACAAATATATATTTAATTAGGTGCTAACACTAATCCCAAACGTCAATAGCTTCAAAGAGTCAATTTTCATTTTAAGATTAATCATTCATTTTGTTGTTTTAACAGCTTAAATTTAGCCCAATCGTTACAAAACAATGGGAGTTTTGGGTTTAAACGTCATATTTTTGTCTGAAAGGGACATGTCAACCTATAGTTAAGGATGACACCAAACAGAGATAGCGTTTCAAGTAAAGTCACCAGCAACATATCAAAATCACTGTGTGGATAATGACCAAGTAAAATCAAAGACTTTACTTTTAATTTAACGTCAAAGGGATTGAACTCTTTTTGTGGAAGTGAGGTTGCTCTTTACCCGAGTTGAGCTCAAATGAAACCTTACTGTGCAGAGGCATGGTAGAGCTGCAAGATCCCGCTTTACAATAACTCATTAAGCCTTATATTTTATATTTTGAGATCGATTGTATAAAAAATCAAATAAGATAATTATATTATATTATAGTTTGAATTTTTTTGTGTTATTCATTTTTATCAATAATAACTTTTTAATTAATTTTTTAATTATCATATTATTTTTTGTTATTTAAATTAATATTTTTCGTGATTTATTTTTAAAAATTTTAATTTCTCATAAATCTAGAAAATCAATTCTCCTAACCGATGCATAGCTAAATCTATGTTTTATATATCCAAATAATCTCAAACTATACTTTCTCATTTTCTCCTCAAGTTGGATTAATCTTAATTATTTTCAAATTTTTTAATTTTTAATTTTATCTTTTTTACTCTTATCATACATTCATCCAAACATCTTCGTTCATTTTTTTCTCGTAACGGTCCAAACACTCAGTTATAGCACTGCAAGATCCTGCTTTCCTCATCAAAATTCAACACGCAACTACAAGAGCATTGGCACAACAATGCAATATCCAAGAGGGGCTGCAAGCATCTACAAATTTGGATTAAGTCAAATTAAAACCAACTTAAGGCATGTCACATCCAGAAGCATGTAGATGATGGCCCATAGACACTAACATGATGTTGAAAAAGAGTATTTTAAAAGATACTATAGAACATAGCAGCAACAAGCAAGTATAGGAACTTTCATTTCTGACCTGATGAAATCCTACCAGCTACAGAAATTTACATGGTTGGGAATCTAACACACCTTAAATTATAGCATTAGAGAATGCAAAATCACGGTAAAGAGATATACAAATATAATGACAGTAACAAATAGTAGTGATGTTTTTTAACACAATATGACTTCCTAGTGTTGAACCATGTTTACAGATGCCAACGCCTGTTTGAGGGAAACCAACGCCTGAGTTACCTCATTTGCCACTACTATGCTCGGCGTAAACAAAGCAAAAAAACCAGTGACAGAACGCTGTGTTGTATACTGTAGCCTGTCTTCATCAAGTTTCAATGGTATATATACCAATGTAAACCATATATTTATATGTAGTATCCATCTCAGCTTTGAATTTTGAAGGCATGGCAACATCTATGCGGCGGAGTGACTGCGAATTGTTAGCTTTTGGGCAGGCCCATTCCATAATAAACGAATGACAAATGCGTGAAATCTCTGTTGAAGTTCCAAAAATATGTGTATAAACAAAGTGACCCCAAGACGGCAAAGCCTGCATTCATTAACAGTTTATAGCCAGTTAATCTTTAGTGCGATTTATAATATATAATTAGAGACTCGATCTGCTCTCAAGCTGTTTAAACACTGCACTTACTTATAATCAAGTTCCGAAGATTGTGTCAATGGTTATTTTAGTTCCCGAGTTTGTGATGTTTACTTGGTCTGAGGTGAAAATGGGGAAAATCGTTAGAAGAAATAGTGAGTGATGAATATTTCTGAATCAGTGACTATGAGAATCCTTACTTGGAGGTGTTGTGGATACAAAAAAGCAAGTTCCAATAACAATGTAGAGCAGTAGAAGAATCAGTCCTTTCATGTAGTGAGAAGTACCATCCTACAAGATTTTGGCTCAACATGGTTAATATATAATTAACCCAAGAAATAAAATTGTTATTTGCGTGATTGGGAAATGAAGATAGTGATAATTACTTGTAAAGTGAAGGCAATGGCAACAGTTGATAGAGCGAGAGAGCCAGTTTCGAGGAGACTGAAATTAAGATCCATCTTAATACCCATAATCCAAGCCACAATCACGGAGAGTGGGACCTGAGTCACATTGAAATGTTAGTCTTTAAAATCAGAAGTTCCAAAATTTTAAAAGACTACTGCATGCTCTTCTCTGGATAAAAGCCACTGAAAGCTTGAATTGTTATACAAGTTCGTACCACAAACATGGAAACTTGAGTTGCGGATCCTAATGCAACGCCCAAAGAAATATCCTGCATTTAGTTTTATTACAAAATTTCATTAGTGATTCTGTCAACATATTTGCTACATTGATAAAACAGCTGCTGCTTGTCAAACTAAAGGCTATATATTACTCACCAGCTTGTTTTTAAAAGCAAAAATGATTGCTCCTGCATGTTCTGGTGCATTTCCGACAATAGGTAGCAGAATAATGCTGATGAAGCTAACAGAAATTCCCCAAGAACCCGAGACATCCTGAAATTTATAGTTTGTGATAGTTCAGTTGATTTTACATTAAAGAAAATAACCATAAGTGATAGATAATCAACCAAAGAGAATTTGGAAAAGAATAGGGCTCGACCCTTCTCTTGTCCGTTACGTACTGCTTATGGTACCTTAGCATAATTCATGGTTGGTAACTTGAATTGAAGTTGGTATACTAGCTATATATGTGGCTAAGTATAAAGAAATTAATACCTTACTCTCAAGGGTCTGGATAGGATTCAGCATCACTTACGGATGATCAGTAAGAGTAGGTAGAAAAAACTAATGCTGAAGATTTATAGTAAACCCCACAATGAAAATGAGGTAAATTAATTACCTCAATTGTTTCTACAACATATTCAGACAGCAAAGAGATGGCAGCAGTCATTCCAACTAGCCAGATAAGTCCACTCCAAAATCCAATTACTGGTGCTTCTTCTGATAGTCCATCTTCGTCATCTTCTGATTCCTGATCAATTGCACCATGGAGGACTTATCAGCTATAGTTCAGAATGATCACTTTCATTCCTTTCCAGTTCACCAAAAATTGTAGAAGCTGGCTTTTAGTTAGAAGCTAAGATTAACATTGATGAACTACCTCCTGAGCTTCAAACAATTGCCGATGTGTGAGTAATTGGAAGATCAGGTATGAAAGGTACGCAATCAACATGACAATGCTGCTTGCTCTCGACAACTGCAGTGTTGGGTCGGCGGTGACAGCAGTGAATTCCCCAGTCATTCGAAACAACAATGGCAGCGAATGGCACAATAACCCAAGCAGCAGAAGGAGGGAGTTCACATCGGCTTGTCTCTATCAAATCAAGTACAGTTTTTTAACCTTAAACCCTAAAAAAATGACTATAAATAAATCTCACTTTGTAATAAAATAACGTTTCAGTGGTGTAAGCTTGATTTATGTGTGATAATATATATTGCATGTAACATTTGACAAGAAACTTACTCTATCATATTTTTGTTCCTTTCTCAGGTTGGCAATACCGCCGCAGAAGAGAGAGGTTCCAAGAACCAAAAGCAGGTTTGATAGGATAGAACCCAGCAGGGAATACTTGACCAACTCTATTTTATATTGGCTTAGTGCAAAAATTGCTATGATCAGCTCTGTAGCATTGCCACAGGTTGCATTCAACAGCCCTCCCACTGCAAGAAGATTAAAATATAATCCACAGAATAATTAATTCCATGATTGAAAAGCCCTTTCATAAACTTCATACAAGTAGTAAAATTCTGATGTTATTTTAAAGGTACCACTCATCTAATATATATAGCCAAAGTTCAACACAATAAAGTCAAGAGATTATAATAATAGCGTGATGTTACACAAAATATAATAGAGTCTTTTTCTTCGTGAATCATCTCAAGATTAATCACCATTAAAGCTCTTCCAGCAGTGCGATATGAGAGTTTTCCACTACCCCAAATGTCATTTAAGGGTTTAATTATAAAACACAATTATGATACGCTAAAGAATCTTTTCTGCTTATCTGGTAAAGATACCTTAAGTAAAAGACAGAAATATGAGGGAGAAAATTTGTACTTCTTATGAAGTTGAAAGAGTTATTATCTGACAAGGTATCGAAGAAACCACTCACGCATGCGTGGAAGATGAGGAACAGGATTGACTAGTGTTTCCTACGTTTCTGGTTTCTTCCAAAACACTTGGGATTCCCTGGTAGTTTTTGAGGTAGAAATATAGTAGCAAGGTTCGGAATCCTAGAGAAAAATAAAGCTGATACGACCGATGTGACCTTGTAATAAGTATAGTATACGAGTTTTATCAATTACCTGCTGGACTTGTGTAACAAGCAATTTGCCTGCAAGTAACACAGAAAGGAAAGAACATGAAAAAAGAGGAATTATTTGTCAAATTCAATTCTAGATATTGACGATCAAGCACAAATATAAATCTGCCTTACTCGGTGAGAAAGCTGACTCGTTCAGCTAATGGTATAAGTCCAAGTAAACTTAATGCAAAAACCCAGGGCCGTTATTTTACAGGAAAATCATAAATGTTAGTACTAACTACAATTCAGAAACAGCAAAGTGGACATTAAATTAGATGTTGAAGACATCAATCATTAATTGATTGATATAATATTTGCATTTGGCAGGCGTTGAATTTTTCAAAGATAAAACGTTTGATATATAGGGAAATAAAGTCAAATTAAATTTAATCCAATTCAGAGTCAATGATCAATATTCTTCTTCAGTACCACAGGCAGCAATCAATGTTTTATCAAAAACCCTAAAAGCCAATGTTTACAAAACAATGAAAAAAGCAAAGAAAAGAAGAAACTCACTCTTCCAAACCCATGGCACTCAGCAACAACCGCCAGTGGAATAGCCGGAAAGAGAACCGAGAGTTTAGTCCCTAGAATGACCTCTTGAATATTGGTGAGGAACTGCCTAAGCCTTCCATATCGAACTTTGGAAACAAGCGTCAGGTCCGACTTTTTCCGCAATGAGGAGGACGACATGTTGTGTGCAGTCCTGCCATGGCGAATCTCCTTGCTGGAACCTTTCAAGTTTCCGTTCTCCAATAGCCATGGTTCTTGCAAGGAGGCCATCTTTTCTTTGCCACACTCACACATATATTTCTTAATTCTAAGACAGTACAAAAATTGAGGACCGTGAAAAACAAAAATAAAGGATCAAAATCTATCTCGATGAGTTTGAGAATAAGATACACACTGTTATAAACACGAAACTGGTGGTGGTTTGAAAATATGGTAAGTATCAAATAATTATTAGAGAAATTGCAGCTTCCCAGAAGCTTCTTCATATAAACAAAATTGGGGGCTTTAGTGTAAGGCAAGTTAGGATTTTTTTAAAAAATTTTAATTTACTTTAAACCTTCAATTACCTAATTCATCTAAAAAAAACATTCTGCATCTAAATCCTCACAAATCCATAATTTCTAAAAATTTAAGTAATTAACATATATAATATCCGAACTAATACTTCATTCATACGTCGATTAAAATTTAATAATTCTCTAATTTTGGGAAAATCATATAAAAGAATGTTTTAATTTCATGATTGGGACATATATGTTTCGTACTATATTTATATATGATTTTTGTATAGTCTGGTTCATGGCTGATTGGTTCAGAAGGTCATTTTCATCATTGAATTTTGCCCATACGCCTTGAAAAAATATACAGGGAATTTATATTTCTATTTTGTTCATGGCTATTGGTTTAGAGGGTCCATATCCTGTCTTACTTTTTTGCCCGTACGTTTTGAAAAATTAAACCGGAACTTTATATTATTGTTTTGTTTTGGATGACAGGAAATACATGATTATTTAAAAGAAATTTATGTATTTGAATTGTATTGTATTTTGCTTCTTCTTCAATTATTTAATTTCTTCTAATTTTGTTTGTATAAACAACTCTTTTTTATCTTAGCCAAAAAAAAAAAAAAAACTCTTTTTGATCTAATTTTCTTTGCCTAATTTCTCTTTAATTCGACTAACAGTTTATTATAGGTCCCAAACAATTCCAATACCCATGAATATGCTCAACGAGCTAGTTTCATAACTAGAATATATATACATCAATGAATTAATGTTCAACACTTAATATATTATAAGATATAAATTTTTGTTACGGTCATTTAATTTAATGATACATGCATGAATTTTTTTTACTTGAAGAGTTAAGTTTAAATTTTTTATTTTCTCGAATAAAAAAAATACTTAAAAATGTAAGATTCAACTATCAAAATAAAAAGGATTAATCAAATTTATATTAATGAAGTTGAATCCTGTAATTTATGGGAAACAATAGAATTAGACATTACTTACACCCTGCTATATATCATACACAAACAGAATTGCACTTCCCTGAATGCGTTCATTGATAGCACTAACAAAAGATTTTTCTCTGGCTGTGACTATATGTATAATTTGTGCCTTAGCATAGTATCAAAATGTCGCTGTCTTAGATGATATACGTAAACATCAACTTTGAGTTGAGTTTTCTATGGCTTCTACGTTTTTTTCATAAGCTTTAAATGTCGTTTTTCCTTGTTTGGGATGTGTGACCATCATTAAAAGTTTTTGCATGGATTTTGAGCAAGAGAAAGCAAAGTCGGAAACCATCATTATCCCAAGGAGTAGAGAAGATCAGGACGTACTGTCCTGTACTGATATGGCGAAGGAACCTTCCACGAAACTTCTAGTTCTCGCAAATTTTTTTATCATAGTTTGGCTTTTAAATTAGGTGGGAAGGCAAAGGCAAATATGCACTTTACAAGTGTCATCTCCAAACATGGCTAACGCCAAAATTCCTTATAACTAGAGGCATATATCTACTTTTGCTTCAGCAAAAAGTCAAATTAGGGAAGGCCAAAAGAAGTTTCCCCGTTAAAGTGTTAAGAATTAAAGCCTTTCCAGAACCTATAAATTTTGCAGTTCAAATTGTAGAACTTATCATGAAGTTTTTCAATCTCAAGTTTTGAAGTGTTTTACTCTGAAGAATAATGCTCTCGGAGACGATGCTTTCGATTGGTAGAGATATTTTGATTGCTCTAAAGGTAAAAAACTTACAATCATATATATATATATATATATATATATATATATAATGAATGAAATTATTAGTTTTTGATGGTTTATACTAATCATTTTGAGTGTTTTTTATTATTCTTTCTTTTATAAAGTTTGGTGGGCAAAGGTAGGTATAGTACGTAGTAATATTTTCCTACATTTGCTGGAAAATCATTTTTGGAGTGCCATAGAAGATAGTAAGTGGAGCTAAAGTCAACTACGTGCGAGATTAGCTGTCTGGTTCAGATTTGGCTAAACGAGTCAAACGCTACATTTACAGGAAGGTTTATTTTTACAGATTAGTTTTGGGAATATTCTTGTGGCCATTGAAGCACCCACAGCTAAGCTCTCCATGTGGAAGACTGCTAACCTTGGCGAGCTAGCTAGGTATCCTGTTTTCTTCATTCATTTCTTTAATTTCCTTCATTTTTCACTTCTTTTTTGATAGGAGTCCTTATTTTTCCTTTAGCTTCTGAAGGATTTGCGTTTTATTATATATCTTTCAAACAGTTGAGCAGTCCTTTTATTACATTCACTTTGGTCAGAAATGAAAAAAAAAAAAAAGCAATGTCTGGAGAATAACCAAAATTCATTATCAATTTGATCTGCGGATTTTGCTGAAAACATCAGTTAATTTGTTGTAGGTCAAAAATTCAGGATGGGGTGGAGCCAGGAAATCAGGAAGGAAAAGCATGAAATATTGTTGACCTAATCAATATTTGCCAATGCTGGTTAGCATTCGGCAGGTCCATGTCCATTTCTATAATGGCACCCCTGATCAATAAATCCAAGCAAAATAAAACATCTGTTGTTTGCATATTTCAATTTCCTCCCTTACATTAGAGTTATTTCCTACCCAATGATCTGCCTTGTAAGCATGTGTATAGAGCCCTGGACAGCTTCCGGGAAGTTTCCTATATGACGTCTAAAAAATGTATAGCTTGTTTCATCCAAATCATATATGGGGCATCAGCTAGTCCATAATAGTTTACAAAAAAACGAGGCTCTTGCTAGATTTTCAAACTTTATAAGATGTCAATGTCATGAATTATTTCATTTATTTGCCCTTTATTCCCTTTCAAGAGTGGAGAACTATTTGTGCACCCAAACTAGTGATGTTGGTCTTCTTGATACTAACATTTGAAATAATTTTCAGCAGAAATGATGTACATATATATACGTCAATGATAGGGACGCATAACGGCATGCAGTTTCCAGGAACTTTCCTTTAGATCTGTTGATAAAGTCAAGACAAAAACCAGCAGATATGTCTCGCCACTGTTTTTGGTTGCATAGCTTCCGGATTTTTCAACTTCAAGAATTGACGTTGAAAAGCTATATTTTTGAATTCAAGCTTTAGTTCAGATGATCAAGTTAAGTTAGAATTAGATATTCAACCAATTAATTAGGCACCTGTTTGACTGGAAAGCAATGGTCTTGCTGTTAAATGCTTAAAGTCTAGAATTTGGCATGCCAAAAATACATGCTGCAAACGAAAATTGAGGAATAGTTCAGCATTTGGATTGGAAATGGAAATGACAGGAAACAGAAGCATGCAGAAGTGCAACTGATATGAAATGGAAGACTTATAAATGATTCTAGGAAAAAATACATTAGAGGGCTCTAGTGCAAATGCAAAAGCTATAAAGGACGTAGTAATAGTAGTAGTTTGTAACTCAGATTTTCAAGGCCTTTTTTTTCTTACAAGGTTTATTTGGGCCATTGCAGACGGTCATTCAGACCAAAAAAGACTAGCTTTTAGGCAGACAGGACAAGTATCAGCCCAAAAGCACAGTTTTGGGGTGATTTATTTGGGCCAATAGGGTAGTGATGTACCCAAAAGATTAGTGGCTTAGTTTAGCTGAGAGGTTAGGTGTTAACCCAATAAGCTCGGGTTTGTGTGAAAGCGAATAAGAATCACGCGAGCAAGGCGCGTAAATGGGAATATGAGTGGGATAGAAAAGGACAAAAGCGACTTACTATATTTCTGTTTTGGAATCATTCATTAGAAAAACTCTGAACCATCCAAAGAAGATTCAGCCATTCAAAGTAGAAGTGATCAATAAAGTGTTAAACCAACCGCAGCAAGGAAAAACCTTAAAAGGTTTATAAGATCAAGCATGGTTGGTCCAGGCAGACCTCTCTTCGTTCTTTTTGGATCTTCCATCGTTCAGTTCAGTTTTAGCAACGAAGGGTGGGGTGCAACTCTTGCTGATATATATGCTCGCAAGGTATATATCTCTGTTTTTTTTTTCTTCTTTGATATTGCATTTATCTTTTTCTGGGGTTAATATTAGTATAAATGAGATTTGAGAGTGATTTCATTGATACCCATAATTCGTATCATCTTAAAAAGTTGTAGATTTGGTGTTTTGGTTTTGGTTTTGTTTTTGCTGAGGGAGTCAACATGCTCTTACCCACCCTAGCTTTCCATATTTTGCAATTATTGCTAATGAAAATAAGAGCACTATTAGCTCAATAGATATAGATTGTTATTTGAAAAGAAAAGCTGATAGAACCACCTTGACAATCTTGTCTATGGATAGAAAGTTGAGGATGAAACCTTTATCCACTTGTAAGCAAATGAGAATGACATAATACCTTTTTTTTTTTTTTTGCCTTTCTGGAAAAAAAATTAAAGAGATAAGGCAAGCTAGCCAAAATGGTTTTTGCTTTTTTATGTCAATTTCTAAGCTTTTGATTGTCTACACCTGTTCAGGGAAAAAAAACCATTATTTTGTATGTAAAAATGTTTCACATTAAAATGAAGATAACAGCAATAATGATTTCTGTTATTAAAGTGGAAAGAGTAACATTTCCTTCTCATTTTCATGCCATGAATATCAATATATTTTAATCATAGTGATATGATATGTTTGGATGAACCTAAAAGAATGGAGATCTGTGACTTGTGCCAAGGTTAGTTTCTATAAGTAAGGGCTTTATATTGTATGGTCCATTCTTAAAAAACATCAGTGTTAAAACTAAATTTATCTGTAATTGGACATAGGCAGACATAGTAGTACGAGGATACTCTGGCTGGAACTCAAGGCGTGCTTTAAAGGTTCTACATCAAGTGTTTCCAAAGGTATAATATGTTTTATGGCTTACTTCATACCTGTTCTTTGATCTTTGTTCTCAAAGCCATAAATTATACAGTTGCTTAATTATCAGCTGTTCTTATTTTTCAATGATATGAAGGATGCTGTTGTACAACCTTCGTTGGTGATAGTCTATTTCGGAGGCAATGATTCAGTGGAACCCCACCCATCTGGCCTTGGCCCTCATGTACCTCTTCCAGAGTATATTGACAACATGAAGAAGATTGCTCTACATCTCAAGGTACATTACTATTTCACCATACTATAATTAAGTAGAACTCGACAATCTGGTATAAATGCCTGAAGATTGACATTAAATTATCTGGTATAAACCATGAGCGCTGTGTCACTGAACCACCTTCAAGCACTATATGGTACATTAATACACGATTCTCTCCCTATATATGCTCTTAATTAGTACATATTGTGATGCTTTGCTTATTTTTTATCTTCAGGGCCTATCAGACAAGACTCGCGTAATGTTTCTTAGTGCTCCTCCAGTGAATGAGGAGCAAATATTTCAAACCATTGGTGTTCAGGGTCGAACCAATGAAGCCTGCCGGATTTATTCTGAAGCTTGTTTAAAACTATGTGAAGAACTGGATGTAAATGGTATTGATCTTTGGACCGCACTCCAGCAAAGAGATGATTGGAGAACAGCTTGCTTTACGTAAGTTTGCTTTCATATCATTGAAAATATATAATTTTTTTTTCTCTCTAGCTTTTTACCGATAGAACTGTTTTAAGATGAAGAGATTTCATTCTGTGTTTTTAATGATTCCAATGAAATGCAAAGCTCATAGAAATGTTGTTCCTCCATATCGTGAAACTCTTCAACTGTTTTTTTTTTTTTCTTAATTTGAAGAAAGAAAAGAAGCCTTGGCAACTTGGAATGATGTCTATGATTCTTCTTGTGCAGGGATGGCATCCATCTCTCCTCCGAGGGAAGCAAGTTAGTTGCTAAAGAAATCTTGAAAGCCCTGAGAGAGGCAGAGTGGAAACCAAGTTTATGCTGGACGTCATTACCAACTGAATTCGAGGATTCATTCTTTGATCAAGTCAGTCCAGACGGGAAGAGCAATATTAACATTTTCAGAGCTTGAATTTTCATGAAGTCTGCAATGGGAATAGTCCTAATCCTAATAAGTAGGCCTTTCATTTCTTTATTATGGCACATGTTGACTTGTTAGAACCATCTCATAACAAAGTGGCCTTCCTCCATGCTAACATTGCATGTAAATAAGGAGGTCTATTTTTGCCTCCTAAAAGAAAAAGGAGTAGATAACGACTACAAATGTAATTCAGCAACCCAGGTCGAAGGCACCCAAACAAGAGCATTTACATGTTTCTGGTTGACTCGGAATAAAATGATACCTTACAGCTGCCATTGCCAGGACTATACAAGGGACAAAGAACCTAGAAGACATTCAAATGAGAAATTGATAACAGAAGCTAAAAATGAAGATGGATACACAATATTTAAGTATTGAAATATTTTTTGGATACAACAAGCCTTAAATTTTCTATGAAATTTAAACAGAGATTTCAACAAAAGCATAAATTTTGTTCATTGTATTTTCTGTTCTCTAGAGGTTCCATAACATCAAAACAAGTTCTACAAACCCAGTTTCCATGTGTAAACCTTCAAGGATACCTCAATTACATGCCCAAGCCAAATGTGTTAACATCAATCAAACCAAAAAAAAAAAAAATAGTAATACATACAAAAGGCGAGGAAAGCAAGCACAAAGAAAAGCAGTAGCAGCAATCGTCATGCTACTACTTCAGGCAACCAAATTGAACTCCGATGAAATTTGCCTATCTCTATAAACCTTCCACATTACGACAAAACCAGGCTGTAGGCATCCGAGCATATGAAACACACTTTCAATTGGGATGCTAAAACAGAGAATTCTGATTACTCGAGAGGGTGCTTCATCTTCTAGGGAAAACATTTTTATGAGGAAAGTTGGAACCTGCCGCTAGGTTTTTTTCTTCTCCAGCCCTGAAATGTCCAAAACAAGAACAGAATCAGACCTAGGAATCGAGGAAGCACACAGCCAATTACTAAGAAGAATGAAAGAAAAAAGAGAAGATAGCTAAAAGCTTACAAAGACAACGTAATATACAAAGGTCAATCCCGCTAGAACAATGAATGCAATTTGAAATACATTATACCTGTAATGACAATAGAACATCAGTAGAACACGTACATGCCCGATCAGGGTAAGACGGGGATTCAAACAGTATATACTCACTTGTACAAATATTTAATTCCACGAAGAGACTGCAATGTGTGGCCAAATATTTCCTGGGCGGCAGTTGCTTGAGCATAGTACCCAAATGCAGTGGCACAGAATTGTATGACACTGAAATTACAAATACAATATTCCCGTCAAATAATTGTTAAAAATAAGTTCCCGTCAAATAATTGTTAAAAATAAGTTCCCATCAAATAACAACATATAATTCCATAATACAATTTCAGCAAGCACAAATATGGAGATAACATTTCAACAATGTTCTTACCGCAGACACCTTGAGATAACATAGAAACAAGATTGTGTAAATGAGCCAAGTCACCAACCTTATTGAGCACAAAAGAATAAGTCCCACATTGAACAGAAAAGAGTTCATTAAAGTAGCTCCCCACCTACAAAAAAGTCCATTAAACATATATCAGCTAGCTAGTGATTTTCTCAATGATAGAAAATTAACCAAAATAGCATTAATATAAAATCCATTACTTCATAGGATGAATCGTAATGAAAACTAATCTCAGACCAAGCATCATTGCACCAGCAATCACAGAAAGCAGAAGGTAGAAGCAAAAGAATGCAAATGCTGCAGTACCCAGAAGACCTAACAAAATACAAAACATAGATCTCCATAAATTTTAAAAGCAACAGAATAGAAAGAAGTAAATTTGTAAATGGTTTAGGAATTACCCCATATATCATCCAGCTTGATGAAAACCTCATTCAGGAAGGGAGAAAGTGGTGGATCAATAAGAAGGTATATGACAATATGAGCAACCCAAGCCACTGAAACAATCAACCTAAAAATGTGCAAAGTGCAGGACAAATTGCAAGTTAGATAACTCCTGTTAGTAAGTGCGGGGGCAACCTATTCAGTTTAGTGGATGCAACGAGACTTTAGCAAGTTTATTGTGATCCTTTATTCTAAGGATAGCAACAATTTTTTCTATTTGGCGCATGTATAAGGCTCACGCTTTAAAATTTCCTGTTATGCTTATTTGCATTAAGCACTGTCTTCCAGAGGGTCCACAAAAATATCCAAACTCAATTGCTAATTCATGACAAAAAATACAGCTATGAACATAAAATACCATCTACCGGTACTAAAATACATGAATTAAACACTCACCCTAGGATTCCCAACACAAGTTTTGCCAAGTATCCAAGAACCGTCAATGCCCAGGATGTTTCAGCCTAAAATGTCATGGCAAGGGAGTTTATACTGGAAAACAGAAAAATAAAGGAGGGGGAGCCATAACCAAGTGTCATGCGTACACTAAGTTCAGCAAGTCATATAAATACCTTTTCTCCTTGAGGGTACATCTCTTCCAAAAGCTTTACATCTTCTTCCAGCTGAAGCAACTCCTGCAGAGTTAATAAAAAAATGTAACAATTTCAATAGCCATGAAAAATGAACAATGGCATATATGTGTTAACACTGTGGGACAGCTATTTTATCATCCCCCTAAAAAACATACCCTCACTAGATTAACTTCAGCTCTTTACTAAGCAACTGTTAAAGAAACTGCCACAAGTTAATATTGTGGTCAAAATATAACTAATCTTAAGAATTGTAAAGATTATAACACAAGCCAAATTGTTGAAAGAATCTGATCTTTAAGCCTAATAAGAAAACTTAATAAACAGATAACATTAGAACTAGAGGGATCTAGAACTCAAGACTAAAGCTATCTTTGTCAGCATGATTATTATCATATAGAAGGGCAAAATATAGAATTCAAAGAAAAATGCAAATTTAGGACTTTGCACATACCTTTTCCACAGCCTTAACATTTTTACGCCACTTTCTACCCTTAGAACCACTTCTTTCTTCCTGATGAAGTGTATCAGCTGCTTTCTTCAGTTCTCTTGCCTTTTTACCAAGTTCGGTTGCTTCCTACAATATCCATTACAACGATGACTATGAGCAATTACAATACAATGTACAAATATTAATACCATCTTCCATCTCCAGTGCTTGGTTTCATATGGCAGCATCATAATAAAAAAAAAGAAGCACCTTAATATACTGTGAGCGAGTGATAACAGCCTTTGGACGGCGGATAAATGAAGCGATAAGCCCAAGAGGCAGACAAGCAATACCTACACCACCAAATATCTGACAAGAAATTTCCAGATGTAAGTAATATGTTCTAACAAAAAAGTCAACATTTGCAAACTAGAATTGCTATCCAAGTTCCAATCAGAAATATAATATTAAAAATTAGCAAGAAATTCAATACCGAGAAAAGAACAGATCCAACAACTGTAGCAAGAGCAACAACATATTCTGGAAAGGTAGTGCGCATAGTCCATGTTTTTTCTGATGAAGCATTTGCAGTATATGCTGAGCACTGTAACCAAAGGGAAAATAAGGAAAGAGAAGATAAACCAATGGGGCAAACTACAATAGTCTACTATACAGAAAGGATAACATTGCATATTAAATTGGAAAATTAATTACTAACCGCACGTGCACCACTTCCACCAATACATGGCTGACTGCTAGAGAAATCCCAATTACTTGGGAAATTAGTAGTGGCAGAAGACAGGTGCCTAACAGTAAAATCCACCTTTCCAACTAGCCCTGATATACCATCAAAAAGGATAAAATCAATGGTATGCCTACTATAATAAAACCAGAAAATACACAAACACTCACATTCAACAAATGCAAAAAGGAATTGCTTAGTTATCCGCTCAAATCAAGTATCAGTTCTAGCATGCCTGTCTATCTAAAACATTTGCTAAAATCTTCTAATTGTAATAGCACCTTCAATCAAACTTTGTACTGAAAATATTAACTGAATTTTCCAGTAATCAATATCATAGTCCTCCTATTCCTAAATTAACATTCAGCTCAATACTTCCATGGCATGAAAAAACACTTACTGATTAAAGAGAAAATGCTAATGAAATTAAGATTATAAAAGGTTAAGAAAAACAACCGTATAGAATGCCAAGCAGGAGAGCACAAACAATCGCCGTCGTCACCACCCACAGCAACGCGCTCTTTATCCGTTTGCCAACACTCCTGCAAACAAAACCAAAAGGATAAAATAAAATAAAAATTTGAGGAATGCATCCATATAATCAATGGCTTTTAACAATCAAAGTACTAGAAACACATACTTATCCTGGTCTCCTTCGTAGTAGAACATGGCGAAGGGGATTACGAAGAAAACGAGCACGGCATCGATGATATAAACAGCGAGCCAGAGATCTTTCATAGGCAAGGTGAGACTACATGCACCATTGTATATCGCGTGCCTACACGCCTGCCGATTGGCGACATCAGCCGGTAACATGAGTATGGAAATGACGGAGATGGAGAGTCCCAAAACGACGACGAATTTGGGGAAATATGCTTGGTTAGCGTCGTCTGGGTGCTGGTAATTGACGAGGAGGTAGACATTGAAGAGGAACACTAGGACACATATGACTATGGCGACGATTACCAGAGCGAGGTTAAAATCGCCCATCGATTTTTGCTCTTGATTCGAATCGAATCGATATCGAGAGATCTAGAACGAGCTTAAGAAATTATCGAATTTTAATTGGGATTTTTGTAGATCTCAGCTTTCTTCCGTGTGTTTTTTGAAAAGGAAAAGGGGAGGTTGGGCTCCGGTGAGGTCGCTTGTTGAATTTTGAGGTAGATTTTATGTGTTGGAATTTAATGACATTTTTGTCCTTAACCAATTAATTAATAGCGGGATGAAATAAACCAGGACGATATATGGGGATGGGGTTTAATGTAAAATCATGTTATACCCCCGTGACAATCATCGAACCAGCCTGTCCAAAGCAAGCAGAAGCCTTTTTTTTTTTTGGGGTTTAAACTTTAAGGCAATTTGAAATTTAAAACTACATCTGTTTTCTTTTTTTAATTTATTTATGGTTCTAACTCTAAAATAGGGAATTTTTTTTTTGTTTTTTTTTCAACAAAAATAATAAATATGTTAGTAAAATTAAGAATTTTTTATATGATGTGTAGTATAAATTTGATAATTTATATATTTATGATATATCAAATATTTATATATTTATATTATATTTTATACAAAAATAATATATCATAATTTATATTGACATAAAATATATTTTTATTTTTGTTAAACATATATATAATTTTCGTTAAAATTTTAAATTATATTATTTTTATATATTGTTTCATATCAATTTTTATATTATATTATGTATTATATTTTAATTTGTTAGATCTAATGTCATTACATCTGATAAAAAAATTCTTTTATTCTTTATTTTTTTCATTATTTTTTTTCGTGATTGTATTATTCCCTTCAATTGTTATAGATAGTAGAAGTTAGGTCTAATGTCATTACATCCAATTAAGAAATTCTTTAATTTTTAATTATTTTCACGAGTTTTTTTTTTCATGATTATATTACTCCCTTCAATTGCTATAGAGAGTGGAGATAATTCCTTTTCGGTCCTTAAGATTGAAAATGATTTATGCAAACAATTCTAAAAAAATGTAAGCAACAAATGTTTTATTTATTTATATTTTTCACTTAGCACTTAAGAGTTTGTTTTTCGGATATCTTGTTATTTTTACTATCAAATCGCTAATTATACTTTTATATATGTGGTTTATTTTTTATATACGTAACATTAGATTATACAATTAAGAAATAATTTTTCTATATCGTCTATTTAAAATTTCAACCCAAATCTTTAAGCATAAAACCTTAAACTTTAATAGTCAAGTTGTTCCATTGGATATACTTAAGAGCTTTTGTGTTCTTACTTGAGCCTTGAACATTGGCTTTCCTTGCAAAATAGCACAATATGTGAACTTATATCGTGTTGTGAGTTATTACATTAATTAATGTTAAATTATGAATAATTATAGTGATATTATTTTGTAATATATTTTAACATATAATATAATTTTTATTAAATATGATCTCAGTTTAGTTTTATACTTAGATTTATAATCTGATAAGTCAATTTTGATTAGTATATTAAAAGAAATCTCTATTTTTATTTTTATATATATGAGACCGATTTATTAAATTTTATAATTTTAATTATTGAAAATAAAAATAATTTTTTTTTTTATAGTTGTTCGATTGGACTTTAAAAGGCAGTATTGAAAAGCTCATAATAATGACAATGCATCAATGAACCTTGATTAAATAAGATTGAACTTTCCCTTGCATTCAAATCAATTTTAATTTAAATTAAAATTGTATTAATAACCCGATGAGTTTTTTTGTCAAACCCTACCCAACGTGATTTGAAATGGAAGAAATATCAGGGTAATTGGGCTAGACATGCACCGGAAGAGAGGCAAGCTATGATAGGAAGAGTACCTGAGTAGTGTCATATACTACATATTTAATACATGCATGTAAGTTCTACTATCAAGCTTATATTTTCATCATAATTAACCAATACGATTTTTTTCTTGGTTTTCAAGTAGGATAAATGCAAATAATGTTAGGAAAATGGGTCTAGCCCATGTAAGTAATTTTGGATAAAGAAAAGGTCATGACCTTGATTTTTTATTTTACACAGAATTATAGTTACTTAATAAAAAAAGAGATGTAATTATTTTAAGGGGTGTTGAAAATCAAGTAAAAAAAAGAAAAGTAAAAAAAAGCAAAGAGAAAAAAGAGAAGGGAGAATTAGTTGAACGAAAGTCGATTCGTGATCCGATTGAGTTAAAATTTTATCAGAAGGTTTATGATTCAGAGTTTTACATTTTGAACGTTGAAGATCGGATTTGAAGCTCTTTAAGAATAAATCCGGATGTATTTGTTGAGTCACTTATTTGATGAGATTTTTTTAATTATTTATTTAGTTATTGATTAGCTCTAATTTTAACTAGAGAAAAATTTTATATACCTATTATTTGATAGTGAAGATTTTTCTGATGGTCCGTATTTTTTGAAAGGTTTTTTAAGTAAATCTTATTATATTTATTTTTTTATATTTTTTATTATTGATTATTATTGATTACTTTTGTATTATTATGATTATTGCTTCAAATATAACAAATAAATAGCCATTGCTTATTAAAGATGGCGTAGCAAAACTTCGATCACCCTAATATAACTTGAATTGTATATAAGAATGGCAAATTTATCCATAATTGATAGATTTCTATCAAATTTAATTATTTATGATTTTTTAATTAGATTTTAAGTTAGATAACAATAAAAAAATTTTAGAGTAAGTTAACAATAAAAAAAGTTTAGGAGCAGGTTTCAAGACTCAATATATATTTATAAAAAATTATTTTTAATTATTTATTTAATTTTATATTTTTAATATTTATTTAAATTTATATTAAAAATAATATTTTTTTAATTTCAAATATAATCAGAATATAATTTTATATAATATCATATACTATCAAATTTGAATATAAAATAATTTAAAAAATTGAATCAATCAATTTCAAATATTATTAATATAAAATTAAATCGAATTAAAAAGAAAAAAAAAAAACACGTCGCAACTCACTCGATTTGTCGTCATTCCTAATTATATATATATATATATATATTTCATATCCTTTTCTGGTGGTTCCAGAGGACGGTAACCACTGACAGCAAAAAGCCCTGTCGGTTATACAGCTAACCAATATTTTGTTTGACTTTCAACCACCCAATAATCAATCGCCACGTATAAATCGCAATATATTAGTCCACGTATAACGACCTTTAGTAGAAAAGAACCGTCGCCCAAACCCGTTTCCAACAACTGCCGGTCATAGCAAGCAGAGGAAAGACCGATTGGTGAGCTTTCAGTTAAACTCCAATTCTTCCACTCTCATTCATGGGCTCTTCTCCCCAATTCTCCAAGGCTGAGGTAGCATTTCTTTAATCCCTAGCGTTAGGGTTTCCTTTTCAATTTCTCATAATTTTAACCACATTTTTTTTTCAAATCTTCCAATTTAGAATGGCTGAGCCAACTCGGAGTTCACCTTCCGCTTCCTCCTCTTCATCTTCGTCTTACAGGGAGGATTCAGGCGCTGCAGCGTCGTCTTGGGATCTTCTTCTCAGGTTCACGAGGAAGCGGAGGAGCAAGATCACGAGTATCCGCAGGAGCGTCATTTTCATAATCCAGAGGTAGAGAATCAGCACATTGACGGCCTTGTTTCTTATAGAGGAAACTTATCTACTTTCGATGATTCATCCATTGTGATTAGAGCTGACACTTGGTCTTGCACCATCGCGGTTATCACTTTTTGGTGATTCGGTTCATATCTTTTTCCTTTTTTCTCTTTACCTTTCTCGTGAATCTCTCGCTCTTTACAATTATTACTGTTTCAAAAGTAAAGCTTTAATCTTGATGGTGAATCCTTTTTTAGCCTAAACTTTTGGATGGAACAGTTTCGACGACTTTGATTTTGGGGGCTTATGGGGTGGTGGATATACGACTCGGTCCAAATTGTTCCCTTCTTATTCAACCGAATCCTATTTTTGTTCAGAGTGTAAAGGTAATTTGCCGTTTATTTTCTTTTTCTAAATTTTTTATTCATTTTAGCTTTTCTTTAGAGGGAGGGTGTTTTTTGGCTTTATAGCTTATTTGGCATTGTATTGGGTAGAGGAGATAGATGACAACAAGCCAGGGCTCAAACTATATGGATTCCATAAATCTCCATCTCTTGATGTGGTGACTACCTGGTCTGAAACTTATACCGCCACTGTTCAAGTTGATTCTCACAAGGCAAGTTTGATTTTGTTTTGTTTTTCACTTGAGGCATTTGGTTTTGGTTCTAAATATGTTTTTGAGTTCCATTTTTCTGATGTTGTCCAGGAGTGGATTCATTATCTGAACAGGGGCTCTCAAGTTAAGATTTCATATAATGTGAACTCAGCAGGCTCCTCTGTTTTCCTTATAATTGCTCTCCAGGTATACTAAAACAGTACAAGCTTTTCAAAAAGTGTTTCCAAAGGAATTATCTCCAGAAAGTGTGTGTGGAAATGGTGTAGATTAAGTGCTAGAATCTAGGGAATTTAATGCTTCAAGTTATTTGGTCGCATTGCAGGGAGTGAGGGCCTTTCTCAATGGCTTGAGAACCCAACATATCCTAACACCACTCTATCGTGGAACATTGTTTATGATGATATGGAACTGCAAAACTATGAATGTTCTTGCCATAAAAAATTTTTTATACTGACTTGGATTTTAATTGTTTGGTAGGGAGTGACATGATTGAGCAGGACATTTATAGATCTTCAAGTTACTATATTGCATTGGGTAATTTGAACTCAGGGGATGTGAAGGTAATTGTGAAAATTTGAATACCTATCTCAGCTTGTTAATTTGGTTCATTTACTCAAGTGCTGCCAAAATATTTGAGATATCAAGATCTTAATTATCTTCTTTTGCCGTCTTCAGAAATAGAAACATTTCATGTTGCTTGTCCCTTTTAGTTTGTCAGAATTGGTATTAACATATGATTGAAGAATATTATCAACTTACTAAGGGAGGGCTTCCATTAAAGCATGCTACCTTATAAAGTGGTAGGAAATGTCACATGTGCTGCAATTTCGAATAAAACTTTGGGATGGGGATGTTTATTTCTGCAAGGCTGCGGTTATAGAAGTATAGGAAACTATAATATGGATTGATATTTGTATGATAAAAGTAATCATTGTAGTGTGTTCTTTAATAACGAGGACTTGAAACATGAGAATATTAATGTTGGTTGTCTCAAATTATTATTTTAAAAGTTATATATGAATATTAGATGGGCTAAGTAATTGCAATGGATCCTTTTTGCTAACAATTATATTAATGTATGACTTCAAAATATTAGTTCCAAGAAACTCTGAACCTGCCAAGTCAGATTTGAAGGGCTTTAGGTGACAACAGAGCCTATCATTCCATCACATTTCACTAAACCCGTTTCTATCAGATGCCATGCCCCTGTCCTCGTCTTATTTGGTTTATTCATCTTTTTCACATAAAAATTATGTTGATTTTAACAGTGTCAGGTGGAATTAAACCTCACAATCAGGGCTTTCATTTACGATACAACTGAAGCTTACTACAAGTGTACCTTCACTGATGGGCTGTGTAACTTGAGTATCTTGTTTCATCAGGGAAATTCTGTTGTCTTGACTTCTTTTGGTCCAGAACAGGTAAATCTCTTCTTTTAAACCTAAAATCCTACTTTCTATGTCTTTCTTTTGATTATGTGGTTTTGAAGGCAGTTACAGAGGCATTCCCATGTCATTAGAACCATAGATTCACACATCTTCAAAGCAAAGGCGTGATAAATATGTTATAATGCTTCCTTCGTTACTGAATATTTTCTAAATCCTCATTTACAAAGTATTTACATTTTGTTTTCTCTCTTTCTTTGGATTCTTTGGAATACAACTGCAGATGACTGGTCTGTCAGACTGTCATATGGACCAAGATGGATTACATATATTGTTGGCATTGGTAGAGTTCTTTCTTTTGGTTACTCTTATTACAACCTTTACTAACATACCGTCTTTAAATACTATTTTTCTCCTGAAAGGTGGAATGAGTGCAGTTATGTTGGTTGCCATTAACTGCTTGATTAAGTTTCAATATAGTCGTGAAGATGAAACGAGTGTTTCTTACCGTTCCACAAGAGCCCCTCTGCTTTCTAGCAAAGATGATGACATCTCAAGTTGGGGTTCATCTTATGATTCTGTCTCAAGTGATGAAGCAGATCTTGAAGACTCTCTGGCAGTTTCTGTTGAAGGGACATCAACAAGAAATGGTGAAAACAGTAACAATACCCAGCGACTTTATGCAATTTGCTTTGATGCTCCAAGGGAATGCTTCTTCCTTCCATGTGGGCACTGTGCGGCTTGCTATGCATGTGGAACTCGGTAAGTACTATCCTCATTGATAACCCTGCATCAAATTTGCAATTGCATGCTGATTGTCACCCTCAATGGTTCTCAGATTTAGCTAACTAGTTAGCCTGGTTTACGAGACATATCTTGTCGAAAACAATGCAAAATTTTCTTATTTGACATGTGTTGTAATTAATCTTTTGCAGAATAGCAGGGGCTTTTGGAACTTGCCCCATTTGCCGTCAGAACATGAAAAAAGTGGGGAAGAT
Organism: Durio zibethinus; assembly: GCF_002303985.1. Next base: position 25,451,480 of record NW_019168492.1, read on the forward strand.
TTTCACAGTATAATGCGGCACTTGCACAGCCTGCTTCAATGAGTTGTTGCATGCTGTACATTTTTTTATAGGTAACTGATTTTTATGCTGATGGATGCCTCAATCAAGAAAATGACATTCCGAATGGGTCATCACATCAGCATAGTTTTTTTAATGTGGAAAGAACGAATGAGCCATGCATTTTGTTTCCCTGAGTGGCCCCTCCACCATGTATTACTCTCATAATTGGTATACAATGTCCAAGCATGCTTTTGGTCAAAATGAGTTGAATAATAATCAAAGATAATTAATAAATAAAAGATAAAGATGAGTGTAAAGCATTTCATGAATGGAAAAAATTGACAGAAGAGAGAGAGCAAAGATTTGTTTCTTCTTGCAGGAGGAAATGGAGTGGTGCGGTTGTAAGAAAGTCAAAAGTATATTGACAAGCATCAAGTGTTTGACGATTAACGAAGACAAGTTGAAGACGCTTTCCTTCTTTTCCAACTTTAGAACGTGGAATGAAAATCATACTTGCCACAGATTGGAAAGGAGCGGCGGCCTTTGCTGCCTCCCTTGCCAGCCTCTTTATATACTTTTTTTTTAATCTTCTCTATGTATTTAGAAAAACAAAATAAACCATATTCATGAATTATTTATCCCCGTTTTTGGGCCACCGGTTCTTTAGACCTTGGTGGCAGCTCTCATCGATCATCATGATAATATCGAAACATATAAAGCCATAATTTTTTTAATGTTAATAAATAGTAGTTGTATAAAACAAAAAGAAAAATAGTCAACATATTCACTGGACTAGGTCGACTTATAATTTAAAAACCTCCACGAATCCAAATCCAAAATTCTCCAGATGATTCAAGAATATTTTATTTTATTGTATTTTATAATCGAAGAGAAAACCAACTAATAGTTGATTATTTCCAGCTAATTAAGGTAATCAAAGGTGGGGAAAATAGTGACACCGTCTCCAACTTTTGTCAACAAATGAGTGGAATCCTTTCTTGCCACGTATGCACCGGATCACATAAGGCAGGTTCGGGCGGCACACCAGAATTGCGTGGCATCCAAGGCTACTACGTACAGTATCTATCCATGTATCCTTTTAAATTCCATGAAACCTTTTTCTCTACCGTTGGATAGAAACTATGTAATCCGTCACAAGCATCATACGGGAAAATCACGACGAGAGCAGGTCAACTATCCCACACCCCAACTCTCCTCACCTCCAAGCAGGAACCGTTCAAAACATTTCCTTTACTTAAACCTATCTCTCGCCACCTTCTCTGCTTCACCCCTTCTCTCCCATCCCATTCAATATCTTCGTAACTTCTCTTATTTTTTTTCTTCTCTTTCATTTTCAAAGAAAAAAAAAACCTCTGTAGCGTTTTTTTGCGATGGCAGGAACCGGGGTGGTTGCGGTTTATGGAAATGGGGCAATAACTGAAACCCACAAATCCCCTTTCTCTGTGAAAGTCGGGCTAGCGCAAATGCTCCGAGGTGGGGTCATAATGGACGTGGTCACCCCCGAACAAGCTCGCATCGCTGAAGAAGCCGGTGCCTGCGCCGTCATGGCTCTGGAACGAGTCCCCGCCGATATCCGAGCCCAAGGTGGCGTGGCTCGAATGAGTGACCCACAACTCATCAAGGAAATTAAGCAAGCCGTTACTATCCCCGTCATGGCCAAGGCCCGTATTGGTCATTTCGTTGAGGCCCAGATCCTTGAAGCTATTGGCATCGACTATGTTGACGAGAGCGAAGTTCTTACCCCGGCTGACGAAGAAAACCATATCAACAAACATAACTTTCGGATTCCTTTCGTTTGCGGGTGTCGGAATTTGGGAGAAGCCCTTCGGAGAATCCGAGAAGGAGCTGCTATGATTCGGACCAAAGGAGAAGCTGGAACCGGGAACATTATCGAAGCCGTCAGGCACGTCAGGTCCGTGATGGGAGATATTAGGGTTCTCAGAAACATGGATGATGATGAGGTTTTCAGTTTCGCTAAGAAAATTCAGTCTCCCTACGATTTGGTAATGCAGACGAAGCAGCTGGGGAGGTTGCCAGTGGTGCAATTCGCTGCCGGAGGAGTGGCGACGCCGGCGGATGCGGCGTTGATGATGCAATTGGGCTGTGATGGAGTGTTTGTGGGTTCTGGGGTTTTTAAGAGTGGTGACCCAGCTAGACGGGCTCGGGCGATTGTTCAGGCCGTCACTCATTATAGTGACCCGGACGTGCTTGCTGAGGTTAGCAGTGGGCTTGGTGAGGCAATGGTTGGTCTTAATTTAAATGATAAGAAGGTTGAGAGGTTCGCAGCTCGGTCTGATTAGTGTTTTTGAAGCTTTTGGGGTACGTGAAGGTGAGAAATTCCATTGTTTTTTTTTTTTTAGCATTTAAGCATAAAATTTTGATGATATATAATATTTTTAATGTTTTAGTTCAATTTTTTTGTGTAATAGTTAATTTTCTAGTGTTGTTTTTATTGGTTTTTTTGTTTTTGCATGTCAAATTTCTGAATTGGGCGTTTTATTTGGCTGTGAATGTGGTTTGATTGCTTTGTTTTCTTTGGTGGTATAAAAATCAGGCTTTATGTAATATTTTAAGTTAGGTAAGAAGAAAAGCTGCCTGCTAAAGTGATGAGTTGTTGAGAGATGCGTGGCTTTCCTGTTTTTTCGGTATTGTTGAAGTATTCATAGCTTTGGATCCTGCTATAATTTTCAATTTTCCATATAGTGTGGTGGCAATTTTGGCTGCATCCTTTTGATTATTCACATAAATTGTAGTTTGATGCTTTGTTGTCATATTGTTTTGTTTCTATTTTCAAGTAGTTCGGAGGGAGTGATTGATAGTGTAAAATGATTTATGTTATTATTGGATTTTGACATAAATGATACTACCATAACATGCTTCGAAAGTGATAGTTTTAAACTTCTAATGTGAAATCATTGGTTAATTCCTTTACATTTGTCATCTTGATCCTCCCACGAGAGTATATTGGACTTTTGTTATTATTTTTTTACTATCTTTCCAATGCATTGTACATTTCTTGTAAATGTGAGTGGTGATAATTTGTTATATGCATTGATTGCTATTAATATTTGAGCAATGTTTTTGAAGCATTGAACTCACTGTGGAGAGATTCGGTTGTGTTTGCAGGTATCCTGTGGTTGTGTCGCCACCATCGCCTTCATTATATGTACTTTTCCCAGATTATCCAAGTCAAGTGTAGTCTTTCATACAGTGGGGTCAACTGTTATGTCTAAACGTTCATTTAGTGACAGATGTTTTCAATAATTTTGCTGTTTCGTAATCTAAAATTTGATTTTAAGATTGCTAGGAATCAAACAGCTCGTCTCAACATCTTGCAACTATAATAATATATTTTTTCATTGATTAGGCTCAGAAACTTTACCTGCATTTTCATGTGGTATTGGTCTATGATTTCAGTGGCTTTGCTGGTTATGAATTTTGTTTGTCTAATCTTGAGCTGCATTCCGCAATTTTCTTGTATGCTACTCTTTCTGCTGATTAAATGTTATGTTACTTGCTCATCTAGCCTGTAGAACATTTTGATGATGACTGAAATATTGAATAGTTCTCTTTGTTGCTGGTAGCCCTTTGGGTTTTCCCCTGATGACAAGCTTCATACAACACTAGTGTATAAACACTGCATATACGTGTTTGTATTTGAGATGATATACATGTTTTTATTTGAGATGAATTATAGACTCATTGTTTCCAACTGTGCAAAGTTGGCTTAGACTTTATTTGAATCACTTTCTTCCCAATAAATTGGGACATTTCTTTTTCTGGTGTACATCCATGAGGGCAAATTGTTTAATGGGCATTCCCAACGGAAACGAGATTATTACAGAATTGATAATGACAGACCCAAAGGTGGGTTGGTCATGCACTCCAGATTTTGCAGCCTTTGCCTTGGTTTGAACCGAACTGACAAGTGATGACTGCCTTATTCAGAAACGTTGCCAATAAAAGACGTATGGATTTAATAAAAAGAGCTCGGGACTCAGAAGGTGACATATGGAATTACAGCCAACAGAACTTGTGCGGTACCAGCTAGCTTGCTGATTAGCAGAAGTTGAAACTGCTTCACATTGGTAAAAACTTGCCCAGAACTGACTCTAGCTCCTCAATTACTCTTTGCGCACGGCTTGCAAGAGGAGCAATTGAAAAAAGTAGTATGACACACCTCCAATTGTAGCATTATGCAACTTTTCAGGCCCTTCCAATTCTGGGAAATCACCATCTGCAGCACGATTAAATACTCCAGCCAACCACCCCGAGTTCTTGTATCCTACCTCATATAATTTTGAAATCGCCATCATGAACCTAAGGACACAGCAACATCATCACCCAAAAGCAAAAAAAAAAAAAAAAATCGAATAGCGCTAATGGCTGGGATGAAATTCCCCCCAAAATATAGAAATTTTACCTCAGCTCTTCGCCGCAAGCTATAAGTGTCAAGCAGGCAAGCATACTTGTCAGGAACAGCAGCTTCTACCTCCTGGATGAAATTAGGATTAATCGTGGAAAAGTTTTGGCCAGTCCACAGGCCAATGTAACCAAAATGCACCCATTTCTTCAAAAGAGTAATGGAACTGTTGTCCAAGTCCTTGAAGAGGGGCACATGAAGTGACCCTTTAACGTATGCTTTTTCTCTCTCCCACTCCGGTCTAATGTCCAGTAACTTGAATCCCTTGGAATTCATGGCCATGGCTGCGTCCTGAGGCAGTATAGGCTTGACCTCACCCGACTTTATTAGCTGCTGGGAATTGCTTGAAGCAGCGGTACTGACCCTAAAGGTTCTGGTTTTTGAGGAAGTGAAGAAAGGTGGCTTCGGTTGCTTCTCGTGCTTCAGCGTCGATGCTTGGAAGTGGTTCAGTTGAATTGCCAGCTTTCTCTTATCCTGAAAATGCTACTTGCCGTTGTGTATAAAAATGGTATCGAGCCTAAAGCTTGTCATGATAATGATAAGAAAAACATATTTCTAAAGCTTTGAATATTGAAGTTGAAAAAAAAAAAAGTCAAAAAAGAATCTTATTTTTATGGATCTATCAACTCTTAGTAACTCTAGCTCTCAACCTTCTTTTTGTAGATTTTCTTTTAGTTTATCTTATTAGGTTATTATTTTTTTACTTTTTTTTTATATAAATAAGATGATACTTTTTTAAGAAGGAATCATTGATCAATCACCAACAACAAGATTTCTCTCTTGTAACAAACTTTCTTTTATAAAATATATTTGGCTAAAAACTTCTTTTTTTTTTGGTAATTTTATCTTCTTTTTTCATAGTTAAATCTTTTAACTTCATGTATTTCTTTAAGCTATTTCATATTATGGATACTCTACATTAGAAATTCTTGTTAAATTGATTAAATAGATCATTGATCGCTTTCTCTCAATCAAAAAAAAGTTTTACTAATCCAATATCATATTAATAGTAAGTTATTGTAATGAAAGACATATATTCATAAAAGTCAGGCTCCCAATTCGACATTAAGTCAAAATTGCGCTCAGAGTCTTGAACACCGGTTAGAATACATTGGTTATATGTCTGATTTATAGAACGTTTATGATTTGTATTATCTTGTCAAGTTGATCAATCTATACATTGTTGTTATAATACCAAATAATATTATCAGGATTCTATCATCTGAAGAACCTGAAACTGAAATTGTATTAATTGTCATAACCTTAATCATACTACCTGTCGCTATGTATAGAAATGATGCCAAAGACGTTTTCTCAATCATTTATTATTGGATTAATATGTAAAATGGCCCCTGTACTGTCTCTTGCATCAGTTAATTACTCAAAGAAATAAAATTCTCATTTTCATACTTTAACTTTCATTCCTTTAATATTTTGATAACTTCCACTATCATCATTAATTAAATAATTAATATTGTTTGAAAGTCCAATAAAAATGTCATGTATTATAAATATTCAATAATCATCACATTAGCAAAAAAAGCTTTAAAACAAAAAATAAAATTTGATTTTTTAAAATTAAAAATTAAAAAAATAAATTGAAAATAGATAATATGTTGATAATTAAATATTTATGTCTATGTGTTGTTTTATGATTTTATTAGATATTAATGTCATGTAATTTACTTAATTGTGTTAGTTTGGAATATCAAAATGTTTGATAAAATAAAAATTTGAGTATCAAAGTTAAAATTTATTTTTTAAGTATCAAATTGACAAAAAAATATAGATGTAGCTATTTTTATACTTAACCCTTTATTATTTGATGTTATTTGCTTTTTTAGCATTCGGCCCTTGGGGTTTGTGTTATTCTGATTTGACCCACCAAAATTTATCAAAAATTGATCCCTAATAACGAACGGTAAGAAAACCCTTCTCTCCGTTCCATTTTCTCGCCCCAATCCCTCCTCTCCATTTCAAAATCAAAAAATAAAAATCGCCTTCATGAAATAAAAAAATAACAATTTTAGGGGTTTTCCAGTTTTCCTTGCAATGGTGAATCCAGTTTCGAGGGAAATGCTTTCAAGGTTATCCAACTCAGTGAATCTAGCTATTGACTTAGCTTCAAAGCTCGACCTCTGTCGTCAATTGAAGCAAGACTTATTGAAGGAAGACGCTGCTGCTCTGTCCGAGTTCCTTCCTCGACTCTTCGACCTTTACTCTGACCCGTCCGGTCCGGTTCGCAAATTTGCTACTGAGTACGCTCCTCTTGAATCCCTACCTCCATCCGCATTATATTAGCTTCTCTATTGCTTATAAATTGAAGTATATTTGTTTTCTTTTTTAAATTGAACGTAGGATTATTGGTGAAATTGGTGTGAAGCACCTTGAATTCGTAACTGAAATTGCACCGTTTCTGATAACTGTTTTGGAAGATGCTACACCTGCTGTTGCTCGACAATCTATTGCTTGCAGTATTGATTTGTTTCGCCATACGCTGGAAAAAATTGCAATTCAGGTATGTTTACTAATTCATAATTTGACTTGTCTGAGTTTGATTTCTATTGTAATTTGCTTTTTGTTGAATCTTAGTCCGTGAACACTGGCTTTTTAGGGATACAATTATTTACAAGGAAAACTGTTTTTGTTTTGTCTCCACTTGCTGTTAAGTTGTGTTAATTTTAGCCGTAAGGTGATGATTTGGCATCATTTAAGCTCTATATTTACCTCTCGTTGAGCAGTAGGCTATTTGCAGCTAACTAACTTTCTATTGAACCCTTCAAAAGTTCAGATGCTGTTTATGTTTGTTTCAGGGTCTATACTCCAGTGAGTTGGACAGTGATCTTGAATCATCGTGGTCATGGATGTTAAAGTTAAAGGAGAAGATATACTCTATAGCTTTTCAGGTAGGAATTGATTCTTTTTGTTTCATGACAATTGGAATTTGTTCATTGCCTGATTCATTGTAAAATTTAATCAGCCAGGAAGTGGTGGGATAAGATTGGTGGCTCTGAAGTTTGTTGAAGCAGTTATTCTTCTTTATACTCCTGATCCTAATGGTTCTCCAGAGCCCCCTTCTGATGGAGGTAATTTACTTAGATTTCCTCATCAGGGTTAGGAGGCTTGAAGAAAGACTGTCATATTGTCATTTTAATATGTTATTATACTAGCATTTAGTATTTTTTATATGTCCTATTCAATTTACTTTGTAGGAACCCCTATAGAATTTAACATAGCTTGGCTTCGTGGGGGCCATCCTTTACTCAATGTTGGGGATTTGTCGATTGAAGCTAGCCAACGTTTGATTTTGTTGCTTGATCAGCTTAGATTTCCAACAGTAAAATCGCTCACCAGCTCGGTCATTGTTGTGCTTATTAACAGGTATGATTTCCACTCACTTCATTTTACTGCAACTTATTTCCTGGCATTCAGTACATCTGGATACTATCTTTAGTTCTGATGTGAATAACCAGGAAATGTATCTATGTAGCATTGTTATAATTTTCAATACTTGTATAAAGAAGAGAATTGAAAATTTTAGTATATATCAAAATTTTCGATCACAAGTTCTGTGTAGAAAAAGCATTACTGGTGTGCTATTGTCCTTGAATATGAATCTTTAAAAGTCCACTTTTTCTTATTGTACTTAATTATCAAATTGTGGTTTTCAACTTTTGGTTATATTGCTGTTTTTACTTTCTAGTTTTTCCATTGTTTTCATTTTGTTTTGTCTTTGATGTCAGTCTTTCAGCAATTGCAAAGAAACGGCCTGCATATTATGGACGTATTCTACCAGTTTTGCTTAGTTTGGATCCCCCAAGCTATGTTATCAAAGGGGTTCATGTGTATGGAGCACATCATGCTTTGAAAAATGCCTTACTCTCCTGCTTGAAATGTACACACCCAAGTGCTGCACCGGTATTTATTTTATATTAAACATGCCCTTTTAGACTCTTATCCATTACTAAGGTCGCATCTCCCCTTATACTTTGGTGTTTCTTTTACATTTTACGTAATCAATGATGATATTATACTTGTTTTTTCATGTAACTTAAACATAAGTTGCTAAGTACTTAGGGATCATGAGAGTTGAGTGGCAATTGTTTTATGTTGGAAATGGTGAATGCGTTCTTTAAACTATTTGACATGTTTGTTTTTTTAATCAATGATTTGAAAGATGTTTAATGAGTTTAGTGCACTGGTTTTAACCACTCAATTTGTTTTCTAATATGGTACCATTACTTATTTTGTACTTGTTTACTTAGCATTATCTTTATTATCTTGAATAATTGCACTATTGTTACTTAGCATCCACTGAATACTGAAGTTGACTACCATGCCCACTTTTGATATGTACTTTGTTTTTGGTTTACACAGTGGAGGGATCGTTTACTTGGTGCCTTGAGAGAGATGAAAGGTGGAGGACTGGCAGAGCTAGCTCTAAACCAAGCTCATAAAATTAATGGAAGTGTGGAAGAGGAAAAAGATGATTCTTCAGTCATAAAGGTATCTACAATGTTGTTTCATGTATATTATTGGCATACGTATGTGCTGGCTTGTGCAATCTTTTATTAGCACATGAACATATATGCATATGTATTGAGCTTAATAATAATAGGTTTAGGAACTTGCAGGAAGAAAAACCCTTGATTAAAGCATGTGATGTTGTTGGTACCAATGTGGGAAGGAAAAGATCTGGAACTGAGGACAATAGTGATTTGGCTGAAAATGATGATGTGTCTGGAAAACGTGTCAGGTCAACACCTAGTGTCTCAGAAGAGTCAACAAAAGAGTTAAACAGGAATACTACTATGTCTCAGGGTGACATTTTTTCAACTCAACCTACCACAAACAAAGGAGATGTTGATACTGGACCAGTCCAGCAACTTGTTGCCATGTTTGGAGCCTTGGTTGCTCAAGGAGAACAAGCTGTGGGATCTTTGGGGATTCTTATTTCAAGCATATCTGCTGACTTGCTGGCTGATTTAGTGATGGCTAACATGGGTAACCTTCCTCCCAGTCATCCTCACACTGATGGAGATGATGAATTGCTGGAGAACATGTGCATAGTTGGAAGTGACACTCAAGCCAAGTATCCACCATCATTTTTAGCTGATGTTGTTTCACTGTCGAGTACTTTCCCGCCAATAGCCTCATTACTTAATTCTCGGCAATCAGTTTCCAATAAAATAGTGGTAATTTTTTTTTTTTATTTACCCCAGCAGAAGTTATACACATGACCGAGACCAACAATTAATGCATAGAAATCATATCACAAATTCATTTTCTATAAAGAAGCAACTAGGTTTTTAGTGGATGCCTATTGACGTTTGATGGATTTGGTGGGCGTAAATTTGTATTTGACCATACCAAAGATGGGCCAATAAACAAAAGCTTGATTAAAATTTGTTGTGGGGTCAGTCATGTTGACGGAGACTCCTTTCTCCTCTTTAATTTTGCCTTTATCATGTGTGCATCCCTTTTTGTTTTTGGTCTAACATGTCTATTTTGTTAAAGATACAGAAAACAGAAGGGGAGGAAGAAGTTGATGTTGTGGCTGGCCCAAATAATGCTGTTGCACATGCTGGCATGGCTCATGAGGCTGAAAATGCTTTGTTGGCTGCTGATTTACCAGTTTCTTCTGACATTGTTTTGCCTGGAATGGAGAAGATTGATCTACCTACTCCGTCTGATATCCAAGATGTGGGGAATCTTGAAAGTGAGATACCTGGTTTGGATTCTTCTGTTCATAATGATGGATTGTCAGATACCCAGGCAGCTTCCTCGTTGGTCTCTACTGATCTAGAAGATGCTAGTCAAGACCAAGTTACAAGTTTTGGTGGAAGGTCACTGCTGCATGTGCTTCCATCAATTTCAACAGATAGGTCTGAGGAGCTTAGTCCAAAAGCAGTTGTTACCGATTCCAACAGCATGATTTCCTCAACAGCAACTTCCGTTGTTTCATCCTATTGCTTTGTCTTGCCCAAGATGTCAGCACCTGTTGTTAATCTTTCTGATGATCAGAAGGATGATTTGCAAAAGTTGGCTTTTATACGTATCATTGAGGCATACAAGCAAATAGCAGTAGCTGGAGGTTCTCAAGTTCGCTTTTCTCTGCTTGCTTATATGGGAGTTGAGGTGCTAGTTCTGATTTCTTATGGATGTTCAGATCTTTCTACTGATAACTATCTGGTTGTGATATTTTTGTTATTAGTGAATGTCTTGCTAGTTTTGGCATTTTGTGCTAAATAATTTTATGCTTTTCTTTTCTCAGTTGCCATCAGAGTTAGACCTACAGAAACTTCTACAAGAACACATTTTGTCAGATTATATAAATCATGAGGTAACTTGATATTTCCAATTTCTATTCATGTTTGGATGTGCCTCAAGCTGTTCACTAGACATGAACTACTTTAATTATGACTTTATAGCTGAAACACGGATGCTGAGACCATCATTGTGTTCTAATATCACCTCAACTTTCCAATCTGCTCATATTTTTTCTGGTCTTTTGTCAATTGATTTTTAAAAGTACTACTTTATTGTTCATAAATTCATATAAACTCTGTTCTAGCTGACAATAATTATTGATGGCTTCAGGGACACGAGTTGACATTGCGTGTCCTCTACAGGTTATTTGGAGAGGCAGAAGAGGAAAGTGATTTCTTCTCATGTACAACTGCTGCTTCCGCATATGAAACATTCCTTCTGGCTGTAGTATGTATTCTTTTTATTATGCCTATCTTGTTCTTCCTCTGAGAAGCCCATCTTTCTGAGGAAATTTCTTTAAATGCAGGCTGAAACTCTTAGGGACTCTTTTCCACCTTCTGACAAATCTTTAAGTAGACTACTTGGTGAAGCTCCTCGCCTGCCAAAATCGGTTTTGAATTTATTAGAGGGTTTGTGCTCTCCTGGAATCTCAGAGAAAACTGAGAAGGAGTCACTAAGTGGAGATAGAGTTACTCAAGGCCTCAGCACCGTATGGAGTCTAATTCTATTGAGACCCCCCATTCGAGATGTGTGCTTGAAAATTGCTTTGCAGGTTTGTGATTTATCTTGGATAATACATCTTAATTGAAGTTTTCTTTTCCTTATCTTTTGTTTGACTTTTATTTTCTCTTTACCTCTTAAAGAGTGCTGTTCATCACTTGGAGGAAGTTCGAATGAAAGCAATACGTCTGGTAATTGTTCATAACTTGCCATTGAAGTAACTAGTTGGCTGCTTGCTGTTATCTGTTTTACAATTGAGGATGTCTTTCATTTTATAGGTAGCTAATAAGCTTTACCCTCTATCATCCATTGCTCAACAAATAGAAGATTTTGCCAGGGAAATGGTGCTCTCTGTAGTAAATGCTGATGGTACAGAAAGAACAGATGCTGAAGGATTAATCACTGAATCACGTAAGGTAATAATATGATCTTTGTGATTTGAAATGCTGTCATTTCCAACCTGATTATGCACAGTTTGTTTTACATAAGTCATGAAATCTTTTATGTCTGGTTAAAATTGGAATAGCTTGATGTTGTTTTTGAACACTTTCTACTTATATAAATATTGAAAAGGTATATGCTCATATAGATGCAGATATATGCAGATGTTGTGTGTGTTCTTGTATATGGACTTTATAATATGAAACCATTACCAGGTACATAAAAAAGCCATGAGCTACTAGTTGTCTTAGAATTTCTTCTGTTGTATATATTTTATTTTCTTTTTTCTTTTTCTTCTTTTTTGGTGGATTGGAGGGGCAGGGGGGGAGGAAAGGGAGAGGTACACTTTGCTTTCCAGTACATGAAGTTTTAGCTATCTTCTTTGACCATTTCTTTTCTTAAAAAAATAAATGATTTATGTCTAACCTGGGATATACTTCATTTTATTTCCTCTGCTTCCTTGGTTGAAAAAAATGCTTAACTACTTGACAGGTTGGTGATGTAGTGGTTCAAAATTAACTGCAAAATGTGTTATTTTGAGTAAAACGTTTTTAGTAATTTTTTGAGAGTTTTGTACTGAATTAAATTATACATAGTTGAAGGATCTATCGATGGATTTCTTAGTGAGTTTGGCCTGCAACCTTTAACAGGATTCTGATTCAGAAAAGCCGTCAAATGAGCATCAGTCAATGAGTTCCATTAGTAAAGACATCTCTGATGATGTTCATCAGTCAGAAACATCTCAGAGTGTGTCATCCCTTTCTGTCCCTGAGGCACAGCGGTGCATGTCTCTGTATTTTGCTCTGTGTACAAAGGTGTTACTTTTTCTATTTTGATTGCTTGTTTCTTCATAACCCTCTAAAGGGATTAATATTTTGCTGTTGTTATCATTTGACAGAAGCACTCTCTTTTTTGCCAAATATTTCTTATCTACAGTAGTGCATCAAAGGCAGTTAAGCAGGTTTGGTTAATGCGTATTGGAATCTTATTTTAGAAATTTATCCAAATCCTTAGTATTCTTCCTGTGTTTTTTTCTAATTAATTAGGCAATGCAGGCAATCCATCGTCATATTCCCATACTAGTTCGTACCATGGGCTCGTCATCTGACCTTCTTGAAATTATTTCAGATCCTCCTAGTGGAAGCAAGAATCTTCTGATGCAGGTTTTGATAGTTAAATAAACTCTATAATTTTCTGAACCCCAAGCAGAAGTTCAAAATTTTCTAAACTGGTTTGCCTTTTCTTTTTTTATCAACCTTGCCTCAATTATGCCAGGTATTGCATACACTGACTGAGGGGACGGTTCCTTCAGCAGAATTGATATTTACCATTAAGAAGTTATTTGATTCAAAATTAAAGGTACGAGTAAATTTTTTTTTTTTTAAGACCCAGATTGCATTGAGGATATTGGCTAAGGCGTGTATAGTTTGGATTGGTGACAGGATGTTGAAATTCTAGTTCCAGTATTGCCATTCCTACCAAGAGATGAGGTTTTCTCCATTCTCTGAATAATTTCCTTTCCCATTGCCTACAACCATGATTGTTTTGCTCTGAAGAATGTTGTCTTGATCAATTTTGTGGTGTAAATGGATTATATCTATCAGGAATGTGACTTATGTCCAGACAAGGCAAGATATTGCCATCTAAGTTTCAAGTCCTTAAACGAAAGGAAATTCTTGGTCCATTCATTTCTTACTTCATGGATCAAGTCGTTAGATTTTGATTTAGAAGATGAACAAGTTGGATATTCAAGAAAAAAAAGATACATAATGCTGACTGCACAATTCCTTTTTCACTAGAATCAAAGGCTAAGCCTTATTAAATAAAGATGAAAGGTTGCTATTAGGGATGCCCTTGCTATAAAAAATTTCATGTCAAGAAGATACATCACAACTTATTGCTTCAATATCACGAACAAGTCTTAACCTTCTTTGGGTTGGCTGTCATTTACCCATCTACTTTCATTAAATTGAGAATCAACCTCAAAATGTGATTTAGAGTTTGACACAAAATGTTATCTATGAGAAATTGGTGTGATTGTGTAATATTGTCTATGTGGAAACTGGAAGTTTTTTGTGGCATTAGCAGCATTGGTTCCATTGTTTCTCTTAAAGATATGTGATTAAAAGATTTGTCTATAATTGTTGTATATGTTGACTTTTGGTAAGAATAATTTGCTTACAGAAGTAAGCAAATGCTTGTTCATGCTCTTTCTTCATTCTGCTGTGGATTTCATTCGAACAAATTTACTTCGTTTACTTTTTGCTTACTATTGCCTAGTTTAAATTCTTACTAAATAGTTTCTCGAACGTCCTCTTGTTTAAGAGGTGATCTTTGAATGCATTATATTGGTTTTCGTTGGTGTTGCTTTGGCCTTCTCTGCTGCATATTGTTTTAATAGTTTATTTTTTAGGTTTTGCTGCTCTTTCCGTATCTTGTAAATCTTCTGCCAGATAAGTTCCAAGCTGCACTTACCCATTTGCTACAGGTATCTTTCTTGGCCCATGCCCCCTTGCCCAAAAGTTAAATTTGTCTAATATAGTGGTTTTTCCTCTAGCTGTCATTTCTAGGGATCATAAGGTATGGTTGATTACATGCTACAGCTGCACTTTTCTTTTGTTGCTTTTTAAATTCATTTATCTGGAAATATTTCACTAGGAATATATTCAGTAGCATGTGAAATATTATGATGATCTATTGTCTTTGTCCATTTTATATTTTGATTGAAAATTTTGCTTTGGGGAGCACATAACCTGCATTTATTTTAGTTGCATGTTCTGTTTCATTGCTAATTGGACTCTCCGTACCTAGGGATCTTCTCATTCTGGTCCAGTGCTCTCTCCAGCTGAAGTGTTAATTGCTATCCATGGCATTGATCCCGAAAGAGATGGAATTCCCTTGAAGAAGGTTTTTTTTGCCCTCCTTAATCTAGAATTTCTTGATCCTGCTGTTTGTTCCTTCTTTTAAACTTCTTAACGTTTAGAAATTCACAATTTAGTAATCTTTTGTGCTGCAATCAGGTCACAGATGCATGTAATGCTTGTTTTGAGCAACGGCAGATATTCACCCAGCAAGTTCTAGCGAAGGTCTTAAATCAGTTGGTCTGTACTATAACACTTCTTTATGTTTTTATCACCAAAATTTGCTACCATCTCTGGCTGAATTTACAGATGATGAATGTTCTTCCCTGTAGGTTGAGCAGATTCCTCTTCCTTTGTTGTTTATGCGTACTGTATTACAAGCCATTGGTGCTTTTCCTGCATTGGTAAGGAAATATCCTTTAACTTGCTTACTTGAAGAGTATTATAGATAATTGTAGTTATTTATTACTGAAAAAAGAAAAAGCTTTCTAGGTAATTTATTTTGTCTGCTAGGTAGCATAGCAATTGCCAAAATGGTTTCATGTCCAATAATTAAGATTCATAGTTCCTTTTTATTTAATTTCTGCTTTTTTATTAAAAAAGTTACTACCTCTGGCTGCTCTTCGTTTTATCTGAGGGAGAGTGTAAAAGCTGTTTAAAGAATTTAACATGATAATAATAGATATTCACGACTCATTGATGACTTGATCACTCAAAATTTTGTAGGTGGAATTTATAATGGAGATTCTTTCTCGTCTTGTAAGCAAGCAGGTGAGTACTTTTATCACAGTAAGCTGACCCTTCTTTTCTTTATGGATCATGCTTATATTATCATTTAATTAATGGGTTATTGCAGATATGGAAATACCCAAAGTTGTGGGTAGGATTTTTGAAATGTGCACTCTTGACAAAGCCTCAATCTTTCAGCGTGTTGCTTCAGGTGCATGTTCTTTTGTTAACTGATTTTAAAATTCCATTTTGTATCTCCCGATATCATGTTAACATTTTAGAACCAAAACCTGTTCTTTTTGTTTATAATTATATGATTTTTGTCCTTCAGCTACCTCCTCCACAGCTGGAAAATGCACTGAATAGAACTGCAGCGCTCAAAGCTCCTTTGGTTGCTTATGCTAGCCAACAGAATATACGAGCTTCACTTCCAAGGTTCAAATGAAGACTGATTTTTTTTTTTTTTGAATGGATAGAAAAGAATTCAACGTATACTCTATATATGGCCCCATTGTCTGTTCCTGATCATCATTTACACCCACTTTTTTATCTTTTGGCATTTTTGTCTATTTCCAGGTCTGTATTGGCAGTTTTGGGACTTGCTCCGGATTCTCAGTCTTCCAGTCAGGTACAAACAAGTCAGGCTCTTCACACTGGAGATACAAGCAATTCAGAGAAAGATGCAGTGGCAGAGAAATCTAAGGAATCATCTAGTGCTAGCTGAAGTTCCAGAAATAAAATTTTGCAGGAACTAATGCTTAAAGGTTAACGTTTCTACATCTCTGACTGCCATGGGTCCACGAGCTCCCGAATCTGGTCTTCAATCAAATATATCTAACCCACATATATATAAATGCCATTGGTAGAAAATGGCTGGCTGAAAATATTGAATCCGCAGGAATTTCACAGGTTTGTAATCATGTACAATAGGGTTGGTTGGAATTTTGATGAGTTGAAGTAGAATTAGCACAATCTATCTCGTTTATTTGATGATGTATTGCATTATGACTTTTCTCAAGCGGCCTGTGAATAATAATAATAATAATAATGTTGTTACATTGATAGATAGTTTTTAACGAAAAACAGGGTTTTGTTTTTTAGAACATTAAGAATCCAATGACAGCTCGTGTCAACAGAATCTTACAAAGGAATCAGATTGGCCCCCACAAACCTTGATTTTTTTGTTTTTGGGAATCGGAGGTGACCAAATCCAACATCTAGAAATATGAGTATGACAGAGAGCCTACCTTATTATTAACAGAGATGGGAAAAACATGCGGCTAATTTCCTGTAGCATGTAACGAACTATGAGATAGAAGATGTTCGTTCAATTTGGAAGAATATTATTATCAAGAAAAGGTTGATTCAGTTGGTAAAAATTATTTATTCTGACATAAAAATGTCAGAAATTTTTTGTTGAAATCTTTTGAATAAAATTTTATAATCATTATTTTTAAATTATCAGATATAATAAATTTTGTCAAAACATTGAATAATTTATTTATCTTGAATTTAAAATAAAAAAATGTAACGAACTACTACTTGGGCCACAAAGCTTAGAAAAGTTGAGCCTTCCTGTAGTAATAATTTGATAATGGGATTGGGACTAAACTTGACCGCCTGTAATTTTGTAAGTAGATAAAACCATACCCCCCCCCCCCCCCACCCAATTCCCACCACCCCAGCAAGGGCTTTCCTTTCGTATAATAATTCATTTAATAAACTCATCAAGTCTTGGTGGAGAGCAAAAGGCAAGATTTATACAAAAAAAAAAAAAAAAAAGAAATCCGTAGAAGAGGAAAATCGCCAAGCAGCAGCAAAAAACAAAAAAAAATTTTTTTTTTGAAGAATGGGCGTTGATTATTACAAGATTCTTCAGGTCGACCGAAATGCAAAAGACGAAGATTTGAAGAAAGCGTATCGTAAACTGGCCATGAAGTGGCATCCCGATAAAAACCCTAACAACAAGAAAGAAGCTGAAGCCAAATTTAAGCAAATCTCTGAAGCTTACGATGTAACAATTTTTTTTTTTTACTTTTTTTTCCTCTCTTATTCTTTTTTAATGAAAATTTCATTTAATTATAGGTTTGAGTGATCTCCAAAAGCGTGCGGTTTATGATCAGTTCGGAGAAGAAGGGTTAAAAGGCCAGATGCCTCCTCCGGGGGCGGGAGGGTTCCCGGGAGGGGTGGACGGAGGTCCGACGATGTTCCGGTTCAATACTCGGAGCCCCGACGATATTTTCTCGGAGTTTTTTGGGTTTTCGAGTCCGTTTGGAGGTATAGGTGATATGGGCGGGTCACGTGTAGGGGCGTCGGGGTTCCCCAGGGGCATGTTTGGAGAAGATATTTTCGGCTCGTTTAGGGGTGGAGCTGGAGAGTGTTCTACAACTATGCCCCGTAAAGGACCCGCAATTGAAAGAACATTGCCTTGCAGCTTGGAGGATTTGTACAAAGGGACTACCAAGAAGATGAAGATTTCTAGGGATGTTTCTGATGGTAGCGGGTAATCTTTTATTTTCAATTGTTTGGATTATAGTTTTTTTTTTTCTATTTTGTAAGTTAATTTAATTGGGTAATGCTTATTGTTTCTATATTGATTTTGCTATGTGGATAATGATTTTTCAGCTCGATTTATGTGTAGATCTAAATTCAAATTTTATTAGCTTTGAATTATATGACTTGTGATTACTGTAGAACATCTATAATTGAATCCTGTGGGAGGTTTTTAGGCATAAGAGAGGGAATAATTAACATTTTCAAGTTATGGTTATATGAGCATAAGTCACAAAGGATGTTTACAGAAGTGGCCAAGTTTGACTTTTTGATAAAGATATTGCTACTACTTAATAGGATAATGGGTTCTAATCATTTAAAATGATTGGTTGTTTCCTGAGTGTTGACAAAGTTGCATGACGGTTTGTTTTGAACTGAGAAAGTTGTGATTATTGAGATCTTATGATCGTAATTTTACATTGCTATTCAATTTTGTCCTTTCTCGTTTGAGGTCTTAATGTTCACGAGAGATTTAGATTGGTCGCATTAATCAGAAAAAAGCTTTATTTCTTTGCACCAATGTCTAACCTTTCTATGAATTTGTTCCTTCTTCCCTACTTAGCAAAATGATTTTGTCTTTCATTCTTCTTTTCCCTTTTTGTTTTTTGGTCTTGTTTTACCATCTTTTAAGCTACTCAAAACTTAAGTGCTTGTCGTCAGTTATTCAATTTGCATGAGTGATAGAAATACCTTTCATGGTGTTATATTATTTGTTTGGTTGGTGTGATTATTTCTTTCTATTTTGGCATTCCCTCCTCGATAAAGCATCTTTTTGTACTTTGTTCTTTGTTAATAAAGATTAGATTGATCTTGGAGCTTCCTTGTTGATCTTTGTGTTTGTGACCAACTTTGGGGATTTCTTGATGCTTGCCCAAGATTCCTTTTTAAATTCTATTATTTATACCAAATTTGTACTTTGGCTTCATTCAATGACCACTAACGCATTATAAACATGATGGTGGATTTGCTGTGGTATGTCCTTGATTAGTCTTGCTGTTGTGCTTCATTTTAGATTATCTGTTGTGCTTCATTTTAACCAGATTATCGACAGACCAGTAGTCTTTTAGGCTGGCACACTGGATAGAAGTTCCTAGAGCAAAACTTTACATAAGCTTAACTTTCCGTGTGAATTCAGCTTTTGAAGTCTGAAGTTTGCATGCTACTTATTGCTTATTTGCTAATATTGTGAGAGCTCACAATTCTGCACTGTGTATATTTTATACAAGACATAAGTGGTCAAAGTATGGTGAGTGAAGTTCCTACTTTTTAACCATTTATATGTAGTATAGCACAAAAAAAAAATAAAAAATCACAAAGCCCTTATATTTGTTGTTTTCGGAAACTGTTTGATATTCTATATTAACCATAAAACTATGATTTTTTTAAACATTACAGGAGACCTACAACAGTGGAGGAGATTCTTGCTATTGAGATTAAGCCAGGGTGGAAAAAAGGTACAAAAATTACTTTTCCAGAAAAGGGAAATGAGCAACGAGGGGTCATTCCTTCTGATCTTGTGTTCATCATTGATGAGAAGCCTCACAGTGTGTTCAAGAGGGATGGTAACGATCTTGTTGTTACTCAGAAGATATCTCTAGTGGAAGCTCTAACTGGTTATACAGCACAGCTGACAACACTTGATGGACGGAATCTGATGGTCCCTATTAACAACATCATCGGTCCAACCTATGAAGAAGTTGTTAAAGGGGAGGGAATGCCCATTCCCAAAGAACCTTATAAGAAAGGAAATTTGAGAATTAAATTCAACATCAAGTTTCCTACCAAGCTTACAACAGAGCAGAAAAATGGCCTGAAGCGGTTAATATCATCTCCCTAAGAATCAGTGGTGGCCCTTGCTACCATTAGGCAACTTGTGTAAGTTTACATTTGTTTTTATTGCTCTTTTTTTTTTTTTTTTGTTCTTGGAAAGGAAATTCATGTGTTGATGAACTGGGATATCATAATGGTTATCTAGAAGTTTATAAATTATTTTCAAATTTCCATTTTCTCTGATTGTTAAAATTTTTCTTAACCTTGGTGTAACTGGTTAGAGCTTATAGTTGTGTTCCTTAATTTGGCCCAATTCTCCCTTATTTCACTGTATACAAGTCTTTTATTCCTTTAGAACTTCATTTGGAGATTGTGCTTGACCACTCCTTTCAGTGATGAAAGGGGAGTGGAGTGGCATGGACCAGGTCAATTTGGTCCAGTTAAGGCCGGCCGGCCAGCTTTATCTATGAACAAGGAAACCATAAGTTCAATCCATTATGAATGTCATTTAAGTTCAATCCATGCAAGTTGGGACGAGAAATGGAATGGCTTGTTGGGTTTACCATACGATGAAAATAATTGAAAGGTACAGCCTCTTTCAGCTCATGATGAACTTTCAGGTGCAGCATGGTATCGAGGAATAGAACAATGTAACTCCTGAACATGCACAGGAAAGATTCGTTAGCCCTTGACATGGACCGTAATGGCTTGTCATAAACCTAGCTCTGCTCTAGATTGTGGTTGTTTATAGGATTTGTAATTAAAGAGCAGCAGCAGCTAGTTTTGTCAAATTGAGCGGTTTTGAAAACAATGTTGTTGTATTCCCAAATCCCTGTCTTCATTAAACCTAATTATAAGCAAGTTTTATGCTACTACTACTAATTTTTTTGGTTTAACTAACTTCCTACTTGCATTTCTTTACCAAACATTGAACATCAATCATTAACTACATTGAATAGCATCTTCTAACCATTACCAACTTAAAACTTATTCTATCAATATTTATATTATTTTCTCAAAAAGTGAAACTCTAGTTACTTTTCATGTCTCTAAGATTGCACCAAGTAAATACCATTTTGGACAACACAAAATTATTATTATTATTATTATTTAAAATAAAAAAAATAGTATGATAGCAATAGTGAAATTTAATAATTTAAAATTTAATGCAATGATACATTATAAATATAATATTAAAATAAAATATAAAAATGATACGATTTAAAATTTTAATGATAATTTTATATAAATTTAATAAAAATAATAAAATATATTATATATTTTGTGTAAATACATAAAATATAATTAGAATATATCAATTTTATTATTACCAGTCTAGTGACAGTTTTTCTGAAAACAGTGTAGACTAGAGTGGTGAGCATCTCGCAGTTACGGGGTCCCATGCAACAACCAATGGGAAGCTCCAAAGCGTGAAAAGGGGGGGAGCGGCACTAGCAAATTTCTCTCTCTCGTCTCTTCTAGTCTCGCCCTTTGCTTCGCCCCCCTTTTTTTTTTTTTTATTTACATTTGTGTTTGGGTTTGGATCCCTTCTCTCTGCCTCCTCATCCTCAATCCTCTATGTATAGTTGCCGTGGATAAAGATTTCATTCGTTGATAATTGGCCATGCAAATGGCTTCCACTGCTCGAACCGTCGAGGAGATCTTCAAAGATTACTCTGCTCGAAGAACTGCCATCGTTCGTGCTTTAACTAACGGTAAATTTATTCCTTCACCTCTTTTTATGCTTCAATTTCTTTAAATCTCTTTATCATAGCTGCTTAACGCTGCTTTTTTCTTTTCTCTGTCGTTCTCTCAGATGTGGATGACTTTTATGGACTCTGTGATCCAGGTAATATCTGATTGGAGATCTCAACTCTCCTTTTCCAATTTCAATTTCAAATCTATTTTTTGATATTGATTTTGCCTAATTTCGTTGTTTTATTATTATTTTTTTACATGGAAGTATTAGGTTTCTATTCTTAATTGAATTTAGAAATTTGCGTTCCTCAATAAATAGAAAGAATCTCCAAATCATCGAAATTTTGGTAATTAAAGTTACTGAATTCCAGAATTTTCTTTGCGTTTTGTTTGGTTTAGATAAAGAGAATTTATGCCTGTACGGACATCCAAATGAAAGCTGGGAAGTAACTCTGCCAGCGGAGGAAGTTCCACCGGAGCTTCCTGAGCCAGCGCTTGGTATTAATTTTGCAAGAGATGGAATGAACCGGAAAGATTGGTTGTCCTTGGTTGCTGTGCATAGTGATTCTTGGTTGATTTCTGTGGCTTTTTATCTTGGTGCACGTCTTAACCGCAATGAAAGGTACTGTCTTGTCTCTCTTTTTGCTTCATGTGTGGAACATATGAGTATGCGGTTATAATGTCATTGAAAATCAACAACTTTGATTACTATCAGGAAAAGCTTCCCTCCTTGTTTTTCCATTGCAATTCAGTTTCAGTTGTTAGTCTAATGATGGTTCAGCCTTGAACTATTTTTGCTTTGTTGGGGAAGTCCCAGATTCGAGGCTATGCATGATTGCCAAAACGAGTATAGAAGTAATTTCTTGTGGCGCTTGGCAGAGTAAAAACTTGATATATGCTTGCATAGGTGTCATGCTGTTGTGTTCATAGTTTTCTTGTTTATAGAATACAAATTATAATTGTTTATTACAATTCTTCTATACAGGAAACGTCTATTTAGCATGATTAATGATCTTCCCACAGTCTTTGAGGTTGTGACTGAAAGGAAGCCTGTTAAAGACAAGCCAAGCATGGATAGTGGGAGCAAATCTCGGGGCAGCACAAAGGTTAGTCAATTAAAACTTGTTATTATTTGAGCTTGCAAAGTTTCAATCACATACTTTTTTCCCAAGTTGTAGTATGATTGATGCCCAGTTTGGGATGAATGAGGCCTGCATAGAAAGGCTAATGTTCCCCCCAAGAATGAATGAATTTTCTGTGCTTAAACCGTGCAGAGTTTAGATCTTTTCATCTTAGTCATTAACTGGGTTCTTAATATATAGAGATCAAGTGATGGAGAAGCGAAAAGCAATCCTAAGCTTGCAGATGAGAATTACGAGGATGATGAAGATGAACACACCGAAACACAGTGTGGCAGCTGCGGTGGAAATTACAGTGCAGATGAGTTTTGGATCGGCTGTGATGTTTGTGAGAGGTGGTTCCATGGAAAGTGTGTTAAGATAACACCTGCTAGAGCTGAGAGCATTAAGCAGTACAAATGTCCATCTTGCAGCATGAAGAGGGCAAGGCAGTGATAGTGACTAAAATGATGAGAAGACGACAGAGAGACATTTCAATTGCTGACAAAGTAGTATAGCAATATTCCTGTGTTCGGAAATGTAATGAAGCTTATTGTCAAAATATATGTTTATAACAGATGCTTGGGAAGTTCTACTTCCTTGCTGACACCTTTTAAAGAGTACTTTACGTGTCCATCCAGCCATTCGGTTATGTTTGGGGGTGGTCTTCATGTTATGGTAAAATTAATAGTAACTATTTTTCTTTCTCCCTTGATCTTGGAGGAGATCATAGCCAAAAAAGTTTGAACAAGGAACATAACCCTTTGAATTTAAATTAAATAATTCATTTGGACTCTCTGAATTCCGACAATTAAGAGACACAATAAGACATTGTAGGGCACCCTTTAATCCTATCAATTTATTCTTAGCGCTTATCGCCACTTTTTTTTTTGGTTTCCAGTTGTTTTTATAATCTCCCTCATACTACAAGGCGAATGCTCGTGCTACAATCGAGCCATTCTATCCACAATGCGCTGTTCTAGTCGCTCTGATGGCTTAGCCAAGGAACGCCTGAGATGGACTCGAGAGCTTCAGGATCTATTCGAAGAAGCTGTTAATTAGCTCGGAGGTCCAGAGTAAGTTTTGAGCTATGGGTGTTTTTTTTTTTTTTTTCTTTGATTCATGGTTGGTTTTCTACCTCTCTTTGGTTTATGGTGGGTGATTTTTGCGTAAATTTTGGGTGGCAGGGGCGAACGCCAAAGGGTATTCTGAAGGATATGGCCTTTGATGGACTGACCATTTACAATATCAAAGTCATCTGCAGGTTAACTGATCTCTCTCCAATGGTTATTTCTGCCTTAATTTCAAGATCATTTACGTATTGTCATTGATTTATTCTATAAACAATTAACTAATCTTTGGTCTTCATCAACTGATTCATATATAACTAATCTTTGATCTTCATCAACTGATTCATATATCTTTAATATTGTTTTTCCAGAAATACAGGATTTTAAAGTTTGTACCAGAAAGGCAGAAACAAATACGAGTTAAGTTTAATGAAACTTCCGTCTTTGACTAACATTGAAGTTAGGGAAAGAAAGAACAGTAAGATGGTCTATCTAAAGCAAGTTTGAGAGGAGAAACATTTCAGAGATATTGCCTAATTTCGGTACAACATCGTGAGTTATCATTTCTTTTCTGTTTTGCTGGAGAATTATTGCTGTAGTTTCATATATATTCATTACTCTCATTGTTTGCTTATTGTATCATTGGCTGTGATTGAAAAATCATTGAAGAGGCGCTCAGTTTCATGAATCCTTGCAATTGCATCTGGAAGCACAAAGAAAACAAGGGGATGATCAACACCAGTTATTTCCATATATATATATATATATATATATATATCTATGTAAACATATATCCATGCATGAGCAAAACATGAAAAATTTCGATTCTCGTTTTTTTCTGTTTCCTTACAAAGAAGAAAGGTATAGCCCCAGGGATGTAGTTTAGCAATTTCTTGAGGATTTATATTGAAGGTGGAAAGGAACTTGAAGATTAAGATTGAAGCTCAGGTGAGATTCCTTGAGAGAATTGCAGGCCAACATAGAAACCGACCCACCCCAACAAATGCTAACAAATCATTCTCTCCCGTATCACTGCCTTCACTCTGTGAGGAGTCTGAGTCAAATGCAAAGGATTTCGAAACCGATTTCGAGGCTGACAAAAATGAAATAGAATCCAGAGAAAGAATTACTCAAGCTCTAAAAAAGCCTGGAGTCGAAGATAATTTGGCATCATCAGTGCATACATTTGCATCATCCGATCCAGATGCTTATGATCAAAACATGCATCTTAACAGGGAAGAAAGACTTTCGTACACTGCTAATGATATCAGCTTAGGTATATCCTAGTTTGCTCTTCTCCCTCGGTGCCCAGCTTTTTGTGAATTTTGCCACAACTTCCATATATATAATTGAATTCGTAAATTAAAGGAATGATCCTTTATTTATTACGAGCAGATTGCAATTTAAATCGTGAGGACATAACGTCTTGGCTACATCACTGGGAAGAAGATTCCAAGTGCTATTAACAATCCAAAAAGCTCGGTCAACATCTCAATGGTGAAAGGGATCGACCTTTGACAGCTGGATTTAGTTATCCATTATACAAAGAACGGAAAGGGAAAAAAAAAGGCTAGGCTTGATGCAGCTTGGCTTTTAGGGATTTTAGTAATTGTCACATGCGAAAGTCCTGAACATTTACGGGAATCAGGATTGTTGTGAAAACCAATTGAAGTCCGGACTTCTTCATGCCTAAAGCTTATCTTGGGCCACGAGATGAAATTTTTACTTGAGACGCCCTAAAAGAAAATTAGCCCCTGCAATGCCGCTGATCTTGGGCTGAAAATACAAAGATCCAGTGGGTTACTGGAGCCTATCTAATGTACCAATGGGGCCCAACGACAGAGTTAGAATAATAATGAATCAGGCGAGGCCCGACAAAAACACAATAATTAACCTCGGGTCCAGTGGACTGGAGAGATATGGCCGAAGGAAAACATCAAGCTTTTGTCCCATGTCGAACACGAGTTATCCTTTCGAGAACTGACAATTTGTACTACTAACTGACGCTTATGAAACAATGGGCATAGTTTAACGATAATATAATATAAACAAAAGAGCCTCCCAAGCGTGAGCCTACGCACCACACAATTCAATCAAATCCCATGTTGTCAACCGGAAACAATAATTATCAAAAGGTGGGTAGTGGCAGAGAGAATCATACGTGCCTAACATTAGCAGAGACAACAAGATGTACCAAGCCCTTCTCAGAATCCTTGTAAACCACCAGGCAAAAGGACCCCATGTAATGCCAGAGTCCTCCACAAATAATCACAAGAGAAAGCAAAAGTCTTAAGATATACAAGAATGATCCAGTACTTTTCTTGCAAGGATGAACTAAAACAGAGAACTGGTATGATTCTACTCGCCTCCCAAATTCAGAGAACCATCTTTCATCAGCTTTATGCTTAGACTGTTGAATCTCCCTCTTGAGTAATGTCGAGATGCTTTTCTCCAATCTGTACCTGTTTTCATCATGGCTGCAAATTCATCGTAGCTAATGCATCCATCCTGCATTTCAAAAAGAATTCTCGGTCAAATTGAAACATGCTAAATGAATTTATTTGTGACAAAATATCGGGTCATTACCTTGTCTGTATCCACTTCTTGGAAGATGTCATTTGCGACATTAGTACAATCATCTGCTCCATCCTCCATTAATGCATCCCGAAGCTCATCAGGCTCAATGAAACCATTGCCATCTTTGTCGAAATAGGAAAAGGCCTTTCGAAGATGCTCGTCATTGGCCATTCTTTGCAGATGGAGAGAAACAGCAAGAAATTCCCCATAGTCCAATGTTCCTTTCCCATTAGCATCAACCTTTTGTCAAGAAACTCATTTTTAGCTTGGAAAATCAAAATTGAATCGAGCCTAAGCTATGATGCCGTTATCTGCGTTAAAATTGGATATGATGGAATGCAGCCAGAGTATTACAGCCAGATTAACAAAACATCTTGACAAGTACGAAAACTGCTGAAGGTGTGTATCAAATTCAAAATTCACTAACAGTTAGGAAATGAGATAAAAGGAGGGGAATAGCATTACCAATGAACTCTAGTATCAACACCAAAAAAATACAACTATAGGAACCACTAAAGTAAAATTGCTCATCAACTACTGTAGAAATCCTTGATGCTGAGTAGCTGCTTAATACTCTCTTTTCCAATAGACCAGTCTACTCTTTCAAAAACGAAACTGCTTGTTGTTTCTCAGCTTGGAAAATGTAGTCACACTGAATGCTAGGCAACCTCAGCCTCCCTATTATTATGGTTTTTGTCTGCGCATGCTTATAATTGCAGGAGGGTAGGACATTGTGCACAAAGGCCATCCACTCCTTCAAATTGTTACTTAAACTATCATCAGACATCCAACTTCTTCAATGCTGCTCTATCAGTGTACAAACATACTACAAGAGGATTTTTTTTTTTTTTTAATAGAAAGCTAGGCAGACAACAATGTTAGTACTAATAAACAAAGTTAGCGTGACAGACAACAGGAGATCCATGAATTTTTACAACTGCAGAATAACATAATAAATTCTGATACCTTACAGGATGCGATACCAAAAAATTCAGCTCAAATTAGTTAAAGATCCTACATAGGTGGCCTCCAACCCAAACAAAATAAGTTCCAGTTATAAAAAGTCTTGGTCAACTAATAGTTCTTATGATCACATTTACTACACCTGCAAAAGGTATATGTACTGAGAAAAACAAAAAGAATCTTGACTGCTCTTTTGCTTAGAATTAGTAAAAACCAGGAAAATAAAGTATCATAATACTAGTTAATTTATGGCAGGGTATAAACCAACCATACTCACAGCTTCAATAAGCATCTGCACTTCCGACTCTGCAAGCTGTGAACTAAAATTTCTAAATCCAGCTTTCAGCTCTTCGATTGAAATAATGCCATCATTGTCAGTGTCCATTTTCTTGAACATTTCTTTGATGTCTTCAACTTCTTCAATAGATAAGAACTCAGCAATAACCTAATTCAAATTAACTTTTAGGATTTCCCCATCAATGAAAAAAATAGATCTAATAGCATTCTTAGTGTCAATGAACCAACCCGCAGGGCTTTTCTTTTGAATCTGTTCATCATTGAAAATTGTTTAAGCCTTGACTTAACAGCATCACCAAGAGGAACATTAGGAGCCTTTTTAGCATTTTGGAGCCAAGGATGCTCTGCGAGAAGAGGCAACATATAGATTAGGCAAACTATCACTAATCATTAACATTAATGTAGGGCAAATTAGAAACATATATCTTGGTATTTTGAAGTAAACTTGGAAAGCTGATATTAATAAGGTTTTAACTGTTATATTTGAAGACGCAGATAAAGCTCATTACAAGATCAATAGAATCATGAAAGGATGTGCCTAAATGCCTATTCACCCCCATCCACCTCCCTCCCCCAGAAACATACACACAAGAAGTAGCAAAGAGGAAACATTAGTACCAAGCACTTGCTTTGCAGTGAGTCGAAGCTTTGGGTCTGGTTCCAACATTTGCCGAACTAGACTCTTAGCACTCTCTGAAATATTTGGCCATGGGTCACGTTTGAAATCTATTAACCCACGAAGAATTGCCTGTGCAACACCTTGTTCAGACTCTACATAAAAAAAACACTCTTCAGGTAGGAATAACAATTCAACTCATTTTTGATACACTAATGCACATCCAATAGATATGCATGCAGCTGCATACAGACAAGGGAATTCCACAGAAATATGCTTACCAGCCCAAAAAGGAGGAACCCCGCACAACAAAATATAGAGAATGACTCCTGCACTCCATATGTCTATTTCTGGTCCATAATTCCGTTTGAGCACCTCAGGAGCCATATAATATGGACTTCCAACAATCTCAGAGAATCTTTCACCTGAAATTTAAACGTTATATGCATTAAAACACAGTATTAAAGAATAAAAAGCACAATCAACAATAATAAAAGGAAAAGTGGTCAAAATATGGGTACACAGACCTTATCCTATTTAGCATAATATTTACTCTTTCATACCCCCACCAGTGTCCCCACGCCACATCCTACCCAACCACACACTTTTTTGCAATCAAAACTGAAAAAATATTCACCAGGCAGAGACATCCTTAGGCAAAGATAGATGGTTGTAGCTGAGAAATTGGGGAAAAACTTTTTTTTTTCAGGAAACCTCGGGTTACTGTGCGAGCTATTACGGTTTACAAGCAATAGAAGTACTAAAAGAATTAATACAAGCAAACTCAGCCACATCTTGGTGATAGAACGTGAACACCAAACCTAAAGCAGAAAGAAGGTTTATAGCATTCTAGAATATTGCAAAAAATAAGACCATTCATCTGGTGGAAGGAAAATCTACTTAATATGAGACACTTTGGCAATAAGGTTAACCAAAGCTATCCCATGACAACCCACTATAGGAAATAGGGAAATTTGTATCAATCAGCAAAGCTACACATCCGACAATTGTAAGTTAAAAAAAAAAAAGGTAAGCTTCCAATTTCCACAATAAGAGGAAAGGAATCAAAAGTGATTCTAATGCAAAAGCACAGATAACATAATGAAAAAACAGCTGTTAACAAGGCCTAACCATGCACTACCTCATTCTTCTGTTTGTTCATTTCAAGCAAAAAAAGTGCCTAGTAACATTGCTTCAAAGTAATCGCACCTATTACAGTAGCTCATTCAAGCTACCTTTAAAGCATAGCCAAATAAAATTATCAAGTGCTTATTTCGTCACTACAAAGACAATAAACAAATAGATGGCACATGGGCATGTCCAATCCGCTAATTTAGATCATTCTTTCCATGTACTTTCCCTTTGGAATCAAATGTTTCCGTGGCAAAATCAAAACCAAGCTTCGCAAAATATCATCTTTGCTACATAATTAAATGTAATTCTAACCTTGTATTATCACTAATAATTCTTACTAAATATGGTTCATTCTTGAAAAGGGCACTCATTTATTTATGCATTCAAATTGCAAACAACTTGCCTGGCTTGAAAAATATCGATAACCCAAAATCGATAGCTTTTAATGGCGAATTCTCTTTCTTATTAGCGAACAAAAAATTCTCAGGCTTCAAATCTCTATGAATCACTCCATGCTGATGGCAAAGCTGAACCACTTCCACAATCGTCCTCGTTACTGTCGCGGCGGCTCTCTCGGTGTAATGTCCTCTGGCGACGATCCTATCAAAAAGCTCACCACCTTCGCAAAGCTCCATCACCAAATGAACCGCATTGTCATCCTCGCACGCTTCTTTCAAGCTCACTATACTCGAATTCTCCGGCAAGTGCTTCATAATCGCAACTTCCCGTCTCACATCTTGGACATCCACGGCAGTCCTCAGTTTCCTCTTAGAGATTGACTTGCACGCAAGCAACTCGCGAGTGCCCCGGTCGATGCAAAGATAAGTAACTCCGAACTCACCTCGGCCGAGCTCCCGATCCACGAGGTATTTCTCTTCGATGTTCTCCTTGGGAACTCCGGCGAGCACGGTGATCGGCGGCTTCTGTTTGGAAACGGAATCTTTACGGGCGTGATCATGGCCAGAGAAGCTCGATTTCACGTCTTCCCTGGCAACGGCCGCCGGAGATCTACAACAATTCCCCATTCTGCCAAACGCAGCCTTATCCTGTCTCCGGATCTCTTCGAACCAAAACCAAAAAAAAAAAAAAAAACCTAACTGAAAATACTTGGTTAGGGTTTCACATTATAGTTTAAAAGCCAAAAAAAACCCTGGCTTTCTAGCTTCTGTAGAGAGAAATCAAAGTAAAGGCAGTGATTGAGAAAGAGAGAGAAGAAAGAGAAGCAGACACTTTAGTGAGAGTTCGTCTTTTGATATTTTTATTTATTTATTTATTTTGTTTTTTAAAGTTTTTTTTTTTTTTCAACTTTAAAATAAATGAATTAGCACTATTTTTAATTTTTTTTAAGTGTGGATGTTCTTTGGTTCTGTGAAATCTGTCGGCTAATCGAGAGAGAGAGATAAATTGAAACGGGACGGTGGAGTGGGAAAAGAGCAGGGAAGGGCGGGGGTGGCTGGCTGGGGAAATAATTTTTTGGGTTGGTTGAGTGTTTGCGGGGGTCTTGTGGGCATTTTATCAAACATCTAGAAAAACAGACAGAATGATAGGACTGAATAAACTAATGAGTTTATTTTATTACCAAGCCCTTTCTTTAACCATAATCTTTTCCATTCCCAATGTCAATTCTCATTTGTCTTTTTTTTTTCTTCTTTTAATTGTTTTCAATTTGTTGAAAAATGGTAGCAGTTTTTTAATGAGTTTTTCAAAGAGTAAAATAAAAAGGTTACAATTATTTTAAGAGCATTTACATTTCATAAAATAATAATAAATATAAAAAAGTGAGAAATTTTGGATTATGAGACGATTCTTGTAATTAATTTGTTGTCTATTTTAAAACGTGGAAACAAAATTATCTTACCAAACAAGATTTATATTTTATGCTACGAATTTTTAAAAATAAAAATAGAAAAAGAAAATAAAATCGATTTCAAACTATCTCTAAATTTTTCTGTTGATTCCCTTGCGAGTATGAAATATTGTCGTGGCTTTGATTTGATGATGTTGCATGATACTTTGTTTATATGGCTATGCAAGAAAATTTATCGTGTATTGCTAGGCTTAGAGCCTTTATATGCTATTGTGCATAAAAAATTTTTTTTTTCTGAAGTAAGGATTGAAGAGATTATAGTTTCAAAACAAGTGTACATTCAATGGTTTTGAACATTAATAGCATAAGAAAAATCACTATACACTTATTGTCTCTTTCCATTTGCATACATTTGATATTTAGGAATGGTCCTCTTTGTTTGTATTCCTTTGTCTTCATTGGTCTTTGTTGTAAGTCCAGAGTGGGTCTCATTTGGTCCTCTGTCAACCTTCTTGCGTTTGACACCAGCAGAACTTGACTGCAACAAATTCATGATTATTGTTTTTGGAGGAAAGGGAAAGCCATGCTTGTTTTGAATCATCAGAAACCTTGCTTTGACTGATGGACCCTCTTCTATTTTTCAATCGAATTTAAATCGATATAATATTAATTTTTAAATTAAAAGTATAAAATTTAAATTTTGATTTAAATTTAATTGAATTTTATTATTTTAATTTAAATTTAACTCGAAAAATAAATCAAACTACTTAAATTCATTCGATTAATATATAAAAATAAATTTGATTCTTATATTTGATAAAAACTCAATTATTTACACTTAAATTTAAGTTGAATTCAATATATTTTATTAATTAAATTAATAAAAATATATTAAAATATAAAAATTAGATTAGATTCATAAATTACTTAAATTGATAATAAGAATATGTGAATTCAACTCGATTAATAAATCGAATTATTTGAACTCAAATTTGATTCAATAATAATTAAATTAAATTTAAATTTTATTTAAATCAAATTTAAATTATTTACTAATATTAATATATATTTTTTATTTTTTCTGCTGCATATATCAATTCTCCCAAAGTTCAGGCAAAGACAGAAAGATTAATGGAGCAATGAAAAAAGCAGATTCAGCAATTTTTTTTTTTTCTTTTGCTGCAGAATTGAATTCTGCTTCAACAAAATATGCTGCTTTTACGTTGGCAAACGAATGATTCCTGTTGCAACTACATTAATTAAAGACGGCCACGAGGATTTGCCAATCTGCCACTGTTGAAAAACTTCAACGATTATTTATGAAGGATATGCTTTCCTACGAATTTTTCACCCAAGTAATAATAATGCTGAAAGCAACAGAAGTAGAGACTCCATATAATACTGTGGCGCGCCAATTATCACATTGCTCTCATTTCTTAAGAAAACCAAAGACACTATTTCTATTATATTATTTTCCAAACATGTTACTCACAGACTCGGACACAATTACTTCATTGTCTCGTTAATTTTATCATTGCGTATTGTTGAGGGTATTTTTCATTCAAAGGATAATTTGATTTTTTTTTTTAAATTATCAACAAATGATCAAAAATATTTTTAATTTTTAAATTGATCTAATATGTATAATATTATATCAATTTAATTATGTTATTATTTAATTTTATAAATTCATTATCTTTTACTTATAAATAAAATCATTAATATACTATTTATTCATTTTATATTTCTTTTATTTTTTTATTTTTTACTCTATTTTTAACCTTTAATAATCGGTCACGGACTTAAACATCAAAATACAAATATAAAAAAAAACACTTTATTTTTCTCCTTAATTATTGTTTTTTTTTTTTTTTGGTTATAATTTTATAAATTTATCCCTCGACTCAAAACTCAACACTAACCCGCTTGATAATGGATTTTTAGCCAATTGATATTTTCGTGGGTATAAAATATAATGGCCGTACAGCCGCTCTGATTCAATTTGAAAAACTTGCATAAAGATGAAACGTTAAAATGAAGATTGTAGGGAAATCAAAGAAAGAAGCAGAGAGATAGATATATGCTTTAATTCTACGTAAGCTAATATATCAGCTGTCATTAAATGGACTTGATGTTTCCAGGCACGATCGAGCTATCGTCACTGTGAAGCTAAAGACAAATTAATTAAGGGTTGAAAAGTTTTTCAGTATTGGAATTTTTACTCCTGTCAAAAACAATATATTTGTTTATTGTTTCTTCAGATTTAGTGTTGGCATTTTCTGAAACACGTTATCTGAATTTTAGGCTTTAATAGTGGAAGGATACAAAAAATTCAGCATCTCATCATCTTGGTCTGATTATTTTAATATAACCACATTAAAGGTCATGAAATTTACGATGGCAAGGACAAAATGCTGAGGGCAGCAGTTGGGTCAAGAAAAACAAAGGGATTTGACCAAGGTTTTTTTTGTTGTAGCAAGAAAACTTGTTTTCTGTTTGAAGGATTATCAAATCCTGAAAAACTATGCGTTTAACAGATGCATTGCTACAATAATGTTCGTTGAAAAACCTTTTGATGGAAATTGGAAAAAGAAAATTTCAATGTTTGAGAAACGAGATGTCAAATTTTGAAGGGATCCTACAATTCCCAGGTCCAGGAGCGAAGGGTCTGTCCTCTCCCTTTTCCAGGCAACTTCCAACAGTATGACCTTTCCCTGTAGAAGAAGCAAAACGAAAATAAAAGATAAAGAAGCCACTTTTAAATACCAATGGCAGATAAAATTGCATGAAATTGCAAGTAAACTTCAAGCCTGGAAGATGAGGCTGAAATCTGAATCTTTTGGCTGTTTCACTTAAAATTGGATTACTACTCAGCATTCTAGAAAGGACGTAGAAAAAAGGAAAATGACCAAAAAGCAGTCTTGCTTTTATTGTGCATGTGTACTTGCATATGCTTCTAGAGTTTGTAAAGTCTTTTGTTAAAATTTATTAAATTAAAATTAATATTAAAAATTATAATTGATGTATTAAAGGTTTTATTATATAAATTAAGTAGGTGAAATTTTAAATAAATTTAATAAATTTAATATATTTTTTAAATAATATTTTTAGTAAAAATATTAATAAATTTTTTACCATTAAATAAATATCTATCAAATTTAAATTATAAAATGATATTGTTAATAATTTTTTTACATTAAACTCTATCAATCCATTTAAATTTTTATTAATTCATTTTAAAAATAAATTTTATAAATTTCACCAAAAGAGATTCATAAAAGTTTGGTCTTTTCTTGAATCTACACTGATCAATTGACATGCATAATAGTAAGGATTTTCTTAAACAGTCAATTTTCCAAATATTTGTTTTTTCCCACATTATGTATAACATTTATTTTCTTTTCTCAAGTTGACATTATGATATTTTCAATAAATATATTTCATCAAATCCAAATACTAATATTGGTATATATCTACAAATATATAATTAAAAAAAATGAGGCTTACATACATGGTCTACATGAAAAAAAAAAAAAAAAAAAACTAACATCTAACTCTAATATTGTTGAAAATGGATTATTCAAATCTACATGTGCCATAAGTTTGATATGTTCTCACCATTTGATGGAACATAATAATAATAATAATAATAATAATAATAATAATAATAATAATAATAATAAAATTTACTTTCCTAGCTACACGATTTTTCTATTTTAATAGTCTTGTTTTAGGAAAAGATGAAATCAAAGTTCCTTTGCTTTGCTTTGCTCACTAATATACCTTTTTCCTTTCTACTTGGCATGAATATCCTCCATTTAATGTGGATTTCTAATGCCATCATGTTAGGTAAAACCATGGTCTTTCTAAATTTATAGTTGATATGAATTTCATATACATAACTTGGTCTAATACATGTGGAATGGAATTCCATTAATTAAACGTGCATGACCAATTCCTTGAAGTAGTTCTATCTTAAATTCTGCTATTTTTTTTTATCTGTTTTTTTTAACAAATTAGTTTTTTAATTGGAATTGAAAAAATTCCAATGGGGAAAAAAATAAAAAGAAAAAAAAAAAAAAAAGAAATGGAAAGGTCGTCCGCATCGAAATTCAAAAGAAAGAAATCCAGAAGATGGTTAAATGGAAACAATTTTCACTACCTGCGCCACGCCAGCCAATAAGAATTCTTAGAAGTTGGTCAACGTCTCAAGTGGCTCACGTGTCTATCCACTTCTGCCCCCTCCGGCTCGTCCGGCGACAAATCATATCACTACTCCACGTGTCTTCTTTCAGCAGAAAATCAACTTTGATTTGAAAAGTTCATATTCTTCCACCATTAATCCTCACAAAATTACATCACACGATCTTTCGCAGTGAAATTTGTCCAAAAAAAAAACAAAATTGTTAATCAGATAACATTACTAACCATTTCCTTCAAATCATTAATTAGAAATCTGTTTATGATAATATATTTTTTAGTTGAATATTAGGCTACGAGCCTACCACATGACTTGATAGCTTGGTGTACTTAAAAAAGTTTTATCTTTTATTTTCAAATTTTAAAGTTAAAATCTATAAATTAAAAATTAAAAATTTTTAAGATTGAAAAATCCAATTTAAAACAGTTTAATTAGTTTCAATTTGACTGAAAGAAACTACGCATTAATAACTATCCTAAAACTCATATCAACTATATTACTCAATTTTTAAAATTTTTTAATATATCTTTAAATTATTTTTATCTAATTATATACGTCATTAAAAAATATATAAATATTTAAATTTTTTAAACTCATAATTTTTAAATATTAATTTTAATAATATATCGATTCATTCAAAAAATAATCATTTTTAATTAATAATTTATCTGTCTCAAATTATTAGTTAAAGTTTTGATTTTAATATATATAATATTAATTAATTTTCTTAATTTTTGATGTTTTTAAAAATTTTTTAATATAAAAAACTCAATCCAAATTCGTAGAAGGATCGGCCCAATTGCCAAATTACATTAGTTTCATATGTTACTTCAAATGATTACCTTCGGCCACCCTGCGTTTCCCTTTCCCTCCTATAAAAATAAAATTTTATTTTTTCGTAAATCACGAATAAATATTTTTCATGTTCATATTACCATTGGGTAATGATTAAATCCATTTCTTTTCCATTCTCATGTAAATTAAAATAAAATAATGATGGGTCAAAATGTCAAACATACTTGGGAAAGGGGTCTAGAACTAGAATGGGTCATAGGCTTATAGGTGTGAACCAAGGCCAGTGCGTCCTTTTCTTTTTCATCATATAATATCTGCATGCATGCCACGTGGATGGTGATGAGCGCGTCTACACGTGGGACACGACTGAATAACGCGTTGGTGATCATCATTAAAAAGCAAAAAAAATAAAAAATGAACGGCTTAAAGATAGCGCAAATGTTAAATTAATTAAAACATGGAAAAAGAAAATTGTAAGTATATACTACCATATGCATGCAAAAATTGTTAGGCTTTTTATCTTTGTTTTTTTTTTTTTTTAACCTTTTGATTTTTTGAAATCCATGCAAAAATAAAAAGCGTTACCGCCTCCACGTGCAGTCTGGGAAAGCCATTCTTGTCACCTACACGGCTTCGGAAGAGAAGAGAATGGACCGGAAAGTTGACAATATTAGTTAATTCAAACTAAATAAAAAAATAAATGAAAAGAAAAAATAAATAAAATCTTTGTGACGCAAGTTTTATATGGCTGGTTGCACAAAATAAAGCCCCCACCAACAGTGAATTTTTTGATCGTCAGCGTGACACCGTATGAACGCAATGGGAACAAATGGTCCAAAACGGGGACCAAAAAAATTAAAAATAAAAAAAAAAGGGAAAAGAAGAGAGAGAAAGAGTTTCCGCGTAGACAGATAGGGACGGAGAGAGAGAGAGAGAGAGAGAGAGAGGAGAGACTGTTGGTAGAGAGAAAAGAATGAGCAGAAAGAGAAGGCTTTTTGGTTTCTTTTTCTTGTATTTGAACGAATAATAAAAACGCTCCTTTGACACCGATGCTTATAGCAAATCTATTCTATCTCTTTTTTTTCTTTTCTTTTTTGGGTGAGGTTTCCCCAGGGTTTTTCTTTTGATCTTCTCGAGGGTTCACACTTGTTGTTCACACCATCTCCATATAAATCTTAGCTGCCTTTTCTCTCTCCATCTTGTCTTCTCTTCGGTTTCTTTTCGAATCGATAATCTTTTGGTGGGTGCAAAAGAAAGACTTAATAATCTTGTGGCTTTGTGTGGTTCGCTTGTGGTAGTTGGTATGGAGGGACACCATCACCATCATCACCATCATCATCCTCAGCAGCAGCAGCAGCATCATCAGCAACAGCCTATCAGTGTTAACGTTGATGCTGATAGATTTCCTCAATGGAGTATTCAGGAGACGAATGAGTTTTTGATGATCAGAGCCGAGCTGGATCGAAGTTTCATGGAGACCAAGAGGAACAAGCTGCTTTGGGAAGTTATCTCTACGAGGATGAGGGAAAAGGGTTATAATCGAAGCGCTGAACAGTGCAAGTGCAAGTGGAAAAACCTCGTTACTCGATACAAGGTATATATATATTATTCGATTTAACCCTTTTTTCACGCAACGGATTATGTTTCCAGGAAGCTTTGTTTCTCTGTTTTCTTTAGCTAAAATATGTATCGTGAAAACCCTATTATCTATATCACTCATTTAGGGATGTGAAACGATGGAAGCAGAAGCTGTGCGGCAACAATTCCCATTTTACAATGAGTTGCAGGCCATATTCTCAGCAAGGATGCCAAGTATTCTATGGTCAGAAGGTGAAGGAGGAGCGACAGGGTCGAAGAAGAAGGCGATGCAGCTATCTTCAGATGAGGAAGAAGATATGGAGGAAAACGAGATAGATAAGGGAAGCATTAGGAAAAAGAAAAAAGGCAAAACTGGTGCAGGTATGGGTGGGGCTACAAGCGGAAGCAGCAATAAAAATAATAATATAAAGGAGATTTTAGGGGATTTCATGAGGCAACAGATGCAGATGGAAATGCAATGGAGAGAAGCGTTCGAGGCAAGGGAAAACGACAGGCGGCTGAAAGAGATGGAATGGAGACAGACCATGGAAGCTTTGGAGAACGAAAGGATAATGATGGATAGAAGATGGAGAGAAAGGGAAGAGCAAAGAAGAATGAGAGAAGAAGCTAGGGCTGAGAAGAGAGACGCTCTCATCACAGCACTGTTAAACAAGCTCAGAAGAGAAAATCACATGTAGTGAAGGGTCAGCTACCGATCAGGAGGGGTCACTTGTTTATTTTTCATGTTTTTGGAGAAGAGGAAGCTTTGTTTGAGATCAGGTTTGTCCTAGAACTCTCATTCTATATATGAGATCAATATGTTTTTTAGTTCTATGGATTTCTCTCCTTCTGTTTTGCCAACTGACGCTTGATCTTATGCTAGTAAGAGAGAGCTTCCATTTTCTTAGTTTTATATTGTTATTTTCTTCTTCATTGCCATTGATCTGTTAATCATTAAGAGGTGGCCATGAAAGCAAATTTCAAAAGCACCATGAATAAAAAGCTCCAAGGTCTTTAGATATTTTAGGTGGTAGTTTATAAAGAAATTAAACAATCTACACAGCAACTGCTCCACAAATGATAGTGTTCGAGATAATGCTAAGCAAAGTAAATATTCATAGTGGATACTGTCGAAAATGGTCTATTCTTGCTAATGCCTCTCAACTTCTTCAAAGTGTCGTATCTTTCACTTGCATACATAGTCCAATCTCTTCATAAATATCCCTGGTATGCAGGTTTAGTGCTATCAATTACACATTCGTGATCGCAGTTGTGGGAGCTTCAATCCCACAAGTTTAAAATGTAAACGTGTTAGCAGCTATTTTTTTTTTTTTTACAACAACAATTTGGGTTTTTGGTTTCCACTAATCCTAAAGTTGTTTGAAGACATTATTCTTTTCTTGCTTTACAATACTAGGACCGAATGACCCAGAGTGATGGTGTCAAAACAAAATGGTCCATTCTTGCTATTGCCTCCCAACTTCTTGAAAGTGTCGTATCTTTCGCTTGCATACATAGTCCAATCTCTTCATAAATATCCCTGGTATGCATGTCTACTGCTACTCATTACACATTCATGAACGCATTTGTGGGAGCTTCAATCCCACAAGTTTAAAATGTTAAATGTGTTAGCAGCTACTGTATTTTTTTTATAATAAGAATTTGGGTTTTTGGTTTCCATTGATCCTAAAGTTGTTTGAAGACATTATTATTTTCCTGCTTTACAATACTAGGACCGAATGACCCAGAGTGATGGTGTCAAAACATGTGTTTGACTTTACCGGATTAGACCTCCCTTGTGTGTTCATGCATTTTCTAATGAGCGAGGTAGGTAAACTAATGAGTGATAAAGAAGGCTACAATATGTGAGCCATACTCCCCAAAATGATTTCCCTCCATGGAAAACTTAAACAGTCAAAATATGTCAAGGCGATAGTTGAAAGGTTTCTATCTTGATATAAGAGTGGGTTAAGGTCAAACAGGTCTAGCTGATGATTTTTAAGATGTTTAAGCAAGACTAATTATTCCTGCATTTTTAGTTTAGTACCAAATACCTTGCTCAAGCTATGAACATAGATTTTGTTTATTTGTTAGTCTATATACTAGTAATCATTTGAATGTAATATGCATGGATTTATTTTTTATATAACAAAATAATTGACAATAGTATGTATACATGTGGATTGTTCATGAGCCCCTTTTTTATTTATGTTCATACTTGTTAAAAACAAGTCATTGTCTAACTGATTGTATTTGTCTCATTGTAAGTGGAGTTTGAGTGGCTTGCAATGGGAGTTTTCCTTGTTCATTTATATTTGTCACTATGAGAATAATTCAAGATGAATTATTTCTTATACTCATATATATTATGTGATATTTGAACCTAATTTAACTTTATCTTTATTATGTATATAAATATGGATTAAGCATATTTCTTTACATTCAATTAAAAGGTGTTTTGGGGTATGATCATGACTATGTTATTTATGTAAATTTGCATGCACAAAAATCTAGCCAACTCATTTAAAATTCATTAATTAAAAGAACTTTCGAATAGCCATTAATTATAATTGAGTTTAATTAACTTTAGGATTTCACTTTTTAAGGTGTTAATATATATTTTGTGTTAGTGGTAAGATCACGATAACATATGGATAAGCGTTGGGTTCATTTCTAGCACCTTCAAACATGAAAAAAAAAAAAACATCATGGGAACTAGTAACAAGAATTCCATGGAGTATTGAAAACATATTTACGATAAAATTTATAAAAAAAAAAAATTATATTTGATGCATATTATACACTATTAGTGCACTACTTTTTTTTTATGAAGACAGTGAATTATTGTTAGACCGTCATGATTTCTGTTTGTCAAGTGGTGTACGATCAATCCAGTGTAAGTAGCTGCATTTGTTGTGCTGACCCAAGTGTTTTTTTTTTTTTTTTTCATGTATCAAGACTGATGTTCATCCATGCTCAAAACGATTTTACATATAAATTAATTGAAAATTTTTGTCTTATCAAAAATAGAATAATTTATTTTCTCATACTTTATTAAGATAATTGTTTCATTACATGCAAGCTGCTAAATACATATTTTTATATTATTGTTTTTTGTGATAGTGACAAGTAGGGACTCATGGATTTATTCTTACTTGAGTTTATTAGGATTGAGTTTTGATTTCTAAGGTTAAAGATATAGTTACAACTTTCATTTCTTACCTATTCTTACTTTATAATATGATATGATATGTGATATCGTATTTAAATTTAAATACGTAGAGAATATGATCAAGTAAAGAAAACTAGCTGATTAAAAAGAAATCTAACATCAATTAGTTGATTATTTATACGGATTGATGTACGTTATTGTCACTATATCATTGAAAATGTTTAGTACTATATGAAAAAGTGTGAAAGCTAGCTAGCAATGAGTCTTCACGTGATTGCAACACATATTTGTCTGCTAGAGTTTGCTTTTCATATCTCATAGCACTTGTGCTCTCTCTTATTGTTTGCAAGTGATTCAAGTAATTAATATTTTGCTGACTCCAGATTTCATAAGTTATGGCTTTTTCTCGACAATATTGTTTTCAAGTTTATAGTAGCATTGATTGCTGCATCTTCCAAATCCATATGCACTAATAATGATAGTTTCTCCTTTATTTTCCCATGAACTTTGGCAATATTATTTCTTGTACTGACATCATTTCATTTTTTTCCAGTTTGCAACTTTACAAACTACCCTCCTTGCCATTGACTCTTATGCTCTGTCTGCAAAAATATGCCTGAACTGGTTCCATTTTTGTATGGTGATGTTGGCTTTTCACCATCACACCCCGATGTCTTGTTTAGGCAATCGACGGCAAATAATTGTACTGTATGTTTTTTATTATCTTTAGATATGATTTGATTTTCAAATAGTTTCACATATTATCTTTGCCGGTTGGATATTGGAGACAACCAAGCTTCCAAGAATTTCACCATGTAATCCATCAATATATGTGAGACATCTGAAAACATACAAAAAGAGAAAAAAAAAGAAAAACCTTCATATTTGCAGGACAGCTAACGTCATTACCGTGTTAATTCACCGACGTATATATACATATATATATATATATATATGGTATGTTGTGCCAGCTGGATTTATGATTCGTACGTGGAAAACTTTGCAAATTGTGGCAATAATTTTTCATTTAGGTTTAGATTTGGCTTCTCATCTAACTTAATTCACTTCTTTTTCTTTTTTTTTTCTTTTCTCTCCCTTGATTGCTAATGGTGGTCCAATGATAAATTGCATGTCTGTATTATTTTGGCATCAAATATGAGCCAAAGCAATAAAAAATATACATATTTCACGATTTAGTTATTACCAACTTATTCTACTGGTTTTGTCGTATACCATGTTGATTATTGTTGGAATGTGTTTTGCATGCTAGAAAGTCAAAAGTCAGCTAGATCTATACAGACTATGATATATATATTAATTACCACGTGAACCCAGCACCCGATGCAACGCTTTTCTCTTCTGACCAGATGAAACTTCAAAAAATTGGAGAACAATTGCAGTATAATACAAATTTTTTATATCCTAAGCAGCAGAATTCACGCTAAAGTTTGAGTGATTTATACTTCAAATTAAAAAATATTAAGGAACATTACTCTTGTCTTTCAATGAAAATAAACTAAAATGAATTAAGTTTAATCATCACATAATAAATGCATAGGGTGAACTATCCAATTTTTTTATAGATATAAAAAAACATAATATGGAGATAAAAGAAATATATATGGAGATTTAAATTTTAAATTAATAAATAATATTGTTTTTTAAAATAATTACATAAATTAATATAATTAAGTCTCGATCAATTATCAAGTTTTCTAACACATGCAAATATATGCTCATCAAAATGGTCGGTTTTTCATGTTCTTTCGCCCTAAATCAAACTTTCCAATCCCAGACAAGATCTCAATGAAAGAGAAAAAAAAAAAAAAAGGCTTAAGTGATAAAAGCAGTTAAGCAAACCCTGGCCTTGAAATTGACTATATATTAACAGTATTAATGAGTAATACTAATACAGCAAGCAACACTTAGCAAGTATCGCATCAAAGGTTGAGGGAAAATGATGTAAAGGACAGAAAGCAAGCTTCTACAGAAATCACAATTATTTCAGTAGCGCAAGCAACGCAAGTTAGATGTGACAACCTTTTTAGCGTCGGTAAACCATATACTTGTCCACCCATTGTCCTCACATATTACTTTTGTTTTTTTTTTAGTTCTTTTAATTTTTCAAATTTTAAATGATTAATTGGAAAAGCATATTATTAATTAGGATTATCATACACGAAATATATGTTCGTATATATATATATATAAATTGATAAATTAATATATGCAAGATCAGTGAAATGCATTGTCCAAATTATTTTATGCAACAAAATTTATTTAATTTCTTGACAAGGCTGCAAGTTTAAATGTATTATTAGTATTAACTTTCAGTAGTTTATATAAATATAGGAAAATTATACGTAGTATTTGATAAATAATTGTCTGGACTCGGGAGTTCAAATTTTTTCCTCCAACTTAAAAGATTAATTTGAATTTCTTAAAAAAGTTAAGATTTAAAAATTGCTTTCCATTGCTTAACTCAATTTTATTGAATTTTTGCAGAATTATAAATAT
Source organism: Durio zibethinus (assembly GCF_002303985.1). Next base: position 25,494,811 of record NW_019168492.1, read on the forward strand.
AGAAGGAGACAGACAGAGACAGAGAGAGATAAAATGTGTGTATTAAGATTTTATAAAGTGATTTGCAAAAAAATGTATTTGCCAAAAAAATCTTTCATTTTAACTAAGCAAAAAAGAAAGAAACAATAATGACTTAGGCATGAAGTCGGTGACCCTACAAATCCAAGAAAATGTGTTGGGAGTGATTGTATGCTTTATGGGGTGACAATTTGGTGGTGAGTCCAAATCACTTTAATTAATTTGTGCATCATTTAATTAAATTAATTAATCATGCAATTGATCGGCTGATTCAGTCCTTTGAAAACAGAAGCAGATTGGAAGGAACTTGGGTTGACTTGTACTCCCCCTTTTCCCAATACGTTGTTTATGAGTTGGTCAAAATTTTGGATCATACTCTATTCATTTTGCCAAGCCTTTCTCCTCTGTTTCTTTTATCAACATTAATTAGATATATAATAATTAATTTCATTTCATAAATGAGATTTTACTTTTCCTGAAATAATAAATAATGAGATAATTTCATTAATGAGTTTCATCTTCGTTTAACATTATATTTTATTTATGTTAAACAACAACATAAAATAATGAAATCGTAAATGTATTTGTTTAATGATGACGTGGCTGGATATTCCTGCTTTATGTGTGAAAGCCTCTACGTATATTCTGCCTTAGGTGTGAAAAAAATGAAAATTAACTTAAAATTATAGTGTTTAATTTGAATTGATTTTTTTTATTTGATTTGGATTAATATTATATTTATATATTAATTCTAGATTTATATATCAAGTTCAAATAAAATTTTGGATCGAAATGTAAATAACAAATATAAATCGAACCAAAATAAATTATATATTTTTATTAATTTTTTAAATTTTTATAAAATAAAATAATTAATATATATAATTATTTAAATATATTAAAATTTTTATTAAAATAATATAAAAAAGTAAAAGCATATAAACTGGATCAAAACCTATTAAATGCAATTCAAATTAATTAAAAAAATTTTGATTCAAAATCAAATAAAATTTTAAAAATTTATAATTTTATATATTATTTGTTAGAAAAATGGGATCCACCCTCATGTATTGATTTTGGATCAATTAAAGGTCATGAGCTTTGATTTTTTTTTTTATATAGAACCTTAGTTACTTAATAAAAGAAGTGAGGCTATTTTAAGGTGTTGTCGCAAATTAATAAGAGAAATAAGAAAAGCCAAGAAAAATAGAAAGAAAAAAAAAAGGGAAAGTTAGTTGAACGAAAGTCGATCCGTGGTCCGATTGAGCTGAAACTTTGTTAGCAAATTTATAATTCGGAGTTTTACATTTTGAACGGTGAAAATCAAGTTTTAAGCTCTCTATGATCAAATCCATGGTATATTTGTTGAGTCACCTATTTATTGAGATTTCTCCAATTATCTCTTTAGTTATTGATTAGCTCTAGTTTTAGCTAGAGAAGAATTTTATGTATCTATTATTTGATAATGAAGATTTTTTTTATAGTTCGTGATTTTTTCTTCTACACTAGAGGATTTTTCATATAAATTTTGGTGTGTTTTATTTTTCTTGCATTGTTAATTGTTATCTATTATTGTGAGTTTATTGCGATATATTACTTTTGTGTTGTTGTATTTATTGCTTCAGACCCAATAAGTGGTATCAAAGTGAATGTTATTTTTGAGATAATGATAGAGAAGTAGCCCAAAACAAAAGTAAATTTTGTTTGAGATCATAGAGGGTGATACAGGTTTCATGATAAAATTGATAGTATCAAATTATTCAATGTGAAAACCTACAATGGAAGATCATTTATACTGTAAAGATTTGTATGAGTCGGTATTAGATGATTTGACTAAACTAACAGATATGAAAAATGAAAGCTAAAAGAAGTTAGGCAGAAAGACATTGGCTACAATAAAAAAATATGTTGATATTAATGTGTTCTATCATATAGCACAGGAGGCAGATGCTCACACTGTTTGAAAAAAATTGATAGTATTGTGTGAGAGAAAAACATGTATGAATAAAGTTATACTTGTTAAAAAGCTTACAACTTTACAGTATAGGGATTGACGATCTATTATAGAGTACTTGAGTGATTTTCAAGACATATTTAATCGGATAACTACTATAGTACTTAAGATGGATGATGAAATAAAGACGTTATTTTTTTTTGAGTTCATTGTCAAACAGTTGAAAATACTCTAGTTGTGACTATTCTTAATTCAGCTTCTGATTATAAGATGACATTGGAAATGGTAAAGGACAGTATGCTTAATGAAAAAGCAAGATGAAAAGATGTAAACCCTAAAATTAAGCTCTGGTCACAAATAACATTGGTAAAAACATTGATAGAGGTCAGAACTTAAAATGTCATAGTAAGTTTAAACATAGATCAAAGTCTAGAGATAAAGTGAAGTATTTTCATTATGATAAAGTAGGTCATATAAAACGATACTGTAAAATCTTGAAGCAAGAGCGAAAAGATGAGAACGACAAGAGTTCAAATGATGGTAATGTTACAGTAATGAATTCAAATAGTGTTTCAATTACTTTGATTTATACATGATGATTGTAATAATGTTGGTGATCCTAGTATTGAGTGGATAGTTGACATAGGAGCAGCATATCATTATGTTTCTAAGAGAGAGTTGTTTACAACTTACAAAGCAGAAGACTTTTGTTGCACCAATATGAGAAATAAAAGTGTGTCATAGATTGTTGAGATTGGTGATATTGTTGTACAAACTAGTACAGGTTGCATGTTAACTTTGAGGCATGTTAGATAAATTTTGAATATGAAAATAAACTTGCTTGCTATTAATGTCTTTGACAATGAAAGGATATAAGAGTCGACAAAAAAATAAACAGTGAAAGTTTCTCAAAGGATCTATGATAGTTGTAAAAAAAAATTATGCTATACAATGTATAAGAAGACATGGATGCAATTGAACGATAACTAGATAAATGTCATTGAGGATGATATTTTAGCAAACTTGTGACACAAAAGGCTGGCACACATGAGTGAGAAGATGTTACAAGTTTTGGCAAGGCAATCTTTCATTCCCTTGACCAAAGATATGTCTCTTGATTCATGTGATCATTATTTGTTTGGTAAGCGTCATAAAGTTTCTTTTCATAACTCAAAGAAAAGAAAATAGATTGGAATTAATTTATTCTGACGTATGTGATCCCATTGAGGTTGAGTCATTAGGTGATAGCAGGTATTTTATTACTTTTATTGATGATGCTTCACGTAAAACTTAGGTGTATATGTTAAAAAATAAAAGTCAGGTATTACAGTATTTTTAAAAATTTCATACCATGGTGGAAATGATAATAAGGTTGCCCTTAAAATGTTTTTGGACTGATAATTTTGGAAATACATATCCAAAGACTTTAAAGAATACTGTTCAAAGCATTGAATCAGATGAAATAACAGAACCTGAAAACATTATAACATAATGGTATAGTTGAAAGGATGAACCGCACCATTATGAAAAAAAGTAAGATGTATGTTAAAGATGACAAAATTACCAAAGCCATTATGGGGTGAAGCAATCAACATGACTTGTTATTTGCTTAACAGATCACCATAAGTTCTTTTGGGCTTTGACATTTCAGAAAGAGTGTGGATAGAAAAAATGCTTCATACTCTCACTTGAAAGTTTTCGGGTGTAAAGCATTTATGAATGTGTTGAAAGAGCATAGGTCAAAGCTTGATAGTAAAGCCACACAATGTATGTTTGTGGGATATGGTGATGAAGAATTTGGTTATAGGGTATGAGATCCAGTGAAAAGAAAGATAGTCAGAAGTAAAGTTGTGATCTTTCATGAAAAAGAAATCATAGCAGACCTTGAAAAAAATGAGAAAACTACATAAAGTATTGTTCATTGTGATATTTCAACATCGATAGAGGTTTCATAGGAAAAGTCATAGATGATGGAAATGAGCAAGAAACAGAACTTGAGGATATGAATAAGTCAGCTACAATTAGTGATGAGCTAAATGCAATCAGTTTTGAGCAGGATGAGCTACTTTTAACATCAAGTGGTATAGAGATTCAACCTAAAAGATTTACTAGAGAGCACAGACTATCTATTAAGTAAATAAATAAATAAATTTATTTAAATATATTAAAAAATTTATTAAAATAATATAAAAAAAATTAAAAACATATAAACCGAATCAAAACCCATTAAATGTGATTTGAATTAACTTAAAAAAAAACTAGATTTAAATTCGAATAAAATTTTACAAATTTATAATTTTATATATTATCTAAAAAAATCGAACCCTATAATATCCGTTATCACTTTTACTCTGCACTTTCTTCATAATTTAGCCACTTGTTTTTTTCTCAAGGTACGTACGATCCCATGCCAACTCTTTCTTCTCAATTTCTTGGGATGTGATGTAAGCCTTGCGTTATCTTTTCATTTCTACTTCCATTAGCAAATTAAACTGTAATCATTTCTATTTTTTGTTTTATTTAATCAGGCATTTTCTTTTGTATATATAGTATTGTATTCTGCTTTCTTTGATTTTGATTTAAAAGCTTACGACTCTTGATCAAGACTTGGAAATCTTGTGTTTGCTTTTGACTTTTGAAGTGAAATATGTTCCTCAAGTCGCATTTAGAGTGGTTAGTTATATATACAGAAAATTATGGAACCCCACATGGAATTATACTATATATATATATATATATATATATATAGACTGTTAGGAACAAAAGTTTTCTTGAAGGTTATGTATGGAATATTATGGTACATTGGGTTTCATTTAATTAACTGTAATATTAATTCTGTTCGGTTCACAAGAAAATTTATGGTGTGGGAAGAGATGAAGAATTTATTAGAAGTTGGAATCCTAGTATCAATCAACTGTCTTCTAAGAGATTAATAACTAGTTAGCAGTGTTTAGATGATTATCTTGTTTCCTTTTATGTTTGCTCAGTTACCAAAGAAACCAAAGCCAACTGACAAACATTAATGATCTAACTTTCTGAACTTGAATAAACTGAAGTGAATCCTTGCTTCCATGCTTTTGTTTATCGAAATGCGTGATACTCTGCCTTTACCTCGATTGGTTTCTGTTTGTTAAGCTCACTATAGTCATTGAAGTGAAATTTCTAGCGTGAAATTTTGCAGACAAGGACTGCATATATAACCTAGGAGTTGGCCATAGGAGAGAATAAGTGAGATAACTGGCAAGCGATCAGTTTCACCATGGAGCGTGCTTAAAAATTACTTAGATTTGGTTGAATCGTGTCTCATGGTGGAGAATGAAGGATGAAATATTGATGAGGATTTCCCATGGTTGAGTTATCCAATTGTGTCTAACAACGCCGGGGTTTCGAAGAGGACACCTTTGATGATTGTTCCATTATATACAAGTTCAAAAGTGGTAGAATATATACTTTCAATCTGGTCGGGTCAATGTTGATAAACCTTGCCCTTCAGATGGAGCCACTGCGATCGACTGTGCTTAGGATGTTTGCATACAAGGTGGAATTATGCAAAAAAGGGTGTCAGGTTCTCAATTTTGGACAATGCCCTTACCTGCATCCAAAGGATAAAGGAAGGAGGGACTTGAGGAAGCATTTTTATCAGGTTCGGGACTGCGAACATTACCGTATATCCAAAAGTTGCTTCCTAGGAAATCACTGCCTTTTTTTCACATGGAATAAAGGAGAAACTGTGTCATCCTTTTGTATATCGGGTGCGAGATTGCAGAAATGGATCTTCATGCAAACGACTCCTCTGCTCCTATGCTCACAATGCAGAAGAAATTAAGGCATAACCCTGATCCCTATGCTCAGATTGAAGAAGAGAAACGTAAAATTCTGTCCAGATATTGTGCAACCAATGTTGATGCAAATAACAGGACTGTGGTGGGTCCAGCCCTGGGTGGTTCTGCTCCTGGTCCTGGAAATGCTGCTGTTAATGATGATGATTGGCCATCCTTGATGGACTACATTCTTTTAGAAGTGACAAAATTGTTGAATTCAACACTCTAAAAAGTGGAGCTAATTAGCATGGGGCAAGAACCGAGTTACTATCCTTGATGCAATCTGCTTGCTGAGACAACTGGACCGCTAATCAAAGTCCACAAAAATGATTTTTGGTGTCAACCAACCAGAGACAATTTTGTTAGTTGAAAAGGGTTTATATTTGATGCATTGATAATATATATACTGCAAAACTAGACCGAACATAAAAAGAGGAAGATATGGAGTAATTTGAGAGGGAAGGAGTGGCAAGCTTGAGATCAGGATGGACAGAGCTTGGAGTTAACAACCTTAATTGAAGACATTTCTCGTGATGTTGGCTAGTTATGGAAAAATGGATTTTGTGGATCTGATAACCAATGATGCTTGCTTTCTTGGCTAAGGGCTCTTGCTCCATTAATGATTGTTGACGGCCGATTATGGTGATGCTCCATCAATAGTTGTTGAAGGTCAAAAGTGGTGGCCGGAGTGGTGGCTAGTTGTGATCGACATGGATCACGGTGGTTGGGGTTCATCCAGACAAGTCAAATCAATTTCAAAATTTTAAGTTGTGATTAAGTTTTCAGAAAGTAGAAAACAATAACTTTGTTTTCAAATTGTTCATTAGTATAACTTACATTACCAAAGGGAAATTTAAGTACCAAGTAATCCTTTTTATGCAGAGTTTTACTTCAAGCTGTCATTTTCTAAGCAGAGACAGAGAAGAATGTAAGAGCAGAGGAAAAAATGAATAACGGAGGTGGGATCGATCCCTTTATCTCCCACATGCTAAGCGAGCGCTCTACCCATTGGAGCAAAAATTGATTTGGATCGCAAGGGTTTCAAATTTTATTTATAATTATTTAATTACAGAAACACTAAAGTCCAAAGTTTGAAAGTCGCTAAAAAGGTGTTGTATCTCATGCAGCGAATCTATTTGAATTTCCTGCAATCACATGCTTCAGCAATCATATCTTGACAGCTGTCAAACTGTCATGCATACAAGTCTTAAAATGCGGATTTTGGAGAGTTAATAATAAGGCTCAATGCAGAAGATTAACACCCACGACAAGGCGACAACAAGCCATTCCGTTTCTCTCTCTCTCTCTCTCTCTCTTCGGGGTTAAAACAAGCTATATTTTCATCTTGACTAAAGGCGTGACAAAGTCTCAGCTTTTGCATCATTCATTGGGTTAATCATTGAAACTAAGCAAAGAAAAAGTCTTTAACATCCAAAGCATAAAAAAAAGAGAATATTTTCCTCAGATTTCGTTTCATCTCAATCTGGATTCGCCATGTTCGCCAAACGCCTTCTTCAGAATACGGTTCACCATTCTCAGGTACAAAAACGAAATTCTTGTATTGCTTTTAGATTCTTCAGATTCTTTTTCTTTTAAGAGTAAACATCTGATGGAGCTTCTTGGTTTGGTTTCTGTTTTTGAAAAAAAAAAATGGTTTCAGCAAAATGTGCAGCATGGGAATTTGAAATCAGAAGACTTGGATTTGCGAGTTGATATCCACTATGGGATCCCCTCTACTGCATCAGTTCTTGCATTTGATAGTATTCAGCGCCTCTTAGCTATCGGCACTTTGTGAGTTTTAAGTTTTAAGCTTAATAACTACAAAATATCATACGACACCAAAACGCCTTGAGTATCTTGAAGAATTGATTCATCTACAAATATTTGATATGTCCTAACTTGGTTTTTTCTTTACTTGCTTTCTTATTATATGTATTTTGGTTCCTTAGGGATGGCCGGATTAAAGTAATTGGTGGTGATGGAATTGAGGGGCTTTTGATATCTCCGAAGCAATTGCCTTACAAATATTTAGAGGTTTGCATATGTACCACACTAAATGCTTTGATGGCTTGCTGGCTATATTCTTTTTTCTTTAATCCTTAGTGAACCCAAAGATCAATAATGTGAATTTCTTCAAGGAACTTAAATACCAGTCGTTTTTCTATTGAGAGAAAGTTGATTGTCCATCTATGAAAGTCATATAGACATCAGATTTTGGATATCAGCAAAACAAAGGGATGTCAAAGGCTGTAACTTGATTAACTCTTTAATCTATATGAACATCAGGTACACTTTCTTTTACATTTAGCTGTGAACTAACCCTTTGCATGTTGATGGCAGTTCGTACAAAACCAGGGTTTTTTAATCTGCATCACAAATGACAATGATATTCAGGTATTGATTCTTTATCAACTGTGCAGTGGTTAGGTCCTAAGGCATCATATACCTTTTATGTTCAACAACTTCCCAATTTTTTACAGGTTTGGAATCTGGAGAACAGGTTTCTAGCATGTTGCTTACAGTGGGAGTCCAACATTACTGCCTTCTCTGTCATCAATGGCTCACATTTAATGTATAATTTGTTTAACAATATCTAATATATTTCTAAAATCAGCTGTAAGAGTGGTAGTTATGGAAGTGGTGCTTTGTCAATGCTGTATCACATTCTGCTCTATCTTTTCACACAGGTACATTGGAGATGAGTATGGTTTGATGTCGGTGATTAAGTATGATGCTGAAGATGGAAAACTTTTGCAGTTGCCCTATAATATATCAGCAAATTCTTTAAGTGGTAGTGTCTTCTTGCCTTTCTAGTGGCCAATAACTGATTTGAACTGTTATTAAGAAAATTAATTAAATTTTCATATTTTTTCTTTGGCAGTTTGGCCTTTGTTACTTGGATTTCTTATATATTATTTCTTGTGTATCATTCTTTTGGTTTACAGTCATATTATGTACAATTTTCTTTTAGCTTTACTAAATATGTAATTGCAGCATGATGAGTGTAATTGATTCAAAGGATCCTGAAATCCTAGATATATTATTTTAAACTTTTTGGTTCTCTATTCTTTTAATGGACTGTATGGTGCTGTCTCTCAGAAGCAGCTGGGTTTTCATTTCCTGATGACCAACCTGTTGTTGGGATTCTTCCTCAACCCCATTCTTCTGGAAATAGGTACGGTGCAATTGCTTAAATTAGCTTAGCTTTTGAAATTGATAAGGACTGAGGCTCAACTTAATATCAAGCTTATCCAATCCATAATGCTTTAATTTGAACCATCACCTTTACATTTGTGTGTATGGTAAATGTGAAAGAAACTTGGCTCAATTTGATGCGTTACCATAAAATAATATGTTTTAGACTATGGTGTAAAATTGGATCTAGTCTTTGATTCCACCAGCATCTCAATATGGCTGCAACATTGCTAGCATGAAACTGCCACCTTAGGTTAGAAATTAATTACCCTAGATAATAAGGAAAAAACAATCAATATTATTTTGGTGTCTTTTCATCACTTTAATATTTTGAACTATATTTTTTTGCAGAGTTATAATTGCATTTGCAAATGGTTTGATAGTTCTTTGGGATGTTTCTGAAGCTCAAATTTCTTTTGTTGGAGGCGGAAAGGATCTTCATTTAAAGGATGCAGTGGATTCGGATGTTCATGATGATACATTTGAGCATCATCTACAAGGAAAGGAGATAAGTGCTATTTGTTGGGCATCTTCTGATGGATCCATTCTCGCAGTGGGATACATAGATGGGGATATCTTGTTTTGGAATACATCAAGTATTGCCTCTTCTAAAGGTGAACAAAATGGACAAAACAAAAATGTTGTTAAGCTGCAACTGTCATCTGCTGAGAGGAGACTCCCTGTCATTGTCTTACAATGGTCCCCAAACTATAGGTCCCACAGTGATTATAATGGCCAACTTTTTATATATGGTGGTGATGAAATAGGATCTGAAGAAGTTTTAACGGTGCGTTATGCATTTGACTGCAATTTGACACTTTCTATTCTATAATTTATGTAATTGCATCTATTTCTAGTCTCTATTTGGGAGACTATATACCATCAAAGATAAAAGGCTGAATTAAGAGCTTAATGTGGCTGGTACAGGTTTTGAGTCTTGAATGGTCATCTGGGATGGAGACTGTTAGATGTGTTGCTCGTGTGGATCTTACACTCACTGGCTCTTTTGCTGACATGATTTTGTTGCCAACTGCTGGGGCAGCAGGGGGCAATCACAAAGCTGATCTTTTTGTGTTGACAAGTCCTGGACAACTGCATCTTTATGATGATAGCATCTTGTCTACATTGCTATCTGATCAAGAGAGGAAACAATTTGCCTGTCCGGTGGAATTTCCCATGTTAATACCTACAGCTGACCCATCCATTGCTGTGGCAAAGTTCAGTGTGCTACCCACAGGTGGAAACTCATCAAAAGTTCTGTCAGAGGTATTGGATTTCTGTCATAAAAATCTTCACTATTTGAAGTCATTGAGTTCTGTAAAAGTTTTTCTTGATTAATGTTTTCCTTCTGTTCCGTCAGTTTGCACCAATGATGAAACTTGGCACAACACCAACCCCAGGTGGTGGCATAAAGTGGCCCTTGACAGGGGGTGTACCTACTCATCTATCTGTCACTAAAGATAACAGTATTGACAAAGTGTACATAGCAGGTTACCAGGATGGATCTGTTCGGATATGGGATGCGTCATATCCTGTCCTGTCACTTATCTGTTTTCTAAAAGGGGAAGTGAGTTCTGGTAATATTGTATGTGCTCTTACCAATTCTGTTTGCGCCAAATAATTTCTTATGAGTGGCAGGTGCAAGGTACAAATGTGGCCGGTTCAAGTGCTCCAGTGACAACTCTGAACTTCTGTTGGCATACTCTAAGTTTGGCTGTTGGAAATGAATGTGGTGTGGTCAGAATTATTTCTTTAAATTTTCTCTCCCTCTTTTTAATGTGTCAAGCTTGGGTATTAAGCTGTCACTTTATATATGTTTTTAACATTTTGCCTTGTATAGGTTCGCATTTATAACCTTGATGGCAGCTCGGATAAAACAAACTTTCATTATGTCACTGAGACCAAATGTGAAGGTAAGCTTTCATATTGTAATACTTTTGTTAGACCCTTTGCTTTCTCAAATTAATATCATTCAACTTGCCTCACAGTTCAGAGCTTTCCCCAAGGAAAAGGACCTCAGTATAAAGCTGTATTCTCCCTTCTTAAATCACCAGTTCAAGCCCTGCAGTTTGGGAATTGTGGAGCCAAGCTTGCTGTAGGATTTGAATTTGGTCGTGTAAGTTTCATCTGTTTTTCTTTGTTTGACACATCCTCTTCATTTTTCTAAGAAGCTAGGTCATAAGTGATTTGCTGGTCATTTCAGCTTTCTATATCAAAGGGATTCATATTTCTTTATGCTTCCACCACAGGTTGCAGTGCTTGATGTGACTTTGTCATCAATTTTGTTTGTTACTGATAGTGTATCTAGTTTGTCATCTCCGACTATTTCAATGTCTTGGTTAGAGTTTAAAAATGTTCGTAACCTTGTAAAAAGCTCAAAGCATTCAGAAACAGAAGCTGCAGTCAAACCTGAAGAGGAAATACTATTTATCTTAACCAAGGATGCAAAAATTATCTCCATTGATGGTTGTAATGGTAAGATGATACACCCTCATCCATGGCACTTGAAAAAAGAGGAAACTGCACTTTCCATGTACATTATAGGCAAGTACCGTAATAAAGCTGGATGCTTATTCTTAACAATTTTTTGCACTTAGTATTAACTGATAATAGAATTTTGATAATATTTTGAACTCCAGAGAGCAGTTTTTCATTATCTGAATTAAACTATGAAGAGCAGCTGGAGGAATCCGGCAAGGATACTACTGCCAAGAGTGAGCCTGAACTTGCTGCTTCGATAACTGGGACTGAACATCTCTTCTCTTCTGAAACTGCATCCTCACAGGAATACTCACTTGATGCACTTGTTTTGCTTTGTTGTGAAAAGTCATTGTGCTTGTACTCCATGAAGTCTGTGATTCAGGTGCTTTTATGGTCTTCACTATGTTTTACTTCAGAATGTTGTTGTGCCTCCATTTGTACGCTAAAGAGATATAATTTCTGTAGGGGAAGGACAAAACAATTCATAAAGTAAAACATACAAAACCTTGCTGTTGGACCAGCACTTTCAAAAAAGAAGGAAGAGTTTGTGGACTGCTCTTGCTATTTCAAACAGGGGATCTGGAGATCAGGTAAAATGTTGATATTTCATCTTTTTTTTTATCCTTAACTAGGGTGTCGATTTCTTATTATGTCCTTTAATTCCCTTGTTTTAAATAAAGGTTCTCTTCCTTCCTTTCATGATCATTATTCTGTACCTATCTCCATGCAGATCCTTGCCAGACTTGGAATTGGTTAAAGAAAGCTCCATAGTGTCAATTCTAAGGTGGAACTACAAGGCAAACATGGATAAGTTGATGACTTCTGATAATGCTCAAGTTGCACTGGTACGTTCTCTTGGAATCTTTATCTTCAAAAAGTCGTTCAATGTTTAAGATCATTCATTAAATTGATATATTTATATATCTTTATGAAACCCAAAGACCTGGCCTCAATTTTTGACATGTGTCAAGGCCTCATTTGTTGACACATGTATTTTTATTTGACAAATTACAAAAAGCTTACATTTTAATAAGTTCTTTGGGTGATTTTTTTAAAAGTAATTTTGACAAATTACAAAAAGGCAAAACTTTAATAAGTTTTTTTAGTTACATCTTATTTAATTTTAACAAAATTTCCAAAAAAATTTGTACTTTTTTCTCTACTTTTTGTAATTTCACAAATTACAAAGAAAATACTCTTTAATAACTTTTTTCATTTATTTTCCTGTAATTTTGACAAATTATAGAAAAAGTCTAATAATTTTTTTCATTCTATTATATTAAAAAAAATTTGTCTATCTTACTTTTAAAAATTTTACACCTATGCAATGTGCAGGCATCTAGTACTATAGATGTAAGAACATACATTAACATATGCTACACTTACAAAATCAAAATTACCTCTAACATTAATAACCCTTTGGTCAATATATTGGTATTCTTAACAATTCATCTGATGATATATGCCTAATGTTTGGTATACAATAGACAAGTGGATGTGAAGTGGCATTCATCTCTCTCTTAGCTGGTGAAAATGATTTCAGGTACTACCAGCACTTGCTTAACCAATGTTGTGATGAAAATTTAAAATTTAATGAAGAAATTGATCCTGAGAACTTGCTCTATTGTTTCTAGGATTCCAGAATCTCTGCCTTGTCTCCATGATAGGGTTCTTGCAGCAGCTGCCGATGCCGCCTTAAGTTTCTCTTCAAATCAGAAGAAGAAACAGGTCCATGGAAACATCTCTTTCTTGGTTTTAATTTCTGAAGAAGCAAATTTGCTTATACGGTCTACCATATTACTGCAGGGTACAGTTCCAGGGATTATTGGTGGTATAGTCAAAGGCTTTAAAGGAGGAAAAGTGAATACTTTTGCAACACCCGAATCCAATTTTACTCTTTTGGAGAGCAAATTTTTGAAGACCCCATTCAAAGACACAACTCAAAATGTTATAAATGAGCAGAAAGATGAAGAGCTTGACATAGGTTCTGTCCACACCTATATCCACATTCTTTCTTCCTTCTTGGTTTTTGTCTGACGGCACGTTTTTCTTTTGGCACTAGATGACATTGAAATAGATGAAACTCCACCTGTAACTAGCTCCTCATCTCATGAAGCTGTTAAAACTAAAGGAGGTAAATCTGACTTTCTAACTCACTTTTCCTTACTCCTAAGCTTCTAAAAGGAATTGGAAGAATATTCTCTACCTTGCAGAAAAGGAAACAGACAGAGAAAAATTGCTAGGTCCCCTTGATGATTCAACGCCAAGACTTAGAACACCTCAAGAAATTATTGCTAAATACAGAAAAGCTGGGGTAACATATCTTGACATCTTTTGGTTTTAGCCATTCGTCTTTTTAACAGTAGCAGCTTTCTGAGCAGATTCCATTATCTGATATTGCAGGATGCCTCTTCAGCAGCTTCGCATGCAAGAAATAAACTGGTAGAGCGGCAGGAAAAGCTGGAGGTAAAGAGAATAACCTATCAAATTTAATTGTCACATAGATGGATAAAATCTCATTCTAATTGAAAATTGAACAGCATGCTCTTTTAATATTCTTAGTTAATAAGACCAAAGGGAACAGAACTGTGGAGAAATAGTTCCCAGAATAACCAATTTATGCCGTAAGATGAACATTATAGTGCAAACTTAATAAAATTTAAAACCTGTTGATGTAGCATATTCTGGCTTTCCTCTAACGTAGCTTCTTTCTGGTTGCTTGATTGTACCAGAGAATCAGCAGGCGCACTGAAGAGCTACAAAGCGGGGCTGAAAACTTTGCATCATTGGCCGATGAGCTTGTCAAGGCAATGGAAAATCGCAAGTGGTGGCAGATATAAGGGGAGACGGGTGGGGATCAATTATCTTGAGATTAGTTCTTCGACATTACTTGATCACTTTTCTGAACAGGAGACTTAAACCCGAGAGAATCTTTGATGGCTATTGTCATTGCACACTAGCAAATTTGTTCGAAGCATATGGTCTGCATGATGGAAAATTGAGGGTCGGAGCTTCAGAAGGCAACAATATTTGAGAGCTCACTGGCTCTGATATGATTCATGCTGATAAAAAACCTTAAGTTGAATATCATAGATTTGTTTTTTCTTTCATGCAATGCATCGTGAACAGAGAATGTAAAGGATTGATGTTGATTAAGTATACACGTGTAAAATTGTTATTTTGAAACAATCTATTATCCATATTGGGGATGCCGAATTTTCCAAACTTGCATTTTATTCCATTGATAACAAAGAACACGAAACAAGCAGTGTTTGAGCTTTGTACCAGAGTTTTTCAAGAATACACACAGCATCATAAGCACAGGCAATTTCAGTGGCTGGCTCCATCTGAAGAGGAAGGTTTGTCAACATTAACCATACCAGAGTGAAGTATATATATATTCCTCCCCTTTTGAACTTGTATATATTGCAGCACTCATCAAAGATGTCCTCATAAAAAATGGACAACTCAACCATGGAGGATATCCTCGTCCCTGATGCACCATTCAACCTAATCTAAATAAGTAGTATTTTCAGCACGCTCCATGTTGAAACTGAACATTTGCCAAATATTGGTTTTCAAGCAGTTACAATTAAAGTCTAAAAGAAAATAGAAAACCCGGCGTCCCATGTGGATATTTCATTTTCAATGGATAAGACTGCAAATGGTTGTTTCTATTGTAAGAACTGAGACAGAATGAGAAAACGAGTCATTTAAGAAAAGAACAACAACAATACATTTTCCTGGATTTGTAGGGTCATAACATAAGTTCTTACTCTTTCTTTTCTGTTTAAAATTTTGTATTATTTTATAGAACATAGATATGAAAAAACTTGGTGGAAATCTGTGTATAACATTCCACTAAGCCGGCTGTAGGCTTCAAATGGAAGCCAATCAACTCCAACGACTTGTGAAAAAAATGAAAAATAAAAAAAATAATATAAAAATATTTTATTAAATAAAAATAAAATAAATATGTTTTCATACAAATATGCACTTAATCAAAGATAAAAATATCAATTAATTATTAATTTTATAATAATAAGAAATAAAAATGTAATCATCCCACTGTTTTTTTTTTTTTTTTTTAAATTTAAATAAAAGCCTAAACTTGCTTGGCGACCCTATCTTCTTCCTCCATAAAATAAAATCTATAACTATCACCTCGCCCGCTGGGATTTTCTATTTTGTTTCTATCTTTTCCGATCCCAAACCTTTTACTTTTTTTTTATCAGAAAAAGAAGAAAAGCCTCTCATTTGATCACCATGACACTTCACTCAAAGTTTCAAGGTTCGTTTTTTATATATAAATTTATTATCAAAAGTTTTACTTTACTTTCTTTGTTTGTTATTCTTTCTCGCCATTTGATTTTAAAATTTGCTCTTAAATGGTATAAGGAACAGTGAATTCAATTATCGGGAAAAAACAGTGAAATCGAGTGGCAAAGTTGACTTAACGAAGTATATTAAGCAATTCCCTGCTTTTTCTGTCTATAAAGTTTGGAGCTTTACATATTATTCCTGGATGAATACATGGAAGAGTAAAAATTGTGGGTCTTTTTAACAATTTCTATTAGCTTTTTTCACCTATGACATCTGTTAAGTGATGGTCTTTATGATTCTTGTGTTTGTTTGGTCAAATAAATTGGTTGACTTTGATGCCTCACAGATGAAACTGACAAAAGTGCCAAGCCGTCTTATTTTAACTTACCACCTTTGGATGTTTCGGTTGCATTCCCTCAAGCAACTCCGGCATCTACTTTTCCTCCTTGTGGTATGAATTTCATTCATTATTCTCTGTTTTTAGCTCTGCTAGATATTTTTGTTGCTTATATTTATGCATTTGAACTTGTTGAAATGTGGTGCAAACTTTATTTATTTATTTGTTTATTTTGTGGAGAACAATTGTTGGTTCTGGACTGGTAGATGATTACAATTGGTAATTTTTGTTTTTGTTGCTGCAATGGAAATCTTGATTTCTAATTATATGTGTGTTTTGCTCTTGGAAAAAATACAGCTTCTGATTATTATCAATTTGATGATTTATTGAGTCTTGAGGAGCAGGCTATCCGTAAGAAAGTAAGAGAGTGTATGGAAAAGGAAGTAGCTCCTGTAATGGCTGAGGTATCTTTCTAACGTTGTTCATGAACCTTTCTCACAACATGGATTGACAACTTGGTTTGTGTAAATGACAACTAAATGCTGTGATTTTAGGGTTTAACTACGTTTTTTCTTTTTACTTGTATGTTTATGTTCACCAAAACAAGCAGCTGATTTGCATTTTTCCTCTCAGTATTGGGAGAAGGCAGAGTTTCCATTCCAAGTTGTTCCAAAACTTGGTGCTCTTCATATTGCTGGTGGTACTATCAAGGTTATTCCTGTATGGATTTTGGTTCTTAAGTTATTTCTTTCTTGAAGTGGAAATCAAGTATGATGTTTGGTTACTTCTCACTTTCAGGGTTATGGATGCCCGGGTCTCTCCCTCACTGGAAGTGCTATTGCAATTGCAGAGGTTGCTAGAGTTGATGCAAGTATCTCAACTTTTTTCTTAGTGCATTCATCTCTGGCCATGCTTACAATTGGTGAGATCTATGTAATGACCTCCATTTTTCTCTATATATTAGTTCTTATTGCTCGCATCATTTTTATATTAATTTTTCTTTAAAATGATAAACATTTAACTTTGACCTTGCATAACTTGTCTGGGCCATCAATATAGCATTATGCGGGTCAGAGGAACAGAAGCAGAAATATTTACCTTCTTTGGCACAGTTAAAAACCATAGCTTGTTGGGTAAGTTGCTCTTTTTGGCATTAACATCTTGGGAGGTCTTTAATATTTTTTTTTTTCAATTATAATTGAAGAAATTTTAATATTATCTTTAGGCTTTGACTGAGCCTGACTATGGAAGTGATGCTAATTCTCTGAAGACAATTGCAACAAAGGTCCATCCTCAACCTTCTATTTTGGTTTGCACTTGTCTTCTTTTAGTATAGCTAATAACAATCACTGCTCAATATTTTAAATTTTGTGCTATATCATGTTTGCTGTTATCTCAAACATTCAGGTAGAGGGAGGTTGGATACTTGAGGGACAAAAACGCTGGATAGGAAACAGTACTTTTGCAGATGTGTTGGTTATTTTTTCCAGGAATAGCACAACCAACCAGATAAATGGGTAAGTGAAATAGTATATAAGACGTAGTATTTAACATTTGGTCTTACACAGAGATGAATCCATCTAATGACTTAATCGATAGACATGATCGTATGCTTACTAGAAACTACAAAGTATTAGTATTAGCAAGCATAGAAGGAGGATCCAAGATCATACTTTTGTCGAGAAATTGTTGAAACTTGGTAATAAGTTTTAAAAAATGGTAGGCCATACTGAATTTACCAATTGTTAGGATTTTAAAGAACAAAGATGGAATACCACTGTTTGCAAACCTTGAGACCACCATGGGCCATAATTTCCCAAGTTTACAGAAATTGTAACCAAAGAGAGAAGCATTGAGATTGCTAATCAGAAGGTGGTTAGATTCATTGCATGCTCTTTTTCCTTCAACTTGGAATGCTTCTGTCTTCTGTTTCAGATATATAGTTAAGAAGGATTCCCCCGGATTGACAGCTACAAAAATGGCAAACAAGATTGGATTGCGAATTGTTCAAAATGGAGATATTCTCTTAAAGAAAGTCTTTGTTCCTGATGAGGACAGGTTACCTGGTGTCAACTCTTTTCAAGATACAAGCAAGGTTTATTCTAATGACCGGCCTTAAATGATACCTCATCCCAATCTTTCTGTATTCTAATTGGTGATAGGGATATATATATTTTTAATGTATCCTGCTGGATCTTATGAGTTGTTCATTCACTTATGAATTGCCACCATGGGAAAGCAGGTACTGGCTGTTTCACGAGTAATAGTTGCATGGCAATCTGTTGGTATATCGATGGGTGTCTATGATATGTGTCACAGGTATTGCAATGGATGTTGTTCTTCTCCAATTTGAGCAATGACATATCAGCTTCAAGATGACTTGTTCTGGATTTGCTATGATGTAGGTATCTGAAGGAGAGGAAACAGTTTGGAGCACCATTGGCAGCCTTCCAAATTAACCAGCAGAAACTTGCTCGCATGTTGGGCAATGTTCAAGCAATGACCCTTGTTGGTTGGCGCCTTTGCAAATTGTACGAAAAGGGTAAAATGACTCCTGGTCATGCTAGCTTGGGAAAGGTATAGACATTTAAATTATAGAAGCCAATGATTTCATATGAGGTTTTATTTTGAATTCTTAGCCATTACAAACTGTTATGATCTTCAGTCGTGGATTAGCTTGAAGGCAAGAGAGACGGTCGCTCTTGGGCGGGAGTTACTTGGTGGCAACGGAATTTTGGCTGATTTTCTAGTTGCAAAGGTTTTCATTCTCTGCTCTCAACACAAAATCACTTTTTCACTTCTAACTGCGAAAGGATAACATTTTAGATTGATCTAGGTTAGATCTGCCTTTGCTTTTAAAGAATAAAATTCTTCAAGAAACATCTTGAGTTTTCTTGTTTTGGTTGCCATGCAGGCATTCTGTGATTTGGAACCTATTTACACATTTGAAGGCACATATGACATCAACAGCTTGGTAACTGGTAGGGAAATCACTGGTTTTGCCAGCTTCAAGCCAGCCCCAATGAGCCAGCGAAGCCGCCTGTGATAGCGTGAACTTTCTTCCTGGGCTGTGTGGGAGGTGGTTTCTTCAGTTTTGTAAAAACAAAGCTAAAACAAAGTCGATGAACTTATTTTAGAAGAAGTTAACAAGTTCTGTATAACACGTTGCATTATTGTAATAAAAGAATAGCTTGCTTATTACAATTCTTGGATACCGATGCTCGTAAGTAACAAGCATCCCTAGGCACTGAACCATAATTAATTAGCTAGGCACGGAAATGCACATACAAAGAAGGGTAAATCAAAGGGTAGACATCAAGTCATCAACACGGCCGGTGAGGACCTTAGCCCTGTCCTAGACTAATTCCTGACCTGATCGATAGCCGTTAAGACTTTGAAGTTGTCAAAAAATCCCCTGAACAAATACAAAAGATATCATATATTATCAACCATGTCTGTTCCTACCTATAATCTCAAAACTATCCATGAATAACAGTTTCATTCCTTTCTCTCTGAATCTCTCTGCAACCCCCAATTCCTAAGCTTAACCAACAGCTGCGTCGCAGCTGTCAGAAACCTCACATTCTGCGCCGGGTTCAGTATCTCCATCACCTTCATTGCAGTGGTTATCCTCAGCATATCAGCGCCTGCCACCACTTCCTCCATTGCCTTCCTCAAGGTGACCAGTGCTGCCTCCTCTTCTGCAATCTCCACATTCATCAGTCTTGCTCGTTTCCTGGCTATCGCAAGCAAAGGCGGAGCCGCCATGCTCTCTTGAACCCTCGCCAACTCGTCATTAAGCTCCCTCTCTTCGCATCTTGTCTCCTCCATCAGTTTCTTTATTCTTACGCCTTGCTTTGGAGATAGGTCTTGCACGGAGTTACAAACAAGCTTCAATGCAAACCTGGGTTTGAAACCTGCTATCCAAAGCGTTGCACGCTCAAAGGAAGAGAGCCGGGTCGTAGAAAAGCGAAGGAAAATATTGCCTTGCGCTAATCGAGAATTTTCTTCAAAATACTGTTGGTAGTGGGAGAGTACTCGGGTGATGAGGTCCTTGAGATCATCTTCTCGGAATTCATGGCAACTTTTTTGAACAGAGAGTAGCTCGTCGAGGTAATGCTCTTGGCGCACGAGCCAACCCTCGAAGAATGTATCGATGGAGCCAGCATTCTGGTTAATACTGTTGGTGCTGGTACCTAGATTCATAACAGGCAAGCAAGCCAGCAACAAGAAGAGAAAGAAATATTAATAGAGAAGAGAAAAGAGTGATGCGTGTGAGAAAGAATAAAGCAAAATGTGGCTTACATAGCAGGGGGTTCTGAAAGGTGCTTTTAGGACTGACGTAAGATAAGAGTTTTTATTGCTTGGTGGAAAGTATTCTCCTCTTTAGCCTGGAGGTGTTTCAAGAACAAGTTGATGGGAGACGTGTGTGAATATGGCGTGAGATAGAGATAAGAGGGCAGGGATTATTGTAAGTGTTGTCTTGAAGTTTGTAAGAGAAAGCAAGGGGGGATGCATGGTGGTGATCTTTGACGTTAAAGGCAACCGACTCAACAAACAAATTGAGAGGACGAAAGAGGAGGCACAGGTGAGAGATTTGATGAGTAAGTAAAGAAAGAGACAGGTTCGGTGAGTTTTGTCGTCGAGCGATGGTGTTCAAGGAAGAGCTGATATTAGAATTCAGGGGAAGTGATTCACAAACCATGGGATGCGAACACGGAAAGCCAAAGGATATTCTTGTTTGCTGTCTAGTGGCCCAGTGGGGTTTGGCCATAGCCGCCTTCCAGTTGTTTTAACAAGAAGAAAGACACGTTGTTGAAGCTGCAAAGTGGAGGAACAAGAAGAAGCCAAGTAAGAAGCAGATGCCAACTCATTATTTAGACCATTTTTTTCATATATGAAACCCAAGGCTGGAGTTTGCTTGGGTTCTCAGCGTTCAATGCTGGATATGGAACAGTATAGCGGCAGTTGGAGCTGAAGGAGGTTTAGTTTTATTATAACTTAAAACGGTAATGGAGTGGTTCTGGTGCTTCCTGGTCGATAGTGTTCACAGCAGCGGTGGCTGACTAGATATCCACTGGATTTACTTGTCATGCTTGAATGGATGAAACTAAAACTATGCTATCTGATTTATCAATTCAGTTTGATTCAATTTGGTATATACATGAACAAAAATTCTGTTTGAACTATAAATCTAATCATGGTTTGCCTTATTTCGTTTTTATTTTTTGAATCAAACCAAAAATCAAATTATGACTTTGTATGAAGCCAATTGTTGGACCAAATAAACTAGGTTCAAGCCAAGGCTAAATCTAAGGACTAAAGGTCTATTTACGAAAATGGCTTATACAGGCTCAAAAAATACTACCTGGATGCCACTTATAGCAGGTAGGCATGCCCTACACTAGACACGCCATGCAGCTCACGTGTAAAAACTTCATATTAAGGACTAGAAAAGAGATTAGAAGGCCCTAGATTAAGGACTAGAAAAGGGCTTAGAACCTTTCATCCCAGCCTTCTCGGCACTCTTAAGCTATTTTGACGTGTTATTTCATTCTCTTCCTCACTCAAGTACTTAAGCTTGAAATACATCTCAGAGTCTCAACTATGGCACCCCTTTGACTTTGCCTTTGCCTTTTACATGTAAAACATATCATTCAGCATCAGCCCAGAAAACTCGTTGAAGTTAAGTAAAGAGGACCAAAAAGTAAAGATCTCAATCAGAAGCCTTTGGACTGGACTTGATCTTAGCCACAAGGCCGAAAAGGCCTGCTTCTGTTTGCCGCACACAATCGCAAGCAAGATCCATGGGCCAATAATCAAGCCTTTCATAATTCCACAGTTGCCGTAGGCCCAAAAGGCCGTCCTATTCATAACCTATACTTGAGAAAGTATTAGGGGGGGAGATTAGAAATGGATTCAACAGAGAATTTGCACTCCACTAGACGATGATCCAGAGATTGCTCTATTGTTACAATAATTGATGTATCGTAGTCTTACAATCTCTTTTCTTTTCCTTCTACACTCCTTGGCCAACATCTATAAAGTCAAAACCTACTGCTTTTTGAACAAACCAGTAAGCTCACCCTCTTCGTACTTCGGGGTCAGGATATGATACCCTCCAACCAGTTCTCCATTCACAAAAACTTGAGGGAATGTGGCCCACTTACTATACAGCTTGAGTGTCTCCCTTAATCCAAGATTATACTCTTCATCAAGTACATCAACACTCTCATAATCCACTCCTTGACTCTCAAGAGTGGCAATTACTCTCTGAAAATCCACACATCGGGGCACTTGTTGACCCCTCAATAAAGGTCACTACGCTGTTCTCTTTCACCAGTTATCAATGAGTTCCTGAAATGGAACTGCAAATTGAACATGACCGCCAGGAGTAAGTCGGAGATTTTGCTTCTTTTGTGGCTGCCGAACACAAGTGGTGTTTCCTGATTCATTGCCAGGCGGGACCTTTCCAGTGTTTTGTATATGTTCTTCCATCCATGACTTCCAGGCTTGAGTTAGAGCTGTCCTATCAGGTTCAATGACTACACCAACCTACAAAACGCTTAAAATGACATTAATAAATACCAGGCAAGTAATAACTCCTTGATTCTCTTCACCACCATCAAGATAAACACTAGCAATTTTACCATAACATGGCCTCTCGCAAAGTGGATTAAGACTAAGCTTAACCATGAGTCTAGAGTGGGCGATTCATGTCATTTAAAATACTGATAATTTGTGTATTCATATCATATTTTATACGAAAATTACAAATAATAATTTATGTTGACATGAAAACACTAAATATTTTTTTTTAATTTTGTTGAACCCATATATAATTTTTGTTAAAATTTTAAACTGTCGTCTTCATGTCTATTTTTGATATTATTTCTATATCGTATCACCTAGTCATGAGTTAGATTGCCACGTCTCCATCCATGCTAATGCCAATTTGGGGGATTCCAATTCAGCTTGCTTGGTAAGAACTGAAGCATGCTCGGCTTAGTTTATTCAAACCTCATTAATGGTTCATACTAAAGTTCTCAAACTACCATTTTTATATATAATCCACCCACCTTGGCGGTACATCATTTGAATTCCAACTCAGTTTAGTCACCATCTAATTGATTTTTCATGATGAATAAAACTGTAATAAAGATCATTCACCTTAAATATCTGGTCACTAAACAATCAATTCTAGCACATCCGATAAAAACAGGCCACCAAAATAAGTTCTGGAACACCAACCAATCCAATGACTAACAGCTAGAACCTTTCGGCAATTAAATTGTAGAACAAAACAATCAGAACATTGATGACATGATAGAGCTCAAAACAAAGGTAAATCTGTTCAACATCAAAATCTTGTACAAAACTTGGCACTTGGCGGACTTAAGTCTATTAGCTTTAATGATTTTGTGGACTTGGGGGGGTTTCCTAATCCTTCACTTTTTTAATTAAATATCTTGCATCGATTAACTCATAAATTCCCAAACTCAACAATCACATCCAAGAAACATTAATAATAATAATAATAAATAAATATTAAACGTACCTAAATGGAGCCGCAAAGTTCCAGAAATGATTATTTTTTAGTAAAAAGGCTGCCAACAATGTTACGCGAGATGCCTATAAACTGAAGCTCATCGTTTTGATAAAAAACGGCGTAGACTCTGGCATCCGACGGCTGTTTCGCGGCGAATTCCCTCGGGTGTGACCAGGAAATGAACTGGCTCGACCTCTGAGAGGTTCTTGAGAGCTGAAGCGATAATTGAAGAGAGAGTTTTTGTGGAGGCGTGACGTCTTAGAGAAATGGAAGGGAAAGAAAGAGAAGGGGTGAAGCGTGAATAGGAGCAGAGAGTAGGGGTATTTTGGGAACATAAAAGAGAGTCTGCGAAGCGAAGAAAAGGAGTTGGGGAGTGGTGCGGAGAGACATTGATTTATGTTCCAAAGGCTGTCTGAAAGCGGGATGGTTTCACTTCTGCTCAAAAAAAAAAAGACAGATTTTTTTTTTTTTTAATTTTGTTGAATGATATGGGCTTAGCTTTAATTACCCAATCTACTAATGTAGAAAGTAAATTGTATAGTGTGGGCTTGACTTGATTCAAAACCAACCTCAAGATGTATATACTAAAAGGCAAAAGCCCTTTTGGAAATTACCCCATGTTAGAAAAGCTTTTCAAATAAAACATAACGTAATTTACTTAGACGTTAGGAAAAACAATGAAACATGCACTTCATCATCCAACTCACAAAAACATTTTTTTTTTCATTTCAACTATTTTGCTTACCAGGGACGATGGATATGATATGTAAGATCCCTTGCTTTTTCTAACAGAAATGATTTCTTAAAATGTCAATTTATTGATGTGAATTTCACTAAAATTTGAATAAGGAGCAAGATAAATTGTTTATGACTTCATTCACCAATCACCAGCATCAAAAGCAATTGATGTACCAAAAACGGAAAAAATCACCAATGCAAAAGCAATTTTTATTTTTTTTATTTTTTTATTTGATGAAAGGTCAGGATTTCTTTACAATCTTGAAGCTGACACCCAAGATACTCTCCCACCTCACCAAATTGTATTTCTCCACTAAAAAATTGCATGCAACCCTGTAACCACTATGGCATTATTGCCTTTAAGTTGCAAGAGCAAATTGCATGACAATATTTCCTCAACCATAGTTGCTTTTTCCTTAATAATTCCGAATGCTCCGAACTCTCCTTTTCGAACCCAAACAAAAGGAATGGGGTTCGAGTAAAATGGCAGCCAAATAGCAAAAACCAATGCCGTGAGACAGAACCTCCATTTTTAGGATTGTTGTATATATAATATATGTAACATCAAATACCTGAATTGGTTTAATTCATTTTCAAGTGACAGAGTCACCTTTGATATCAACCAAAATCTATTTTTCAAGCGATATTAACATCCACAGCCTGACAATTACCTAAGAAGATATTGATGCTGGGGTTACTCATGATTTTGTTTATTATTTTTTTCATCCACACAAGTACCTTTTATCTGTGGCAAATTTAATGGATTCTTGGAGGATTAGATGATCTATTTAGGTTTATCTCGATGATCCCACTGTTTCATTTTTTGCACAGGTTCTTGTGTCAAAATCAAACATGTAAAATCTGGGGCCGGAAGATTTGAAAATTAGTTGCATTTGAAGAAGCAATGATAGCAATTGAGATGGCAAATTGTGTATTATTTCCATTACAAGACTGCGGTCCATTATTTATTCTGCATATCATTATTTTCCCAAATAGCTAAGCATTTACAGCTCCATGATTTACCAGCTAATAAATAAATATGGGATTTTTGGATGGGAGTTAGTGGATTTAATTATTGATTAGAAATAATAGCTGGTGACACCATGCCTTTCTTATTTCTCTGAGAATAGAAGTTAATTAAACTGTCATGAATAGTTTTATAAGGCTGTTTACCAATCTCATTAAACCCCTATGACATTAAAGAGGAATTTCTAATTGTTTAAAATACAAGAACAAGGCATTTCCCTTTGTTTGGACAGTAACTAAAAATTCAACCATAAATTAATGTACTCCACTTAAATTTAAATGGCAACAGAGAGACAAACTTAAGTGTGTTTTTGTTGCTACTTTTAGTGCTTACCTTGTGCTTTCAGAAGACAGGAAGTATGTCTTTAGCCAACATTCAATGAATGTTAGGAGGGGTATTTTTGAGCCATTGCTATTTGCTTAATGGTATCCAGGAAAACTAGTACTCCCAAAGGCATGTTGATTTCAACCCAATTGAGAGTGTGAAAAGAAATTCAATCTTATTCCAAAAAAATTGAAGAATCTTTACCTAACAAGGTGTGAATATGGGATCAACATTGAGATTTTCTTTTCTTTTTTTTTTTTTTTTTTAAAGGTGAAAAAAGACCATAATGATACCATGCCAATATTCTCCTATGGCTAGTTGATTCTGGGTTTAGAAAATGCATATTTGAACTTGACTCTGCACCTTCAAAAGAAGGCATTTCCAATTAGTGGGATTTCCTCTTTGCTTCTCCATTTACAGCATAAACATATATATATATATATATATATGTATGTATGTATGTATGTATATATATATATGTACACACACACACACACACACACAATGGGGAAAGCAAAAGGTACTGCGAGGAGTTGAGTCGATATCAGCTTCCTCCTGCTGGGAACAATACGATTGGTAACTTTCACCTGATACAAAAAGCAGAAAATTGATCATATTCAGCAATGATGTAGATGGAAACAAAGAAGTCAAGAGAGAGAGAGAGAGAGGTTGCTTTAACACTCCTGACTTCTGTTATTAACAGACACTTCATTAATTTCCCCCACCTAATGGAAATATTCTAATCTAAAGCTCTAAATTTTGATGGCAACGACACTCAAATGGTATTGAGATCATTTAGCTACCATAATAGGAAAGAAGACAAGAGGAGTCCGAAGATGTTAGCCTTTCAACTTACTCTCTAACCTCCATTATTTTGCTAGAAAAAGAGGTTAAATTTCCCAACCATACCTGGCTTTAGCTTTACTCCTACTCAAAACACATAAAATAAAAAGAAATAAAAAGGTGTTCTCATCATTCTGTTACACCAGCTCATACTCTTTTATCCAACCATTTTTAGTTTAATCCTCTCAGTTCTCCCTCCAACCATAGCTTAGCAGCATCTCCTTCAACCATCATGATGAAACCTTACAGAGTAAAGCTACCTCTTTCTATTATCACAGTTATGATCTGCAGTTTTGCTTTCCTTGCTCTCTTATATACCGAAGGAATAAGTTTTCTTTCTTCAAATTCTATTCTCAAATCCAAATCCTGTGCTAGAAGAGGTGCTGTTGTACAAGCTAGTAAGTTATGTAGCTAAGCTAAGTGATACTTCAACAGGGGTTTGTTAATAATTGAAAATTTTTTTCCTATTCAGAGTTCTATCCCTTCAAAAAGATTCTAATGTTGAACTGTCATTGTCTAACAGAGAATAAAACTGCAGAGGAGAAGCTAGAAAACCCCGAAATCGATGACAGGTTCAACTTTGACCCTGAAGAGTGCGATATTGCTCATGGGGAGTGGGTGTTCAACCGTTCTATCAAGCCTTTGTACACAGATAGAAGTTGTCCGTATCTGGACAGGCAATTTTCTTGTGTCAAAAATGGTCGGCCTGATTTTGACTACCGTCACTGGGAATGGCAGCCAGATGACTGCAACTTGCCTAGGTAAGAAACATTGTGCTCTTTTTCAGACATTTATTCATGCATGAAAATGGAACCGTTTCTTGAAGTAATAGTTTCTTTTCTTCTAACGTTTCCATGTGTGTAGATTTGATCCAGAACTTGCACTTAAAAAGCTTCGAGGAAAGAGGCTACTCTTTGCAGGAGATTCCCTGCAAAGAAATCAATGGGAATCTTTCGTTTGTATGATTGAATGGACCTTAACTCCAGAAAAGAAGTCTATGAAACTTGGCAAAGTTCGTTCTGTCTTCAAAGCCAAGGTGTTAATTTCATTTGAAAGACTACAAGTTCCATTGCTTAAATGTAAAGAAAAAGACTGTCGGAACATAAAACAAAGCTAACGCTTCCCAATCCCATTAACCTTTTTCAGGAATATAATGCAACCATCGAATTTTACTGGGCTCCATTTCTTGTTGAATCCAATTCGGATATCGATGTTTTAGATCCAAAGAAGAGAATACTAAAAGTTGATTCAGTTGCCAAGCACTCCAAACACTGGGAAGGAGCTGATATCCTTGCGTTTAATACTTACGTTTGGTGGATGAGTGGGCTTAGGCTCAAGACATTGTAAGTTCTGTGTCAAAACCCTTAATTAGTTTTAAACGAAGCAACTCTTTTGATCAGTTAAGCTTTTAGTTTTTAACATTACTTTTTGTTGAGAACAGATGGGGTTCCTTTGCAAATGGTGACGAAGGTTATACAGAGCTGGATACACCAGTCGCCTATAAAATTGGTTTGAAGACATGGGCTAACTGGATTGATTCAACTATAAATCCCATCAAGACTCGTGTTTTCTTCACAACTATGTCTCCTATACATACAAGGTCTGTCTCTTTCTCTTGCATGCCTGTGTCTACGTGCAAAAATTCATGTATCCATTTGCCGATAGTAACAATTTAATCTTTTTCTTTTTCTGCAGAAGCGAAGACTGGGGCAGGAAAGATGGGCTGAAATGCTTCAATGAGACAAAGCCAGTGATGAATAAGAAGTTTTGGGGAAGTGGTTCTGACAAGAACATGATGAGTGTCGTGGCAGGTGTGTTGAAGAAAATGAAAGTTCCTGTTACAGTTCTCAACATAACACAGCTCTCAGAGAACAGAATTGATGCTCATTCATCAATTTATACCGAGACTGGGGGTAGGCTCTTAAATGATAAGGAAAAAGCAGACCCAGGACACCATGCAGATTGCATCCATTGGTGCCTGCCCGGAGTCCCAGATGCTTGGAATCAAATATTTTTAGCTCATTTGTAGATTTTCCTTTTTCAACCCCAAAAACCAAAGAGAAAAAGAGAGAAAATCCATCTGTTTATTATGTGTTCAAAGTTCTTTCCTTTGTCGTATCTTTTAGCAAATTAAGCTTTTTTTTTTTTTTTTGACAACCTGTGACAAAGAAAGAACTTTTAAAATTCCAATTAATCATCAATCAATTGTATCTTCTGGGTTCAAGGCGAATAATAATACTAAAGATGTTTCAATGAAGTCGATATTAAACTTTAAAGGCACCAACAATTTTATTGGAGATTTGAGAATTTTGACGTGAAAGCTTCAATTAATTCTTGATGTTAAAATTATTAAAGAATTACAAGAAAATTGAAAAGCAAAATAGTTTGTTCGTCCCTAAAAATGCTCTTTGTCTAACTAGTTGGTCACTAATATCTAATTATTTTGGAATTGAAATTTTGTATGGGAAGTATCTATCAAATTATAAAAATTTTTATTGATGAAGTATTGAATTTTTAATTATAATTTAAAATTTGCTAATTTTAAATATATAAAAAACAAATGACAAGAAACAGGACTGAATGACTGATCTTAGCTTACTTTTCAATAGACTTCTTGAAAATAAACTAAAAAATTGCAAATTTTTAATAGTAAAATTACTTCCTTTTCCGGTTGTTTAGAAATGTAAATAATTCGGATTTGAGTTTAAACAAGTTAATTTATTGAGTAAGTTGAACTTGAATATCTTAATATTTTATTTAAGTAACTCGTAAATCGAATTTTTAAATCTTAATATATTTTTATTATTTTGATAAAAATATTATTTTATCTTTATATATATAATTCGAATTTGACTTTAAATATATAAATAAATTTAAAATCAAACATGAGAATCGAATTTATTTTTATTAAATGAATTTAATTAAATACACTCAAATAATTTAATTTTTATTTTGAATTGAATTCAAACTTAAAATTTAAAATTTGATCAAATTTAAACTAAATTTTTAATAATAAATTTTGAATTAAGCTAAAACTTCTCACTATTTCCATTCAGCTTTACTATCACTACAGTTGTCTGCTATAAATAATCCAACCAAAAAAATAAAAAGAACCAGTCTCATACTCTCATTTAAAAGGGCTGAGACCTTAACTTTTAGCTTTCCGGCCCGTGAATTATAGCCCATGGTCCAACCAAAACTTGGAAAGTGAAACCCGGGCCCCTGACCCAGCCAGCTTCAACCCATCAATAAAGGAAATGAAAAACTCCTGCGGCTGCTACTGCGCGACCTACTATAAAGCCATCTTTCAGAAGAAGCAAGCCCTGCATCTTCTTCATCGGTTGGTTTTGGTAGCCAATATTTCATCATTCCTCTTTGATATTAAAACCCCTAATTATGTAATAATTGTTTTTTTAAAGAAAAAGGTTAGAGTTTAATTGGATTTAGGTTTTCGTAATTTGACATTTGTATTTGATAATTGTTTTATCAGATTTTGAAAGTTTACTATGGCTGGAGGAAATTTCATGCACAGAGTTATATCTTACGTCGTCAATGAACTTGTCGTTGATAGACTTGCAAGCAGGTAACTATTTCTCTGAATTTGTTTGTATTTTTCAATTTTTTAGTCGAATTTTTCAGCATGCTGAAGATTAGGTATTTTTAGAATACTTTTAGGGGGCGTTTGGTTTGCGGAATGTTAGATTCCAATGGAAAGTGGGATATCCAAGAAAATATGATCTATGGGAAAGTGTGATTTTCATGGACTCCCGTATTTTTGTGTTTGGTTGAGGGAATATGAGTTTATTAAATCATGTATTTTTACCGTAATATATTTAGACAATATAACAAACACAACATTTTGTTAAAGAAAATAATCAACAAATAATACAGTATTTGAGTGGCCAATTATATAAAAAAAAATGAAATAGTGATCAATTACTGCTTTTTATCTTTAAAGGAACGCAGAATTTGATATTTTTTTAAAAATTTAAATTCTATAATTATTGCGTATATATAAAAAAAACCGTATTAATTGATTTTTTTAAAAATAACAATGAACAATTATTGTGTTGTTTTTTAAATAAATGCAGTAATTGATGACGTTAAAAATATTACAATGACAAATTTTTGCCTTTTTTCTAATAAATACAGTAAATATTATCAATTACTACGGTTCTTTAAGAAAATGCAGTAATAATGTTTGAACAAAAGTCAGGCATAGAACAATTCTTGTGTACTTTTAAATAACATAGTAATAGAAATATGGAATATAAACCACACAAAGAACAATTATTGTGTTTTGTTCATTACAAATGTCGTAATTGACTTTAAAAAAGAAATTTAATTTCATTGTCAGAAGTTGCTTTTTAAAGAGGTAACATAGAAAGAAAGAAGTAATTTTTTATGCAAGTCAAATGTGTAACTCAAGTAACCTTTTACTCAGAATCATAAAATACCACAGGGAGAGATGAGTTTCTAATTTTGGGACTTTTGGATATTGTTAGGAATTTAACATTTTTCCTAGGAATTGGATAACTCTGAAGCAAACATGGGCATTAGATATTCACAATCAAGATTCCAAGGAAAATTTGTGGATTCTCTTGAATCAAACACCCTCTTAAAATATAATTTGTATGCTATAATTTATCTGTTCATTTGTATGTCTGAGATCAATTTTTGTTTAAATTTTGTGAATCATAGGCAAAAGGATTCAGAAACTTATGTTGCAACTAATTTTTAGTTTGCTTTGGTAAACTTATTACATGTAAGGCATATGTGCTTTGTAAAATACCAAGCACTGCATTCTGGAGGTTTGAGAAAATTTTCCTATGAACCAAACAAAAGGAATTGCACTTTGATCTTTAATGGTCTGTGGAAACTTTTGTCATGGTTTTAGATAATCTGGGTTGAGATTTTTTTTTACCATCAGGTATCATTAATTAGTGATATATTTGCATTATATTGTGCTATATGATTGTTATGGAGGATTGACCTTGGTTTCTTGTTTTGTTTGGTTTTTTATTTTCAGTCCTGCATTCCAGAGATTTGCTGTGAGGACATCAAAGAAGATAGAGGATATTTCCAGTATGGGTATGTGCTTGTTTCCTTCAGTTACTGTGGTCCTTTTTTTTAAATCCTCTCTGTGAATTTGGCCCATTATTATCTAACATAGAGCCAATGAAAGAACTCGTTAATATTGACTGTTGCCTCTGGTGCATGCAGCTGCGCGGAAGAGGCAAGAACTTGCTGAACAGATGAAAGAACTTTCGAAAAACATGGAGGTCAGCCGCTACTACTTTACATTGATGTTACATATGTTATCTTTGGTGGATGTTCATTGTTTCTAGCTACATGTTGTCTCTGTTGCAGTCTAAAAACCAGTGATGTGGTAGATATGGTAGTACTTGGCATTTGTGTGGCTGTCTCTGACCCTCGGAGTTTTGATAATCTGTAACTTATCTACTGCTGCACGTATTAATTTTCTGGAACAGGGGTGGAATTCCAAAAGAACATATGTTCCAAAGGGTTTTTATTTTTTTTTATTTGGACTATGTAGGAGTTTTTTTTTTTTTTTAATATAGAATAAACCATATGTTCCATCTCTAAAGACGGCTTATGATATCGAAAATTTGGTGCTAGCATTATGCGCATCTTGGTCATTGAGAATGTGGCGGCATTTTTTTGTTCATTGCAATTGATTGTTACTTTATTAGCATAAAATTGAGAAACTATTCATTTTGGTTCTTGTTAACGGAAAGAAAAGAGTGAAGTGGTGTGAATGTTATTAATTTTCCCTTTTTTTAAAATCCAAACTAAGAAAATGGTATCCTTTCTGCACACCAATGATCGGTTATCCCATTATCAACATCCGAGTGAGAATAGATTTCTAGGCATTTTTGTAACTACCATTGATTTCAAAGAGAAAATTTCAGAATCACTTAACTAAGGAAGTAGGAATCAATTCATTCAGCCATGGCTACTGCTATTTGGAGAAACGCAAGTCGTTTTCAAAACTTTCATCGGTGTCTATATACCCAACAGTCTGAGCCAATGCAGATCCCCCGTTCCATCTTCACCCTCAATCGCCTAATCTCTTCACCGTCCCTCTCTCCCTTTCTTGCAAATGGATCCACTGGGTCTAATGTCGGTCCGATTTTTCCTCAGATCCCACGCATAGCGGGAGCTATATGCACCGGGCTGCTCTTGTTATCAACAACTACAATGCACCAATGTCTCCTTATGAGACAAATCTCAACTACCGGCTACCATTGAACATCATGCCGATGCAAACTACAGCAGATGTAGGTCAAAGCAAAATGGAAGTAGATGTTGATATGAACTCAAAATAGAAATAGATGGAATTTTTTTCTGGCGAGACTTGTTAGATGAGGCAATGAGAGATTGTTTCCACTTTTCAAAAGTGATCACTTATTCTCATGGCTAGGGAAGAACGCTTTGGCTATTAAAGGGTAAGGATGGTAGTAAATATTTGGCTTGTGTGGCACTGCTTTAAAGCACTTAAAGCCTCTCAACTTGCATCATTCAGTTTTCTGGTGAAAATACTAATCGGTTAACCATTTTATTCCTGCCATTGGCATTTCATGCACTGCTTGCAGGAAGTCCATTATTTGTGAGCTAGCATCTTGTTCCCATATGCACACTTGTAATAACTTGATTTTCATTTTTAATGCTGAACTTCACATGTAAAAACACACCTATATTGATTCTGGTCTTTTCTTCCTTTTGCATGTACCTAATGGATCCTAGCATGGATTTTGTAAAATTTTTTGGGAAGAATAATGATGTTGGCTCACTAACTGATGTACTTTTGGGTTCATTCAGCTAAAGTTATTGTTTGTTAGAGTCGGGTTTATCCAGAGAACACATTTTTTAGTTTCACCTGATTCTTTTCTTATTATAGATTGGAGAATGAGTGATTATATTAAAGATTTCTTTTTTCTCTTAAAGTCTAATTACTCCTGTTGGAAAGCTAAAGCAATAGATCGCAATTGTACTTGAAAAAGCTTAATTGCCCGGGTGAGATTGATGGAAACTGATATTGTGACTTTAAACGGCCATCAAGGTGTCTCCCGAAAAGGCAACCTTTTTTGTGCATCTGAGTTTTGGAGAAGTTTGAATCAGCTCATCGTTTTGCACATAAAATTGATGGCTAATCTGTCAGTCTTATACTACCAACTGTACGTATGATTCTGCTGCAACATCGGGGATGCTTGATAGCAAGGGGATTGATTTCCGCAATTTTACCGGGACAAAGTTATTATTGGGTTTTTGTCCAAAGGGAACGCTGTGTTGGGCTTGAACAGTAACCACCAGCTTGAATTTTAACCCAAAGTCACAGTCAGAACGATTTTTCTAGCTTTTTTTTTTTTTTTTTTGTCATATAACGTAAAAGGAAAAGAATTTATTATTGCAAAAGGCAGCCAAGAATGAGATAGAAGAAGATGAGTAAATTTATTCATGAACAAAAGAATTTATTATTGCAAAAGGCAGCCAGGAATGTTCTTGGTATACTGTTCCATGAGACATCGCATTCCTCAAAAAATTGGGTCAAAATTTATGATGCCAAAGAGTATCATAGCATACACTGGTAACCGCAATATTAAGGAGTAATATAGTATTATATAATCGCTCTTTAAGTAACCTAAAACTAGAAATCACTTTTGGTTATTATCCCAATGGAATGTTTGTTATTTGCTTCCTCGTGTTTATAGTATGTATTTGAATTTGATTTGGTTTTTGATACCCATACTCTAATGGCTGAGATATTGCAGATCTTTCCTTCCAACAATTCCATCACATACAAGGTCAACCTGTGGCCTCAAACCTTGTTAAATTCATGATCAGCTTGTTGCTTGTCCCTGCCATTTCTCAGTTCTTATGGGTCATCCTCCCTTTTGTGCGGGTAGAAGGCAGGTTTTTTGCCTCCTGCAACAAATAAGAGAAGTTGCCAGATAATCCACATTATTCAATCAAATCGAATTTTGTTAAAAAAAAAAAAGGAAACTACTCAAACAAGATCAAAGGAATCAGATGGCTACCTCCTGAGTATATGTTTAATGTTCAAGAATGGACCTTATGCAGTATGTTGCACGTTATTTGTCCACTTCTTCAGGGATAATAGCCTTGCCTAGGTAAACGTGCTGCATCTCCTCTTTCCAGATCTGCAGAAGAATAACGTGTTGAGTGCTTAATTACTCGCTAGGCAGAGACCAGAGAGTAGGACTACTAATTGAGAGGAGGAAAGTAGCAAATGGGGAATAGGAGGATGGGATTGAGGACAATATGTTGTTGCAAGCATGAGTGTATCAGGTCCTACGAGACTTCTTAACAAATTACAGTCTGGACCCTACCGTGTCACGAAATTCCAGCCTGATATGAGGTACATTTGTCTTGTGTATATCATTTCCATCATGCCCTCTCTTGTAGTACTCCTTTCCAATCCAGTGCGACTGAAACAGATACAATCATACAACTGATTTCAATACATCAATCATCTCAAAGTGAGGTCTACCAAAGTGGAAGGGACAGCTCACTAATCTCCAAATAATGGTAGACCTGGGACAATTCCCTAATCAAAACTCAATCCTTGTAAATTATATTGTGACAAAAAAATTCACTTCCACACCCGCAATATCTAATGAATACTTTTCAAGCAATTTGACTGGTGTCATTAGGAATAGATCGTGTATATTCTGTGTACATCTCATTCCTACCCCAATCTTTGACTGTTCCTAGAGAAGGGGGCAACACCTGCTCACTGCCCTTCCCAATCTCTTCTCCAATCAGAAAGAGAATGTACCTTCAAAGCATGTGAAAAACCTGACTGGTAGACTGAATTACGGGCAATCTCACATAGATCACATGAACTCAGCTTCCACACCTGCAAGTCAAGGCTTTAATTTAATTGAACCTTAGATAAAAGTATATATTCTAGATTCTTGCCAAGAGAGAAAGAGATAAAAATTACAGAAGCAGCTACGCTATACTCCTCGACTAAAGGTTCCTTTGTTAAGTGTATTTGAAGTGGATCATCCGTAGAAAGGGAAACATTCAGACCCCGTAAGAAAAACATTGGAAAAGGGTTCCGATGATAGTCCAAAAACAAGGAATTGTTGCTCAGAGGAGACATAGCCAGGCCAATCTGGTAACCAATGTGCCATGACAACAATTAGAAATTCCAAGCTTATTGATTAACTAAATTATTTTTAAGTTTCGTTTTGTTCTTACCTGTGCCAAATAATAAAGATACTGTAGCACAGGAGATTTCCTTAAATTGGTTCCATGTGCAATATTATGAGCAGCTAGAAATGTTGCCGCAAGGTGGTCAATGTCACCAGCCTGAAATATTATAAATATGAGGGACACAAAACATAAAACTCTCATGAAGGTAGCATATAACTTTCAGGAGTACCTCCCCAGAATGTGGCCGGAATTTGATGGTTGTCATGCCCTTTGACTCGCGAAGCTGGAAAAATCATGCCACAAAGACAAGCATTGTATACCAAGAACATAGTGGTCGAATCTAGTACCAATTTAAAGAAGAAAGCCAGTACTAAATATAATTGGGAGAAATGCCAATTTATGTAAAGAAAGAAGCTAGAAAGCTGATGCTAAAAAAAATAACTATTCTAACAAGTTCATTTATTTAATTCATTTGATACTGGTAATTTGGAAATAGAATGACAGATAAAGGTCTCCAAATCTAGTAATGATAAAACCATATCCAATCATATAACACATACCTTGTTTAAAGTATAGAGGTTTGCATAGCAGTAATACACGTAGTATGAGTATGCAGGATTATATACATTAGTCCATTGATCTGGTGTAGGCATGTGTTTTGTGGGGCGCCTTTCGGGCTTACTTTCATCATCTACCAAATCCAACCCTACAACCTGAATTGCCAACAAGAAGCAGATGTCATGCCGAATATGCAAACTGAGGCACAACTAATCCAAACAAAATAATTGTAAATACCAAAAAAAAAAAAAAAAAAGAGTCATGCATAAAAGATACCAAACCTGTTTCAAGAAGACATGTAACTGAGGATGTGAATCTGGATCCACAGTAACCTCAAACAGAGGAATAAAGATGTTGTCAAGAATGTTCTGAAATGATGTAAAAATCCCCATCTCCTTGTAAATGTTGTAAAGTCGAGGGATCTGAAGCAAAAAAATAGAGAAACTGTCACACAATCTGGAGTAAGAAATATTGCCTGGCCAACATTCAACAATTTTCTTTTGTGGAGTTAGTGTCCTAATTTGCAAAGGTTCTAATCCACAACCAATAATGGACCCTTTTATATAGGTTCACAAGATATACCGCAAAAGAAGAGAGTGTGCAAGTAAAGAGATTGCAAAGAGAGATTACTAGCACCTGAATTAACCAAACAACATTCTCGCTGTACAGTTCATTGTTAATGATCCAACTAGCCAGTTGGTCCCACTCGCTTTGCTTCCTGCCATATATTGATATTCTGTATTCAGCCATCTGCAACAATCAAATTGACCATCAAAACAATGTAATATGGAGCATCATGATCCATATTATCAAAAGCAAACATTAGAATTCCATAATTTGGCTGATTGATTACATACAGCTCCTCAAAGAATGAAGTAAAACATAGTAAATTTATTAAAGAATATCCTCCATATAATGGTTTTACTCGAGTGTTCCGAGGTTCTCTCTCCAAGTCTGAAAAGCCAGAGCAGAATTATTCTCACGGATAAAATGTGTTTGTGCACAGAATAAGGAAGTACCTGATATTTGCTTGCAGCAAGATCAGAAAACACTTGCTTTGTCAGCTTACCAAGGAATCGACCTGCAGAGATACAATAGTCTGACTGAAATTTCACAATAAAAATTATCAGGAAGAAAAGACTTTCAGAGCAATAAATCAATAAAAAATGCAAAGACATGGAATAATGTTTACAGTAAAAGAATCAGAATAGCACCTTATAATATGTAGTAGATTCAGCACCATTTCAGAATCTTAGTACATATTTCAAACAAACACTTCCCATAACAAATTCATAAAATTAATTGCTTGTTTTCAATGTAATCTTAGCACGTGTCCTCAAAATTGCAGAAGCATAAAGGACATACCTTGGATAAGATTATCCTGCTTGAGGAAAATCTCCCTGAGCCTACTTTGACCACAAGGATTATAC
Source organism: Durio zibethinus (assembly GCF_002303985.1). The sequence continues at coordinate 25,532,613 of NW_019168492.1, forward strand.
TTAAGATTGAATTTATCAAAGCGATGAAAGGTGCTCTTGTCTGCATGAACATCAAGAAGGTCCACATTTAAATCATACCTGATCAAATGAAAGCAAAAATAAATTATGATTAGTGGCATAATCACTCCCTCCCTTTTTGCGAAAAAATGGGTAAAAAAAGTCAATACCCAGTTAAATCCAAGCTCTCAAAAACTTCTTTCAGGGTTAAATATGTCCCATCTCGAAATATTACAACCTGAACAAAGAAAGCATATAGTAAACACAAAACTTGTGGGCAAAAATATTTCTTCACATGCACCATTTTAACACACCTTTGGCATAAAGCAATAAGGATATTCGTACATCACATATGCAGTTATAGTTGGTCAACCAAACACATGAGGTTGTGTGCAACTTCCATATCAGAGAGACTATAAAAAAAGGGGCACAATTTGCAAGAAGAGTGGGCACAAGTACAACACACACATATTACATAGCACCTAAGGCCCCTTTACAATGAGGAATGGCCAAACCAGAGAGTGAATATGCATGAACTAGGATAGAACTCAGTTTTAAAAGAAGAACAGAAATTTTAGTTGTCATTAATATTACAAACTCAGAAAAGCATGCCAGCGGACATCAACAAGAACAAAAGATTAAGCATCAACAAAAGCATGTCATTAATATTACCTCATCTGGCTCCTTCCTCAACTTCGACTTTATAAACCTCAAAAGATGTTTCTGGTTCATGCATGCTGAGTGATGAACATGAGTATCAACCTTTCTCACATTATAGAAGTCCCTATGTGGTGCACTTTTCTGAGCTAGAAATTCTCTATCCGAATTAAGCATCAAATGAAGATTGAATTTCTAAATGTAATCAAAATGAAAAAGTATTTTAATGATCAAATACCAAAAATTACAAAATTAGCATGCATTTCATAAACAGGGAGAAGTGTTTACTTGTTCTAGAAGATTTAGCCGGTGATGACATAAAGTTCTAATATTCCCTGCCGCTATAACATGAAGTATGTGATGCAAGTCAGTGAAAAAGGTTATCGCATCAGCTACAGGAAAGAGCTCTACTTTTGCTGAAAAGAAAAATGAAATATGTTTTAGCAAGTGTTGTTCAGATCATTGCAAGTAAGAAAGTTCAGTATCAGGTCTTTTAATGCTTACAGTCTTTATTTGCATAGACATGTATTACTCCATCTTGCATCTCAAAATAATGCTGTAAAAAAGGGTAGGCGTTTTTATAACCCTAAGGAAAAATGAGTAAAAATACAAGTGACTTGGGGTACAAAATCTAGGATTGCGAGTATAAACTTACATCAGATTTTCCCTCAGGAGCATAAAAAAATGGCTCTGGATTAGGTTTAGGTGTACTGGGGTCCAATATGACTTCTTTCTCCCAAGGAGCAACTGCCTCCTTGAATACGTATCTTTTCCGCATTTCAAGGCATTCTTGCAGAACTACATAGGCCTCTACTTCATCTGGCGATGGAACCTCTGGTATTGGGTAGAAGATAAAAACTAGATTAGCAAATTGTACATGCAAAATCTAATTAAGACCTTGCCATTTTTCAAATAAGGGAATAAATAAATACACATTTTAGACTGATAGTCAAGCACTAAAAAATCTTTTAATAACCTATATTTTCTAATGAAAGATTACAATGTTTTAATAAATGATACAGGAATAGATTTTAGGTCTACTTTGAATGTTAGCATTATATACACACATAATTTAAGCATTAGGATACAAAGAAATGTTGAAAATGGTATATGAAGCAATAATAAACATTATGATGCACACCTATTACATACAAACCTAAGGTAGTATACGCTGGAGAGAGTGAATACCAGTAGGGGAAATTTCAAGTCGTGCAAAAGTTTCTTGCTCTGGCTCTTTCCTTAGGATATCAGCTGCAATAGGATCAGGATGAACGCCATGGAGCTCACCAGGTACACTATGGGATCGAATCACACTTGAAGCAGCTATCTGCATTGCTTCTCCATTGGCACTAATGTGGTCTGGCAAATTTGGGCCCTACACATGTGAGATTTAAGTATAACTCAAAAGTTTAATTAAATTTGCAACAAACTATAAAAGCATAGCAGAAGCAAGCTCAGTAGGAGAAGGGAAAAAAATTTACTAACAGCATTTCCATTAGTATACAAATATGTAGTGTCTATCTTAGAATTGTCAGTCATATTATCTTCATCATCTGATCCTTCTATGCTCTCAAAGGCACTTGCACTAGCAACAGGGGACTTTGGAGAAGTAGGTCGGATAAGTTTTCCAGATCTCTTAGCTGAAGTTGCATGGCCACCAGAATTCCCTGAAGCCAAAATAACTACTGTATCTAATCAGAAACACACTGAAACAACAAAATATAAAGAGATTTAAAAAAAAAAAGGGACAAAGAACACTAAGTGAAAAAAATGACAAAGCTTTTTCTTTCCGAGCCCTAAAACTGGAACTTAAAGTCGAAAAGAGATGCAGCCAACAATCTTATGACAAGAAAGAAGCCCTCAATTGTTTTTTTATTTCATTTTTAACAAGTGATTAATTATCATCGCATAACATGATCACTGGCAAACTTCAGGAGTCCAGGTTCGGGCAGGTAAGCAAAATTTCCAGTCAGATTCTCTAATAACCAAGGCTGACCTTCGCCTAAAGCACTTTGGTACAAAAAGTAATGAACTTTGCCTCTAAGTTTCAAATTGGTGTCTTTTCTCTCCATTCTGAGCTGTAACTCTATTTGCCCTTTTTCCTTCACTAAACAAAGATCAGTACTTTTTAATAAATTTGATATTAAGTTCAACCTCTTTTCGTACAACAAGAAAAAAAGAGAAACATGCAAAGAAAACAAGTTTCCAAGACGTTAATATAATTTAACAAAGCAGCAAAATATTACAGTTATTACTATACACATATTATTTAATAACTCATCAAAGCTATTGATTTCAAATCTCAAGTTTACCTTCAGGCAGCGTATGGAGCCTTGGCAAGCCGGGTGGAATCCCGTCAACATGGATAGGACCGTTGCGCTTCTCTTCTCGATCAATCCCACCGGATATCATAGTAACATCCGGCAAAGACGCCGAGCTACGGCGGTAGTATCCGTTCCCCTTCCGGCGCGAGTGGTGGCCGCGCCGTTTCTTGAAGTGCTGCGGCGACTCTCCCTCCGAAATCTCCCCCTTCTCCCTCTCAACCGCCTTGGCGAACTCCAGCAGCTGACTTAGTGTTTTCCTGTGCATATAATACGCCGACACCGCCACCAGCGACGCTCCAACGAGAGCCGCCATGGCAAGATGGACAGTGTACGTGTCCATCTAGAACTATGCTAAAGCTTTTTTCTCTGACTGCCAAAACAAAGAAAACAGAGGGAGATGAAAAACCAAAAACCCTACCGAACTCAAAGGGCGTTTTGGCCAATGAAGAGAACAGAGAGACAAGCACCGTCTTATTGGAAACAAGCTAGGCTTCTTCCCTACTATTTATAGGGCAAAATGTACAACAGCATCTAATATAAGAACATATTCCATTCCTTGTTCTTTGTGCTTTCTTTATCACTTTATGTACCTTTTTTTTTTCTGATCAACATTTTGCAGTGGTAAACGAAAATTTATTTTTAAAACGTAACTCGTAATAATTAGGATTAGGTAAATTTTTTTTGTTTTTTAATTACAACCAAAGTTTAAATTTGGAACCCTCCTGGAATTCATTGGAGTAGCAGCACTGAGCTTACCAAATGCTAGCAAAGCACTAATGTAAAACAAGAAATGTGATTAATATAAAATGTTTTTTTTTAATAATAAAGATAAGAAAGATAGTGGGGGAAGAGGGGAACATTGTCTTGGTAGAGCAAGTGGAGCCGGGCTCGAGCCCAATGTGGGGTGGGAGGATACTTGTAAAAGGAGTAGTAGATCGTGGGTCGCGTTTGTTATCCATAACGAGGTGCAATCGTAGCGTATGCCAAGCAGCAAATTGAAATATTAATACATGATCATTTGATACGATAATATATATAAAAAATATGAGTAATGTAATTTAAAATTTTTAAAAAATTATAAATAAATTTAATAAAAATTATATTTTATATTTTTATATTTATATAAATAATGATATGTTATTTTTATATAAAATATTATATGAATATAATATTTTATATGACATAATAAAATGAATTATCAAATTCATTAACATGGTTGGAGAGGATAAAATATAAAAAAGAATGACTTTATTATTTTAAGGGATAAGCTGGTACATATGTATTCTGCTGGCAATGGCATGAAGGATTAGAATATGCGTTTATAGTGGAGAATGAATTAAAGTTGCCTTTTTTTTTTTTTAGTTATATTAATTATAAATATCCTAATTAATGCAGCAAGAATAGCTAGGGTAGGTTGGGATTTTGTAAGCATTAACACTTACCAGTTACTACCTATGAGGCTATGACAAGTTATCAAATTCGTGCATGAAAAAGTAAGACTGTAAGAGGAATCTCACATGCTTGGACTTCTAAGTTGATACCAAGATATTAAAAAAAAAAAAAAGGCTGAAAGTACTCTTTGGAAAGGAGATTTTGTCGATAAACCAAATATACTTTGCTTCAACAACTTAGCTGGTTTGATGAATTACTTAATTTTCAGCTTTTATTGTAGTATTGAAATCCCTTCATTCCAAAAACATGCTTTGTTTCTTCAACTTTCTCTTTACCATATTCATACTATTATTCATGCTTTTTCTTCAGTTAATTGATTAATGTAACAAAATAAAACTATCTATATAAACAAAATTACTATATATGTAAACTAATTGAAGTGATTTAACTATATATAAATGATTAATAAATAGTGAAAACGACTTCAAATTAATTTTCAACTGCTATCCCCTCTGGTTGTTGAAGTGAGGCATGCAGTTTCCCGTGCCTATGCTTCAAGCCAAATGGCGAACAACCCCCGCCATAATGGTGCTTTTGGCTCTTATATATAATCAAGCCAACTGATCGAACAACCCAGCTGAGTTAGCTTGACCTTCATTTTGGACTTGAAGGGTAACCCATCATTGTAACTTTGCTATATATAGTCCATGCTTGTGGACCAAATGAGACCTGCCTCTCTCTCTCTCTGTACTTGTATATATATATATATATATATATATATATATATATGCATACAAACATACATAATTACATGTACTCATATATTGACATCAACACACATTTGATAGAACAATAATGGTAATGTATATATGTGTAGTCCACATCACTACCATTTACGCCACATGAGAATTTTGCTTCAAATCAAACTATTTTGGTAACAGATCCTGCATTGAAGAATATAGAATATATATATATATATATATAAGTATGTTCATGTTGTTTAAGTATATAGAATATTTAAGACAAGTGGGCATACGTATTTTTATTATATTATCTCACTATCACACCATCATTCATGAAAATGAATTTATAAAAAAAATTTGCTTTAAATTATGTATAGAGATTACGATGTGATATTAAGAGATGGGCTTAATCAGAACATTGCTCCTACGTGGAAGTGATTAGCCAAAAGAGGTGCTCGTTACAGGTGGATCAATTTATAAAATGGATCCTACAGCCGGGGACCACTGCAGAAACAAACGAAGTAAGGCTTTGGAAGTTTGGAACAAAGACACTTTTGCAATCATGCAGTTACCTTAACTATCTACCATGATTTTACAGCAACGAGGTGATGTGGTTTTCCACTTCACATGTCAGATTGCAGTTTTACTAATATTGCTGCTGTTTTTGTCTCTTTGTTTTGCTCTGCAAGGAGATTATCAGAAGTTGACAACCTTTTGTTATTATTTTAAGTAGATTTACTATAGTAATTGAGGCATGTATACATCTTGAGACACTGGTTTCAGTCTTTTTCAATAGCGTGACAGATGTTGAAAGAAAGTCACTCCTTTTAGGCGATTGGAAGCTTGTTGTTGGAGGGAATATTAAAAGTTAAAACATGCTTATTGGTTGCAAACATTTTCAAGATATTTTCCCCTGGAAAATTTTTGGTTAGCTAAACCTGTGAGCTAGGGTTTTCAAAACTGTAAGTACACACACAACAAATTATCTCAACTACACCTGACGTGTTCATTGAGGACCTTTTTGTTCTATATGCCATGGGGAGTGCAATTTGGAAATGAAAAGTAAGAAACAGGAAAGAATAAGATCATCTTCATGCTTAGATATTCAAATTCAAAAATACTAGCTTTATTCTCCATTCCTCTCGTTATCCAAGATTCTAACATGGCTGAACTTCCGCTTATTAATTTTGCTCTGGGCAATTTTGTGAAATATGGAAAATATGTAGGTGTCCGGCTAATAATCGAGTCTGATTCTATGGCTGCTGTTAATTGGTGTCTCAGGAAAGAAGCAAGGACTCGGAAACTCTGGTCTGTGTTAACGCAAATTGACTGCTTAAGTGCTAGTAATGTTAGATTTCAGAAGATTCGCAGAGAGACAAGTGGGTTGGCTGATGCATTAGCAATCGCAGGGGTTGACAGAGCCCATAACTTTATGGTATGGCGGTGAAAGGATTCTGCTCCGTTCGTGTGGTCTCTTTCGCTTGAGGTTCTCGTGAGATGCAAGAGGATAGTAGCCTTATTATTTCTTGTTTTGTTTGTATCAGGTTATTTTTCCTGTATGCTGGCCGTATGAGTAGAGGACACCTGTTACTATAGCTGGCTGTATGGGTAGGGGAACGCCTGTTACTTTTGCCGTTCCGGCTAATTACTAGTATTAATAAAAGCTTGACTTAGGAAAAAAAAAAGATCATCTTCATGCATCTTATGCTCGTATCCATCACGACAAAAACTGAAATAAATGATGTAAATGAAAATATTTTTTCGTTCATGTATGGTGTCAACATTTCGGAAAGGAAATTAAATTCCCATAATATTCGTTTTCTAGGTTTCTGTTATGTTGACAATGGCATCGTTGGATGCAAAAGCCCTGTTGCTGTTGGGTGAAGTCAGAATCACATTCCATTGAGCTACAAGAATAATTTTATATTAGATCAGCTTGAAATAATTGAAAAAGGAAATTCATCAAAAGAGAAAAAAAAGATACAGATTGGGATAGAGGGAATTTTCTGCAGGAGCAACAGTGGGTTCAAGTGGAGCTTCTTAGCTTAAACTAGGGAAGGTTTAAGGATCGCATGCCTTGACAATTCCAACATCTTTTTGGCTTTCTTTTGAATTGGCGCAATCTTCATCAGGCCTGGAAGACTTACGTTTCTGTCTCGAGCCTAAACAAAAGCGAGACCAATAATTTAAGTGTCCCTTGGAAAGAGTTCCATGAACTTTCAGACGAATATCTTCCGATCAATGTTGAAGGAACCAAATTTGACCATTTGAAGATAAAAGGATCCAACTATTAGCAGCAATTATACAAATTGATTGCTGACAAACAACTTAAAAATTTGTACCCAAAAGAGAATGACATTAGAATTTGTTAAGATCTTGTCAACAATCTGCAACAGCAACCTAAAATTATAATGTAATAATGCATAACTTAATCATAGACATCACATCTATCTTTTTCTTAAGTTCCTTAAGTTATATAATCACGAAATCCAAATGCTTTATCGAAAGATTTCAACAATCTAAAAGGAGAGTTAGTGGGAGAGAAACACCTTTATAGTGATCTTCTTCGTTTTAAACTCCTCAAAAGCCTGAAAGTAAAAACTATTATTTTTTTAGCATAACTATGAAAACTATTAATGACCCAAGGTTTAAAAGAGCAGTGGCACGCAGCTGTGCACTTTAGGATATACCATCAGTTTTTTAAATGTTCCAAAAGGGATGTTTTACCCGGTAAAAAATTAATCTGCAATATTATTATAATAAGGGTAAAAAAGTTGCAAGCCTTAACTTTTTTTTATATTATAATCAAAGGTTTGTTTTAATTGGGATTTTGTGCTCAAGATATGGTTTTAATTGATATAATATAATCGAATCCTAATTGAAAAGAAAAATTAACTCTTCTGCTTATCAATTCTTTAAGTTTAAGATGTTGGCTTAAACTTACACTTTATCACTTTACTTGACCAGCTCAAGTAATTCAATACAAGTGACAATGTTTTTTTTTTTTCTTTTGGTCAAAAGTTGTCCCAACTTGGGAGAATAAGCATGAAAATATTTTATCCATTCAGTGAATTGGCCCCCAACTGCCTGGAACGGTGGTGTATGTTGGTGTCTGGATTTGACTCAACTAATGTTGGCACTGAACCCACCCAATTAACTTCTGCATTTCATCAAGTTGTTGGGCTCCATCAGGCCGCATGGCTAGGATGATCTTCTAGGCCTTTTAAGGGTTCATGCAACCCCAGTCCCAGCTCAAATTATTCTGATTGCGTTAACCGTGGCAAATATTGACACACAGTGTATTCCAAATGTAAAAAATTTAAATATTATTAAATATATTTTCATTTTACGACCTGCATGGCTGCAGCTTGCCATCCCCATCCTTATAAATTCGAAGAGATCATTTGAAGGTTACGGACCTTATGGTTTAGCTCACAGCCTTGTCGGAGAATGTAAAATACAGAGCGTAGGCCTGAAAATGGGCCTCTTTGGTCCCAGTAGAGCAGAGATTTGAAGTATAACTGAGCCAAATAAAATCGATCAAGTGAGAAAGCTTACATTTAATTCGAAATTTATTATTCAAAATATAGCTCAAAGTTAATTAAATTTTAAATTTTAAATTTAAATTTATTTTAAAATAAAAATTAAATTATTTGAGATTGTTAGATTAGAATCTTTAATAAAAATAAATTTAATTCTTACATTTGATTTTAAATTTAATTATATACTTGAATTTAATTATGAGTTTAATTTATATATATATATAAATAAAATAATATTTTTTATTAAATAATAAAAATATATTAAAATTTAAAATTTTAATTAAATTATAAATTATTTAAATCAAATATTTAAATATTTAAATTTAATTTATTTAATAAATTAAATTACTTAAATTTAATTTAATAATAATTAAATCAAATTCAAATTTTATCACTCGAATAACTTTGATGTATCCTTTGCACCGTATTTATGCTTAATCCTCCAAGTTCTCAAAGGCACAAACAAACGAGTGCTATTTTACTGCAAGAATAAAAATACAAAACTCTACCGGGTGAGACCGTAAGCGAACTCCTATATAAAGCAAACCCTGCCGTAACGACCGTAACCCTAGTTTGGCCACCCTCCCCTCCCCCGTATTTTGTATTTATTTAGTATACTCTCTCCTTTCTTGTAACCCCTCCAAAACCCTAGCTCCTTCACTCACTGCCGCCGATTTAAACCAGTGAGCTCCTTTCTTTCTCAATCACAATTATCACATTCAATCTCTTGCCTGGTTTTCCATTATTACAACTGATATTCTAGTATATATTTTCTCCTTTTCTTTCAGGAAGTAAATAGATTTTTGATAAGCTGCGCAAAGCGATGTCGGATGATGAGAGAGAGGAAAAGGAGTTGGATCTCACTTCCCCTGAAGTTGTTACTAAATACAAAAGCGCTGCTGAGATCGTTAACAGTTAATCTCTTCTCTTTTTATTCAGTTAAATTCTCATGTTTCTTGTCATTTTCTTTAGCTTATTAGAAATGGGTTTTGAATTTAATATTGCTTTAGTTTTTGGGTTTTCTTTTTATTATTATTATTATGTTTGAAAATTTGCAGAGGCGTTACAGTTAGTTGTTAAAGAATGCAAGCCAAAAGCCAAGATTGTTGACATTTGTGAGAAGGGTGATGTATTTATCAGAGAGTAAGAGTTTGGTTTCTGCCGGTTTAGGGTTTTTATAAGTTGGCAATTGATAATAAAACTAGTAATTTATGGCTTATTGTTTTTGTTTATGTAATGTGAAGGCAAACAAGCAACATGTACAAGAATGTTAAGAGGAAGATTGAGAGGGGTGTTGCCTTCCCTACTTGCCTTTCTGTTAACAACACTGTCTGTCATTTCTCTCCACTTGCTAGTGACACGTCGGAGTTGGAAGAAGGTGATATGGTGAAGATGTGAGCTTCATATATCATTTATGTTTTTTTTTTTCTTATTTCAATGTTTTTGAATATTCTTGTGGGGGTTTCATGCTTTTGAATGAAAACTAAATTGCTTCTTTTTTTTTTTTTTTACCTGGATACAGTGATATGGGTTGCCACATTGATGGGTTTATTGCTGTAGTTGCACACACTCATGTTATTCAGGATGGGCCAGTCACTGGCAGGCAGGCTGATGTTGTTGCTGCTGCAAATACTGCGGCTGAAGTTGCCTTGAGGCTTGTCAGGCCTGGAAAGAAGGTAATTGTTTTGTGTATCTATATTCTGACATTCTGTTTTATCCTTTTGTGTTCTTTGAATGTTTCATTAGCTATTGTGCTTTTGCTAGCTCAAAGTTCTTGAGCCAAACTTTTTATTTTCAAGTTGGATTTGTGGTTGGTTTTTGAAAATTGTAAAGACTGTGTTTTCAGTTTTGACTTTCACTTGATCCCCTAAATGATGAACTTTTTTTATTAGCTACGGATCTACATCCAGATGAAGCTTTTTGTCATAGTTACTCTGATAGGGGAATTTATCTCTCAACAACCTTTTGATTTAATTCTTGGAAATGATTGTAAGATATAGAATAGAAATTTGAAGGCTAGGCAACTTTGCCGAGGTGATCAATTTCTTGTTGAACTCCTCTTTTCCCTGTTGCCAATATTATGTTGGTCATGCTAGGCTGCCTAGGGTAATACATCTTTTACTGGTTTATCCCAATTTGCCTAATTGGGCCAACATTTTCTTTATCACTAACACAAAGTGGTTGTTACCCTCATTTTTTTGTCAAACTATTGAGAAACTGTGTCAGGTAAATGGACTTGTACTACTCTAATTTCTGTGGTGTCAGCTTGCTGCTATAAACTTTGGTTCCCCCCCCCCCAACCCCCTTTTTCTGGTTGGGTAATGTTTGGTTCACATGATTTGTACATGATGAAGATAATCTCAGGGCTATGGATTTAGTTCCCAACGTAGCATCTTTAAGTCATAGTTACACACTGACACTGATAGAGTATCGTGTATAATCGATTTCTTTATGCCTTACACTGTAACCTCCAAGTTAACCACCCAGCTCCCCTGCATCAGTGGAAAGGCAACTTGTATGAGTTCCATGGTTTTCTTTTTAATTCTTGTAAAATCTACCTTATATGGTTTGGTATTTTCAAAAAGTCCTCAGATCCTAGTTTCCCTATGTGATGAATAGTTTTCAAAAGCTATGGACCAGCATCCAAGTGAGGCTTTTGTCATGGTTACTCTGATAGGGATATTATTTTTAGCATTTCCTCCCTTTTTGAACAGATGGATACGTTGCTAGTTTCCTTTGTACTTTATACTGTTTAAAACTTGCATCCCCACTTATTTTTTTGATATTCTTCATTGCACTTAATTTGTTTTCATTATCATTTTAATGGCAGAATAAAGATGTAACAGATGCAATTCAGAAGGTTGCTGCAGCTTATGACTGCAAAATTGTTGAAGGTGTTCTTAGCCATCAACTGAAGCAGTTTGTGATAGATGGAAACAAAGTCATACTAAGCGTCTCCAACCCAGATGCAAAAGTCGATGATGTGGAGTTTGAGGAGAATGAAGTTTATGCAGTAGATATAGTTGCAAGCACTGGTGAAGGCAAGGTAATTGTCTTTTTCTTGTTGCTGTCTCTATGCTTATATCATAATAATTTTGTTCTTAAGATTTCTATGCGTTTAAATTGCAGCCAAAGCTGTTGGATGAGAAGCAGACAACTATTTATAAAAGAGCAGTTGACAAGAATTATCATTTAAAGATGAAGACCTCTCGATTTATTTTCAGTGAAATAAATCAGAGATTTCCCATCCTGCCATTCACTGCTCGGTCTATGATTGTTAAACGCATATGTTGTGAATATTCATTGGTGTTTATTTCTGCTGTTTAATGGTTTGATGTGGATTTTCTTCATACAGGGCTTTGGAAGAGAAAAGAGCTCGTCTAGGTTTAGTTGAATGTGTTAATCATGACCTCTTGCAGCCATATCCTGTTCTTCATGAGAAGCCTGGTAAGAAGTCATGGCTGAAATCTTGTTTAATAATGATATGAGATAGAACCTGTTGTCACAATGAGCTTAACCATTCTGAACTATAATTCTGCAGGCGATTATGTTGCTCATATCAAGTTCACCGTGTTGCTAATGCCTAACGGATCAGATCGGATTACATCCCATCCTTTGCAGGAGCTGCAGCCAACCAAGGTAATAGATGATCCTGAAGTCAAGGCCTGGTTAGCCTTGGGAACAAAGACGAAGAAAAAAGGTGGTGGGAAGAAGAAGAAAGGTATGATGTATAGAAGGACAAACTAACATGATTTAAGATTGTGAGATTGTGAGATCAAATATTATGATATATTGGAATCAAATTTTTTAGGGTTATGTAGTAAACACAAGGTGTACATGCGTTGCAGGTAAGAAGGATGATAAAGCTGAGGAATCCGCTGAAGCTGAAGTTGAGCCTATGGATGCATCAACAAATGGTGGTGCATCTTAAAAAAAACATTATCATGTTCTTATCTCCTCGTATTTTTCAATTTTGGTACTTTGTTCACTTGTATCTGGTTGGTTATAAGTTACTCATTGACCCTAATTGGGTTGTCTCACATGTCCTCGTGTCTTATCCAAATGAACTCCTAGTAAGCGAAGTTAATAACTTTATTGGCATGTGTTGGTTAAACCTGGTTGTTACTGGAGCTCTAGAAGAACATATGTAAACAATTTCCTTGTTACAAGTACACGATGCGATGCACGGGTGATGATTCTCAATTGGGAGAAAAATTACCAAATATTCTCTAACCATATTTGGTGATTGTCTGATAGCATAAGAAACGTGTTCAATTCTTTGGTAGTGGGAGTGGGGGATATGACAGGAAGCATGACAGTTATATTTCACCGTACTCCAAATGTACTCCAAATGTTAAAGCAAAAAGGATAAAAATAAAATATCGTAAAATTATAAATAATAAAGAAAAAAAATCTTTACAACTGAGCAAGCCCTTTTGCTTTTTCTTTTTAGTTTTTTCCCGTCATAACTTGGCACCACCAACCTTACCACCCGGCTCCCGCCCGACACCAAAGCCCTAAAATTATAAACCAAACCGCCCTCCTCCGTTCTCTCCGCTCCCACTAGGCTCTTTCACTTTTACTCGTTATATAGTTCCTCTTGAAGCTTAAGCACGGCGGCAACAACGCTGCTGAGATGAGTTCTAACTGTTGAATGGAGGGTTTTTTTCTTAATTATTTTAATTACTACAAATAATGGTTTAGAAAGTAGAGTAAATCATATGGAAGTCAAATCAAGTATAGTATTTTGATGTCTAGTTTACAAGGATAGCTTTTTTAAAAATCTTTATTTGATTTTGAAGTGACTTTAGTGGGGACTCGATGGAGAGTGGAATGTCCTGCGATACAGCATCTTAAAGCTCTTAAAATTCGATTAAGAGGTTTCATTTAAGGCTACTGAAAATACTTTTCTGATTGCAGAGAGCTATCTAACTTATGTAGGAAATTGCTTTGAAGTCTTAGGGATGCAAAGAAATCACCCCTTACTAACCTCTGCTAAACTAACTAAAGAAAGAGTAAATAAGTTGAATTAATTGCTTAAAGGAAGGGTTACAAACAGAGACTTAATAATTAGAAAAAGGCAAATCAGAATCCATATTTACCCTGTTATTTTCATTTTTTTTTTATGATTTTACCGTCTTCATTATGGGTTTTGGGAAGGTATGCAAGATGTTGCTACCCTTTTTTGTCCTTCTTCTTATTCCTGTGCATGTGAATTTTCATGTTTCATGGGTGCTTTGAGGGTTGAATTCTCTGTAGCATATTGTAGACTACAGTTGGTTTTTTTTAACAGATGTCCACTTTTGAGTTCTCATTCTTTCTAACCAAATCTGTTCAATATTATACTGTGGCAATTGTAAATGTGGGAAAATGTGTACCAATTTTGGTAGATGATATTGTGTATATGCATGCAAAGTGAAAATATGTAACCAATTTTTGGTGCACTACTACAATGTTTGTTTGCAATATTCGACTATGTTCAGATTGCAAGTCCTTCATGGAGATGGTTCAAGAGGTTGCTGAATGTCAGAGAGAGAAAGAGGAAAACGAAGATGCCACAGCCACTGCCGGTCTCCTTGAGAAGTTGAGTGTGGGAGAAAGTAAAAGCGATGGGAAAGAAGAAGAAGAAGAGGGTGATGCTGCCTCCAAGGCTAAGGAAGACGGGGAAGACAAAGCCAAGACAGAGGAAGCCAACAAAGATGAGCCTGCTTCAAACGCATAGACCTGAAAAGAGAGCATCTATACGTTGGATTTGGAGTGGTCAAGGAATGATATTTTTTTCCCACAGATTTCAGAGATTAATGTTCGCTAACAATCAAATTATGTTGGAAACCTGTGGATGGGATGGACATGGTTTGCTTATTTGCCTAAATGGATTTGATTCTGAGGGTAATTCATTTGGCTTGAAGGGAAAGCTGTTAAGGTTATCAGTGTTTTGTCTTTTATGAAGCTTCTTTGGTTAGATGGATAGGAACAGACAGATAACGGGATGTTGATGGCTATAGGCTGTTGCCAAGACTTTAAAGCACGTTTACATCGGCAGTGGGTGATGCGTTTAGTTTTGCACTTGGAGGCATTCTGAAATCCTACTGGTCAGAGTGCGTGGGAGCATATCCATATGCCACGTGTCCAATGGTCTCAGGACCCCGAACCAACTGGAAGTTTTTCAATTCCCCGCCCCGACTAATTTGTTTTGCAACCATCATAATCCCCCCGGCCTGTTTCTTGATACAGCCGACAATTCGGTTCAAAATAAAAGATTCGCAACTCAAGAAAAGATCTCCGGCTGTGACAAAGATGAAAATTCGATCGCCAATTTCCTTTGCTCTTTTATCAGTGTTACTAGTTTTATACGCAGAGGCCAAAACCATTGATCCTTACAAGGTAGGTCCCTTCTAATTTCTGCTCTCTTTCTATATTTCACTTCATTTTTCACGTATTATGATTTACGATTCGTATTTTTCAAGTTCTTTAACGGTTAATGGTGAAATCTAAAAATATTCATTTCTGAAATCCCAAATTGGAATTGTTGTAGAGATGAAGAAGGAGCTTGAGCTATCAATGAGAGAGACTAGAATAAGTAGCATTTTGCATTCTTGGGTTTCTGGTCAAAAAGTTTTTATGAATTGCTTGATCCTCAGGTTCTTGGCGTGGAGAAAAACGCGAGTCAACGAGAGATTCAGAAAGCTTTCCACAAGTACGTTTTACTGTGAATTTCTCCTCTGTTACGAAATTTTTAAATACGTTCCTTGGTGTTGTACGTTATGAATTAATCCTATATTCTTTCTTGATATGTTCATCATATTGCTTGAATTATTTAGTTGTTTAATTGCCTACCAACATGCACACATATTTAATTGATTTTTCTCTGCTCATTTTGCTTTCTTGAATTGTACTTAATAGACTCTCTCTTCAATACCACCCTAACACGAACAAAAGTAAAGGTGCACAAGAGAAGTTTGCTGAGATCAACAACGGTATTGCCGATTTCTTACTTCTTGTCCATTTCTGTTTTTGCTGCACTTTCTTTCATAACTATTATTTCGTTTTTTTTTCTTTTTCTACCCTGAATTAGGACATATAGTCTTGAATCTGTATAGTTTCTGAGCATATTTCTCAGATGTAAGATTATTGATTAATTTATTAGTATGAGAATAGGATTCGGGTTTTTGGACCTTTGAACTTCTGTGCTGTTCTTCTTGTGGTCTTTCTTTGCTATTTACAGATCTCGTTCGTCCTTCTTGTTTTATCAGCGTACGACGTTTTATCAGATGAAGAAAAGAGAAAAAATTATGATATGTATGGGGATGAAAAAGGTGCCGCTGGATTTGATGCTGGCCACCCTGGGATTACAGTAGATATAGTTATTTCACTGGCGGTGGACCTGGACAGAGTGGGTTTACATCTGGACCTGGTGGATGGCAGCATATGGGTGGGCAGGGAAGTTCCCAGACTTTCTCAGTTTCCTTTGGTGGCCCTGGTGGATCAAGTTCCTTTGGTTTTGATCTTAATGATATTTTCTCTGGCTTCTTTGGCGGTGGTATGAAAGATCAGGGTGCTCAATTTGGTGGTGATTTTAGTGGTTCGAGCAGGTCTCATTCTCGATCTGGGAGTTCACCTAATAGCATCAGAGCCATAAATTCTGAGGTCTTTAGAAAAGAAATAGCTGACCAAGGGATGACTTGGCTTTTGTTATCTTATACACCGTCCTTACAGGGGAAACAATATTACGAGTCCATCATAGAGGAGGTGGCCAATTTATTGCGAGGAGCTATAAAGGTACTGTTGCATTTTAAAATATTTCTATAATTTTGTTTTTGCTAATCATTGCTTCCGTTGTCTTACCTTTCTTTTGGTCTCTTGCAGTAGGCTGGGAGCATAAATTGTGAAACTGAGTCGTCTTTCTGTAAGGATCTTGCTGTGCTTCCTGGGAGATTACCAAGGTTGTTTGCTTATTCATACAAAGGAAGTGAGAAGGGTTCTCTAGAAGAATACAAGGGTGATTTGATTGCTAAGAATGTCAAAACATTTTGCCAAGATCATTTACCAAGGTTTTCGAAAAGGATTAGCCTAAATCATTTTGACTTGTCTTCTAGTACTGTAGAAAAATACCCAAAGGTGATGATGCTTCTTTCTACCAAAAAGGATACGCCTGTGATTTGGCGTGTTCTTAGTGGATTGCATCATAAAAGATTCATTTTCTATGATGCAGAGGTATGTTTTCAAGATCCAGTTTAAAAGGAAATATGCTGCTTTGAAACCTTATTATGAATTAGAAACATGTCTACTCTAGTCAATTTTACTCCTGGCAAAGGATAGATACGTTCACAACTTCAGAAATTTTAGAGAAATTATTAAATATTTAATTGATTTTCTATTAAATTCAGGCTCTTTCACTATTTATGTAGGTTCACGATGTTTCTGATCCAGCTGTGAAGAAGTTAAGTGTCGATGCACTTCCAGCTATTGCTGGGTTGCTATCCAACGGAGAGAAACACGTCCTGAAATCTGGTATTTCTGTGAAGGATTTGAAGTCTGCAATCAAAGATCTCAGTATGTTGCTTGACAGTTTTGAGAAGAAGAACAAAAAGATGGCTTCATCTCAGACTAGCAAAATGCAGACAGATTCCATGGAGAGACCAGATTCCACGG
This sequence comes from Durio zibethinus, assembly GCF_002303985.1. Next base: position 25,549,920 of record NW_019168492.1, read on the forward strand.
AGAGACAGTTACCTTTGTTGACAGTGTCAAACTTTGATTTAAAAACAGAAACATCCACTGCTCAAAAACTGAATCAAAACCGACTGACAGATGACTTAGACCCTAAAAATGAACTAACAGTGGCGATTACTGAAACATTGTTGAACGGGAGAGATTTGCTATGTCTACTTGGATCTCTGCCTCATCTTTCGGCGCTTTCTCTTCAATCTTCTCATACGCTTCTTCTTCCACTGTTAAGAATCATTCAACAAATGACAAATGAAAACCAATAAAATACTACTAATATTGAAGGACGGCTTTCATAATAATAATAATAAAAAAAGATGGTATTTACTCCGCTTAGTATTTATATATATATATATATATAAAAATTACCTTGGCTCTCATGGTGACTGGATGACGAAAGGCTTACAGTCTCGTTTTCTTAGTTGCTCCAGAAACCCTAGCAGAGACAGAGGCGGCAACAAAACTCGTGACACTTTCTTTTACCTCATTATATAAAAGCCCTAGGGGCCTTACGTGTTACCCGATCCAAATCCACCTTCAACAATGTTAGATTAGTTGGGCCAGAAATTAGATCACTTGTTTTGTAAGTGGCCCAAATGAAGAAAAAAATGAAATACTACTAAAAACATTATTATATTCAAATGAAGATTTTGCTAACAAATTTTGTGAGAATAAATTTGGCAAATAATCATGTGGAAATAAAGGCATTTTTTTTAAATCGTAAATATTCTTACTAAAGATATAAAAGGAAAAAGAGTGTATAAGTTATGATTGAGTGATGACAATCAATATTAATTGAATCCTGAATTTTCTTAATTAAAGAAAATATGCAAATAAAAGATATTGAGTTATTGTATTTGTTTTTGAGTTAGTAATTAGACCAAGAAGCTATGTATTTCATAAAACATAAAAACTTTTAAAACTCGAAACTTCTGTATCTTATGTAAGCTAAGTTATTGGACCATGAAAACATATATATATATATATATATTATATTTATATTGATATATTATATTTAACTGTAAGGTAAATGGTGAATATAGAAAAAAAATTTATATTTTAGTGTAAGATTTTATTTTCTCTAATTGTTAAAAGGAAAAAATTTTATTCTCAACAAAATTAATAAGAATATTAGGAGTATTTATTTGAAAAAAAAAAAAAAGTAAGAATTACATTTTATAATAAACAATTACACTTGTATACTTGGATATCATTGATGTTTTGGATAACCGATTTTGTTGCATTGAATAATCCATGCAAAACACTTCAAATCTATTATTATTATTATATGAGCATCTTATCTATAATTATTGTAATGTAATTATTTAATATTATGTAAGATTCATTAAAAATTATGTACAGCTCACAATTTTAAATAATTGATTCTTGCATAAATCTTGATTATGATAGATTATTTATAATATTGTAATAAAAATAATTGTAGATTACCACCACCGATTTCATGGTAATTAAAGGCATGTCTTGAATTTTTAGACTTTTGAAGAATGTAATTTGCATCTTGAGTTTTTCCTCGGCAAGAAGGATGGAGAAAAGGTGTAAGCATGCAGTCAAAAAGCTCCCTCCCAACACGATTTAGAATTTCTAGTATTAATTAACAAAGAAAAAAAGAACAACAACCGAAGCAACTACTTCGAACATGCATAACAAAGACTTGATTGACTATAGCTTCATTTGGAAATTTCCAAGCTAATCAGATAATTTGAAGCCGGATATCAAAGATTTTTTTTTTTTTGGTCGACAGGAGCGGGGAAAGGAGAGATCATAGCTCAAGACCAGGACCTTTAGAGCCTACTGGGCCACTAGGTAAAGAGGAGGAGGACAAATCATATCAAAGACTTTGACTGATTATGTTAAAATTTCCCAGCTGGCAAGACACCTTGAAGCCGACAGCCCAACGTAAAAGCAAAATTGAGGTTTGGAGGTTTTACAGTTGTGAAATTTGAGTTCTGCACCTAGGTTTGTGTCGAGGACGATAGTTTAACAAAGCCAATGGTACTTTTCATTCGAACTTTAATTTTAACCAACGATAATCGATATTAACAGTGACGTTTGTGTAAAACTCATAAAATTAGCATACAATTAAAATGTTATATTATATGATTTATGATTTAAAAAAATACTTATTTCTTAAAATTTTATTATAGGCCCTTGTTTTATCATTGTCATGTCTCAAACCTAACGATTTAGAATGTAACAATTTTGTATATTTATGAGATGAATCTCACAAACATGCAAAATAATAGATATTGAACTAAATCATAATTTTTAATAATTTTTAAAATAATATTTTACAAAATCTCAAGTTTACAAAATTATATTCTTTACAATTTGATTAAATATATTAAAATTCTTACTAACAAATTTTTTAGAATCAATAATAAAATACTCATTTAAAAGCTATGCCAAGTTAAAGATAGATGTTAATCTCGCTAATCCAATTAATTATCAAGATTAAACCTCTTAAAATATAAACATCCAATTTTGAAAAAATAAAAAAAACTAAAAGAATAAGTACGATGACTAAGCAAGTAACTGACATCTCTTCAGTTGGATTAAGTATGCTACAAAATATTTAGGCCAAGACATTAACTAAATGAATTAAAAATATTTTGGGTAATCTTGTATTCATAAATATATTCTCAAAACCAGATTCTCATTTCACATAATGGAATCAATATAATAAATTTATAAATTTTATAAGTCTCACATACTATACTACAACAACACTTAACCCTTGTCGTATAAGTCATAATTAGAATTTTCCCTCTAGTGCAATAGGATAGGAGTATATCAAAAGCAACTAGATCGTTGCACTAACAATCATAATTAACATGTTAATGCAATTGGACATAACTAAAAATCACAATAACCCCTTTAGTGTAATGGGATAGAAATATATCACAAATGGCATGGTGAACAAAAACCACTATTCTTAACCAATGACACGATTTGAAACCAGTATCAATATCACGAAGTACATGTCGATATAACTAATAATTAACCCCTATTTGCAAGGTCAAAACATAGTCATACTAGGAGACAAAAACAAAATATATTTTCAGATTACCCAACATATACAATTCAATATTTATAAATTTTCTCAAAACATAATCCATACAAAGTAAATTCCTTAATCATTTCAAAGAAAAATTTCATATTTTGACAAATGATGGATATAAAAATATATTATTACGAAATCATATTCGAAAATCAAAATAATATCAAACTATATTCCAAATTCATAACAAAGAAGTCATATACATTTTACATGCTAAACCCGATTTGCAAAACAAATGGACAAAACAATATATATTATATATTTCAACTTTAAACATATTGAGGCTAATTTTTAGGGATATAAAAATCGAAAATGATATTAAGTCACTTACTTGATGCGCTAGACCAAAACTTAAGTAGCAAATCACTCAATTCTCTTAATATTTTAATAATTCAAGAAATATTCAAAAATCAGAATTTAACCCAAAAATATAAATTTAACAAAGCAAACCTTTCGTTAGTCATTCTAAGCAAATTGGGTTGTGTGTCAACCTTTTTGACAATTAAAAATTATTTGAAAGTATTTTCATTTAGCATATAAAATATTTTTTTAATATAACAAAATGTCTAAAATTGAGTATAACTATGAAATTAAGGATTAAAACATAAAAATTAGTAGTAACATAAATTTTTACAAATATTTAATTTTTAACATTTAATAGTAATTATTTTTTTGTAAATATGAATATTGTAGAGACTCGCACCTAACCTATAAAGTCTTGTCTACTTTGACTCGAATATCTCACTATTTTATTCTACAAAAGGTGCCACATAGACTTGATTTTAAGCTTTTACATATATATTATAGTAGATCCTCAAAGCATCCTGATATAGGATTGAGTCGTTACAAACTCTCTCTGTTAAAGCTTGACATCCTTATCAAGCCTAACATAAAGTACACATGGATCATAAAATCAAACTAGACATTAAAATTATAGAGGTGGCTCCCACTATGTAGCATTCATTTGACTGGTGATTACTTTAATACCATTTGTGAAAAATCGCACCTAACTTGTGAAATATTGTTCGCTTTGACCTAAAAGTCTCACGGTTTTATCACATAAAAGGTGTCTTACAAGTTTGGGTTTAAGCCTCTACATATATATCATAACATATCCTTAAAGTATCCTGATGTATGATTGAGGTGTTACAAAATTCTCTCCTTAAAGCTTGACATCCCTATAAAGCCTAACATAAACCACATATATCCACTGAATCACACCAAATATTGGGCAAGCCTAACACAAAGAATACACAAATCATAGGATCACACCAAACATTAAGATTCTAAAAGTGGCTCCCACCGTGTAGCACTTACCTCCTGTAAGATTATAGAGGTGGCTTACACGATGTAGCACTTAGCTCCTATTCGAATGGTAACCACTTTCATACCATTTGTGGATATCCGTACCCAACCTATGAGGTATTGTGCGCTTTCACCCAAAGATCTCACGATTTTGTCTTATAAAAAGTGCCTCACAGATTTAGGTTTAAGCTTTTACATATATATTATAGCAGATTCTCAAAGCATCCTAATGTGAGATTGTGGCATTACAAATATAATTTAATAGCCCATTCATAATACTAATAACATGAAATTAACATAAGTTAAATTCATTAAAATAATATAACTGAAATTCAAGTAATTTATAACTAAATACATTAAATATTGATTGGAAATAACTTTTAAAATAATTGAAAATAGAAGTTTCTATGATTTGAAATTTTTGTATTTCGTAATCATTAGGCTTACTTTGAACTACAAAATTTCTAATACCCTACAATTCCTAGTAACAAAGGAAAATAGTAATTTAAAGTAGGAATGTAATACTATAACTTAAAACTTCGTTTCACCAAAAATGATTTCCAGAAGCCTAAGTTTCAAAGGCCAAACCTTTGCAAATTATCACAAACAACCTAGATTTTTTAGGGTTTCAGATTCATAAAGCCTATTTTGGGGCTTCGATTCACTTAGCCTATAAATCATTTAAACAAACCAATTCTACCATTAAAAAGTTTACATTTCGTATTATAAAAAACACATAAAATTCAATCGAATTAATCATCGAAGTAACGAGTTCCAGCGGCTCAAAGTTGAGCATTTATAACTATCAAAAATAAAAAAAAATCAATAATTTCAAACTTTCAATTCTCTTAAATTACTTAACCAAATGAAGTACCACATATACCATTAGAAAAGCTTTGAAGAGATCTTTCCATTGGTACCTATAATTTCATCAAAAAGTTACTGAAATGTTGCTTGAAAATTTAAAATATTAAAAATCCTAACCTAATACTTGGGTTTTTCTCACAAAGACCAAAATTAAAGAGTTTAAAAGTAAGTTTTACCTCCAAATCTCCAAATCTTCAATTGTATGATTAAATTCTCAATTTCAGCCATTCTTTTCTCTTTTTTAGAGTTGTTTTTTTCTAGTTTTCGTATTTTTTTTTCTCTTAGAGAAACTATCAAAAGAAAATTGGCAAAGCTTTTCTTCTATTTTTTTTTTAAACATATGGGCTGGGTCTACTAATTAAGGTATGAATTGGGCTTGGGTATTACAATCATAATTGAATTTGATTCAGTAGGTTCTTTATTTATAATAAAAGTTATTTTATTATAAAAACGTTCTTATTATATTAGTAGTTTTATTTTACGATGTTTATTTTTATGAGAAAGAAAAATAGGGGATTTGAGAGAAATTAATTAGGGTTGATAATGGTTCAGTTCAAATCGAATTTGCTTCAATTTTTTTGGATATTGCATAATATAATGAAAATTTAAAATTCGATCTGAATTCAAACCGAACCTTCATTCGATCCGAATTGAATTGAACTGAATTTTATCGGTTCGGTTCGATTTACTGATTTTTAATTTTTATATAGTATTTTAATATAATTTTATTATATTTAAGTAGATTTTGATATAAAATTATTATTTTTATTTTATAAAAATTTAAAAAATATATAAAAACTAAGAGAAATATATAATTTGATTCGGTTTGTTTTTTTTTTTTTTAATTTTTTACCTCCTAATCCAAAATTTGATCCGAACATAATATATACATTTAATATATGAATTTTATCTAAACCGAATAAGAAAAAAATTAATCCGAACCAAATAACCCTACGATTTCAAATTGATTTTTGGATTTCTCAATTTTTTTCTCACCCTTAAAACTAACCCTCTAGCAGAAGAAGATAGGAAGGGAAAGACAAATCAATCCTAAAAATCACTAATTAAAGTAAGATTTTATTTAAAACTCTTGAAATTTTTATGTTTTCTGTAATTCTCTATAAACTTCAAGTTATATTTTTGCACCTTTTCATCTTAAAAAAAAATTTGGTGACTTTTCGATGACATTTATTATCAATAAATGTATCATATCAAAAAGTATTATTTGTTGCTCGAACTGAAACGCAGCTTCAATTCTACTTCATTAGGAAAGCTGGTGAAATGGAATCAAACCACGGATTGCTGTTCTTGGGATGGTGTAAGTGCGAAGCAGGTGGTCGGGTGATCGGCCTTGACTTGAGCAACCAATGGATTTCTGGTAGAATTGACAATTCAAGCAGTCTTTTCCATCTTCAGCATCTGCAGCAACTCAATTTGACTTATAACAGACCCATCTTTGCTTTTCCTTCCGAATTTGACGAGTTTGCAAATTTGAGTTATCTTAACTTGTCAAATTCTGGCTTTGAAGGACAAATTCCAGCCGAGATTTCACGCATGACAAGGTTGGTTACTCTTGACTTATCTACAGATTTTTATCTTGGAAGGTCCTTGAAACTCGAGAAGCCAAACCTAGAGATGCTTGCTCGAAATCTCACCAGGCTAAGATTTCTCCATCTTGATGGCGTTAATATATCAGCCAGGGGAAATGAGTGGTGTCAGGCCTAATCGTCACCGACCAATTTGCAAGTGTTGAGCCTGTCCCTCTGTTATCTTTCAGGACCTATAGATTCTTCCTTTTCCAAGCTTCGGTCTCTCTTAGTAATCCGCCTGGACAGCAACAATTTGTATCCTCCACTTCCAAAATTCTTTGCAGAATTCCGAAATTTAACTTCCCTTCGTCTTAGTGCTACTGGCCTGACTGGAAGACTCCCAGAAGAAATCCTCCATGCAACTACATTACGGACTCTTGACTTGTCCAACAACAAATTACTCAAAGGTTCCATTCAAGATTTTCCGCTGAATACATCTCTTCAGACATTGGTACTCAGTGACACAAATATAGGCGGGCAACTACCAGAATCTATTGGTAACCTTGGGCAATTGACAATAATAGAGCTCGCACGTTGCAATTTCAGTGGACCAATACCAGAATCAATGCTGCAACTCGCACAGCTTGTCTATCTGGATTTTTCATCCAACAAATTTTCCCGTCCAATGCCATCGTTCTCATCATCAAGAAATCTTACACAACTAAACCTTGCTTTTAATCAGCTAAATGGCACAATTCATTCCATTGAGTGGTCAGGTCTTTCTAAGCTAGTAAGTGTTGACTTACGAAACAACCAGTTAAGTGGAACCATTCCATCACTGCAGAAAATTTTCCTTTCCCAAAATCAATTCAGTGGTAGCCTTGGTGACCTCCATGGTAAGGCCTCTTTACTGCTTGATACCCTTGATCTTAGCAGCAACAATTTACAAGGGCAATATCCAATGTCTGTATTTGAACTTCAAGGTCTTAAGATCGTGACACTTTCTTCTAACAACTTCAGTGGCTTCATACAATGGTCTGACATTCAAAAGTTGAGGAATCTTTCCAATCTTGATCTGTCATATAACGACTTGTATATTGATGCAAGTGCTACTAATTTTGCTTTGTCTTCCTTTGCCAGCATTATTACATTAAAGTTGGCTTCCTGCAACTTGACAAAATTCCCTGCTTTCTTGAAAACTCAAGTCAGATTAAACCATCTAGACCTTTCAAAAAACCAGATTTTGGGGGAAATACCAAATTGGATTTGGGAAATTGAAAGCCTTGCTTACTTAAATCTTTCTCTGAATTTTCTTATAAAATTTGAAGGATCTTTGCAGAACATTTCGCCTCATCTAGTTGTTGTTGACCTTCATGCCAACCAGCTCCAAGGGAAAATACCAAGTCTTCCACCCTACGCCTCCTATCTGGATTACTCAAACAACAATTTCAGCTCTGTTTTGCCACCTGAGATTGGTGACTCCCTCCAGTTTGCAATTTTCTTCTCCCTCTCAGGTAATAACTTTATTGGGGGTATTCCCGGGTCGTAATGCAACAGTTCAAATCTTCAACTACTTGATCTGTCTAATAATTCCCTGAGTGGGCCAATTCCTCAATGCTTGACTCGGATGAGTGTGTCTCTTGGAGTACTGAATCTAAGGCGAAACAATCTCAGTAGCATCATTTCTGACACATTTCCAGAAAACTGTCGATTACAAACCCTAGATCTCAATCAAAACCAAGTGGAAGGAGACGTTCCGCAATCATTGGCCAATTGCAAAAAGCTGGAGGTTTTAGATATTGACAACAATCAGATCAACGGCAAGTTCCCATGCCATTTGAAGAATATAACCAAGTTGCGTGTCCTTATTTTACGATCCAACAAATTCAATGGTAACATCATTGTCCCCGAAACAATAGTGCCTGGCCAATGCTTCAGATTGTTGACTTAGCGTCCAACAATTTTAGTGGTAAACTGCATCAAACATGCTTGTCGACCTGGGAGGCTATGCAGGCTGTTGAAAATGATGCCCATTCAAAGCTCGAACATCTCCGTTTTAAAGTCCTAAAAATCCTTCCATATTACTAACAGGACTCAATAACAGTTACCATGAAAGGTTTAGAGTTGGAGCTGTCGAAGATCCTAACGGTGTTTACCTCCATTGACATTTCATGCAACAACTTTGAAGGGCCAATACCAGAAGTGATCGCAACATTCAATGCACTTTATGTCCTTAACTTTTCACATAATGCTTTTGCAGGGAAAATCCCATCATTTTTAGGAAACCTGCGACAGCTTGAGTCCTTGGACCTCTCAAGTAACAACTTCGATGGTGAGATCCCTTTCCAGCTAGGTAACCTCAATTTCCTTTCACATCTTAACGTCTCAAACAATAAGCTAGTGGGACGGATCCCAACGGGCACCCAGCTTCAATCATTTTCGGAAGCTTCATTTGAAAACAATGCAGGATTATGTGGACCTCCTTTGAACATACAATGCGAACTCCTACCAGCTGCTAAAGGCAGCCCTTCAAATTCTGGGACTGGTACCCACGTCGACTGGAATTTGATAGGTGCCGAGATAGGATTTTTCTTTGGCTTAGGAATTGTCATTACACCTCTTATATATTGGAAGAGATGGAGGGTAAGGTATTATAAGCACATTGATCGTGTTCTTTTAAGGCTTCTCCCTCAGCTGGATCGCAAAAGCAGAAATCATGGGAGGATAGCTCACCGGCGTCAGGGGAGGAGGTTCTAGCAATAATGAAAACGAGCATTGCAGCAATGTTGTTTTGCAAACTAAGCCAGCATCTCTTCAGTTTTAGGCAAATAAGAAAAGCCTTCACTCAGTTGGCTGACTATCCTTGTATGACTATCCTTGTATGATTGCATTGGCATAGTATAGTAAGGTTCATCAGAAGTCAGAACAACTTGTATGATACTTGTGGCAGAAGCCACTTATCTAATAAATGAAAATAATTTAAAATTGGCATAAGGGTAAAAGTATTTTTTAAACAAAAATTCAATAAATAATTTTAAGTAACTAATATTTTATTATAATTAATTAAACTATGAATATTTTATTTTAAATCAAACCTTTAAAAATCTATTATTATTAAATAAAGTCATCGATTGAACGAAAATATTTATTCATTTTTTTCTTCAACAAAAGCTCAACCAATGAAAATAGATAATCGAAAAAAAAAATGAATATTGAATTTTAGTTCAAGAAAAAAAAAATTTTAACCCTTTTGCCTTTAAAATTTCATTTGTTCTTATCTTATGTTTGGAGGGTACTAAATCATAACCATTTTTACTGAGACCAACTAATTAGATTGAATTGTGTACAAACAACTCAACCTTCCTCTGCTGTGAAAAGTTGAATTTTGCCTTAAATGAAATCCGGAATAAATTGCATATTGAGCACCCACAGGGCACATCAAAAGAAGAAAATTTTGCTTAATACATTTCAGTAGTAATTCATAATAGAGATTTTTCCTCAACTTGATAAAGGAAGAAGCTGACGTGCAAGAGGGGCTGAAGAATTTATAGAAGGGAAACTATTGCAGTTGTAGAGCAATTCTTCATCAGTGATTTTTATTTTACTGGTTCTGCTTGCATCAATAAGAAGAAACGCAAATGCAGAAAGCATCTTTACGTTGAGCAATTGAGTGTACAGTAGGTGTAGAAGGAGTCTTGGCATGACTTGTAGATGTACTTGCATCTAGGGATTAAATATGATTTGCAAAGGTCTATCTTCTAAACAACTATTTGAGAGAGCATTTCAGGATTTAGGATGAAATATTAATGATTACCACTGGTGTCAAAGTATTAGATATGTAATAATTTGAAATGAAATATTCAGTTATCTTTTACAGTTAGGATTTTAATATATAAGATTTTGCGTATTCAAACAGTAAGTTTTTTTGTACTCTGAAAATTTTACATTGACAAATACGAACCATTACTTTTCCAAACTAGTGCCCTTATTTCAACACTTTGCACCATTCCAGGATCATTTCTAATCGAACTCTTATTCACTTATTCCTTAACTTATATTCGTAAATGCAGTGCAGGAGTAACCGTATCTGAGTAGTTCTAGTTTCCGTGGCTCTGCTGGTTAATTTGAATGGAAAGCTAAAGCAAATGCTGAAATGGATCTTTACCAAATGAAAAAGCTATGCCATGGCATAATACCAATATGCTTTTGTACGGAATTATATATAGTTAGCAACTTGCCAGATTTTCAAGCATATAACACTTAAATTATTTGAATAATTGTTAAATTTCTAATCGAGCTCCTATTTAACTCTTGAATTATCCTTCCGTCCAGTACACGGACCAAGTCATTTCTATTTTTTTTTTCTATGAAAATCTGCTTTCTATGAAAGACTGCAAAGTCAATGATTTTGGCATGTCTGTGACAAGAAGGCCTATGGAATTAATTCTTGGTTCTGCCAAGACGTGGTAAAGCTTAGAGGACGGACTGCTACTCCTGACATGGACATTCAACTACCTAATAGTGATAGGCTAAGTCTTTTGCAAACTCCTCTCCTATTACAAGTCTTGCAGAATATTGCAACGATTGATGGCATAATCATGGCGCTGTATATCTATTTCAACACCATAAAAATTTCCTTCCGAGCCGCATCGAACCTCAGATTCAATATCTTTGCTTTCTCTCTTCTATATATTCTTGGCTATATATATATATATATTTTTTAGATCTGGTAATTTATATATTTATGTCATATAATATATTAAAATTTATATATTTATATAATATTTTATATTAAAAAATTATATGTTACAATTTGTGATGATATAAAAATATAAAATATATTTTTTATTAAACTTATATATAAACACTCCTTTTCGTTCAAGCTTGCGTTTGATTTTTTAGTTTCGATTGTCAGGATAGTTGGGTCTTTGAGACGTCTATTGGACCTTTTGGGCTTCGAATAAGTTTACTCCCGTTTGTAGTTGGGTTTTGTGCCCAACAGAAAACTTAATCTTGTTTAGGCTTTAAACCCAATATATGGCTTACTTTGGCATGGGCTATGGCCTAGCAAGTATTTTATCTTTATTTTTGTTTTTGTTTTGTTTATTTATTTTATAAAATTTAAACTTAAAAAAAAAAAAGGAAAAGGAAGCAAGGAAATCAAAAGGTTTCCTCAAATTCAATTCCAAAAATCAAATATGTATAAAATGAGAAACTAAATTATGAAAGATGATTGAATTTTTTAAGGAAATGGATCGAATAATATATAGATACAATCTTTGTTATTGTAATACCTACAAAATTAACCTATGATTTTAATTATATTATATGACTTATGTCTTAAAAACAAAACTAATTCTCAAAATTTTATTTTTTCAGCCCATGTTTTATCATAATTAAAAAACTTGACCCAATAGAACTTTTTTATTTACAATAAAAGTATTTTATTAACATGCCTTTTTAATATATAGGTAGTTTTACTTTAGGTGTTATTTTTCTGTCCAAAAAAGAAATTGAGAATTTGGGAGAAACTAACCATTGAGAAGAAGAATAGAGTAAGAGGAAATGTAAATCGATTCTAAAAATCTCTAATTAAGGTAATTTTTTTTTTAAAACTCTTAAAATTTTCATATTTTGTACAATTTTCTACAAATCTCAATCTATATTTTGTATCTTTTCACCTTCAAAATATATCGGTGACAATCCTGCAAAATTGTGGATACCAATGGAAAAATCTCTTCAAGACCTTTATAATGGTATGTGTGGCACTTCAATTAATTGAATAATTTAGGAGAATTTAGTGTTTTAAGTTTTTGATTTTTGGGTTTTTGACAATTACAGATGCCCAATTTTGAGCTACCGAAACTTTTTACCTTGGTGGCTAATTTGGTCGAACTTTAGATTCTTTTGATAGTACAAAATGTGAAATTTCTAATGGTACAATTAGTTTGTTTAGAGGATTTATAAGCTAAGAAAATTGAAGTTCTAAAGTAGGCTTTATGAATCTAAAACTCAAAAAATTTGGGTCGTTTGTGATAAATTATCAAATTTTAACCTTCAAAACTTAGGCTTTGGAAAATAATTTTTTCTAGAACAAAATTCTAGGTTGTAGTATTACATCCCTACTTTAAATTTATGCTTCCCTTTGTCATTAGGAAGTGTAGGATGTTTGAGTTTTTGTAACTCAAAATAAGCCAAATGATCACAGAATATGAAATTTTTAGAATTTAAAATTTTTCACTTTTAATTATTTAAAAAAATTATTTTCAGCAAATATTTGATTTATTTAGTTATAAATTACATGAGTTTTAGTTATATTATTTTTAATAAATTTTTACTTATTTTAATATATTTTTATTTTGTTAATTTCATATTATTTATATTGTTAAATGACTATTAAGTTATATTTAGATTTACAAAAAAAAAAAAAAACTATTAAATGTTAAAATTAAATATTTGTAAAAAATATACATTACTACTGATTTTTTTGTTTTAATTATTAATTTCATTTTTGTACTTAATTTTAAATATTTTACTATATTAAAAGAAAATTTGTTTTATATATTAAAAAAAAAACTTTCAAATAGTTTCGAATTATCGAAAAGGTTGCTATACAATCTAATTTGCTTAGGATGACCCATGAACTTACTTTGGAATAATTATGGAATTGACTTTGTATGGATTATATTTTTAAAAAAGTATATGAATATCAATTTATCTATATTAGGTAATATGAAAATATGTTTTGGTTTTGTCTCTTAGTATAACTATATTCTAACCCTACCAATGGTGATTAATTGTTGGCCAAGTCAACATATATTTTGTGATATCGATACCAATTTCAAATCATGTCACCAATTGAGAATATTAGTTTTTGTTCATTGTACCATTGGTGATATACTTCGATCCCATTGCACTAATGGGTTAATTATTATTGTCAGTGCAATGATCTAGTTGCCTCTGATATACTTTTGTCTCATTGCACTAAAGAAAATTTTTTTATTCTGATTTATGCCACGAGTTAAATGTGGTCGTAGTATGTTACAAAAAACTAATAAAATTTATAATTTTATGATATTTGATTATGTTTTGTGATATGAGAATCTGGTTTTGAGAATATATTTGTGAATAAAAAATTACCAAAAATATTTTTGATTCATTTAGTTAATATTTTGGCTTAAATACTTTGTGTCATGCTTAATTCAATCGAGAAAAGTCGATTGCTTACTGAGTGGTTGTACTCATTCTTTTTTTTTAATATTTTTTTCAGGTTTAGATTTTAATTATGCTTGCGAGAATCTCGAGGAGTAATATTCCAAAACTTTAGTTGCTGCTATAAGACTTTTAGGATTCTCTTAGATGCTTAGACATACAAACTTTTATAATTAGTTGTTTATGATTTTAACTAGATATTTTAGGATTTATGAATTTTTAAGTATTTCGTTTTCGTGTTAAAAGATACTAAATATTATGAATTTTCGTTTTCAGTCATGTTTGTCCCATTTATATTTATAAGTCTTAGTATGTTTTCCAGCTTTACATATCTGTAAGATCACATCTTGCAGGTGTGCGGTATTTGTTATGCCTCAATTTTGGGTGTGACAAATTTAATGATCGAAGCCAAGTTTTTTTATTTTAATTTTTCACAAACAATAATTTTAATAGTTTAGACACATTTATGAATGATGAGTGTAGGGTAGAAAACTTAAAGTTTGGGATGTTTCTTCGTTATTACTTCTTTCATTATGATTGCTTTCATTTTGGTTGATGAAAATACATTTTTTGTAATATATTTGCTATTGTGATTGAATCAGTATGCCTCCTCGTTGCGATTGTAAATTTAATCTTACTAAGATTGTAGCACATTTTGTAATATGCTACCAAAATTTTTTATTAAATATCTCCCTTTTGTGTTTCTTCTCAACTCTTTTCTCCAACACATAATTTTTTTAAAAAATCCTAATTATTAAACTCAAAATGCTAGAAAAAATTATATAAAAAACTCTTAATTTTTTTGACTATTTCTCTATGCTTTTTTGTTGTGTATATATATCTCTCTCTCTCTCCTTTTTTTTTTTTTGCTTCCTTTTATATTGAATCTGATGGGGTATTTACAAGATTTAAATTATAAGATCCCTAAAAAAAAAAATCTCAATTTCTTTTTGGTTTAAACTTCATATTCTGATTTCAACTCTAACTTTATAATCCAAAAAAAAAAAAAAATCCTGAATAAGTTCAATTATCCTAAAATTTTCTAATTTTTTTATTTTTTTAATATTTACAAAAATAAATAATTACAATCTCAAGAAAATTTGAGTATCTATACAGTCGGTGACAAAAATGCGTATGGAATTAATGCAAGGTGCTGCCAAGACGTGGAAAAGCTTAGAAAACGGACTGCTACTCTTGACATGGACATTCAATCACCTAATAGTGATGGGCTAAGGCTTCTGCAGACTCCTCTCTTATTCCAAGTCTTGCAGATTATTGCATCCATTGGTGCCTTAATCATGACGCTGTATATCTATTTCTAACACCATAAAAATTTCCTTCCTAGCCGCTTCAAACCTCATATTCAGTATCTTTGCTTTCTCTCTGCTCTATATTCTTGGCTATATAATTTTTTTTTTGTCTACATTACATATGATAATTTATATATTTATATTATATAAAATATTAAAATTTATATATAATTATTACTAAAATTTTAAATCATATTATTTTTATTTTTTTATATTATATTTTAAATTATTAAATCTAATCCACCCGCAACACATCCGACATCCCAAAAACATGGGGCTTTTTCGTTTACATCATTATACAAAAGCCCTAGGGGCTTACGTGATACCCAGTCCAAATCCACCGTCAACAATGTTAGATTAATTGGGCCAGAAATTAGATCACTTGTTTACAAGTGGCTCAAATGAATAAATAAATGAAATGCTGCTAAAAACACTATTATATTCAAATGAAGATTTTGCTAACAAATTTTGTAAGAAAAAATTTGGAAATAATCATGTGGAAATAAAGGCATGTCCCTTTAAATCGTAAATATACTTACTAAAGAAAAAAAGTGTATAAGTTATGATTGATTGATGACGATCTATATTAATTAAATCCTAAATTTTCTTAATTAAAGAAAATATCAAAGAAAAGATACTGAGTTACTGTATTTATTTTTGAGTTAGTAATTAGATCAAGAAACTATAAATTTCATAAAACATAAAAACTTTTAAAACTCGAAACTTCTGTTTCTTATGTAAGCTAAGTTATTGGACCATTAAAAACATATATATATATATATTATATTTAACTGCAAGGCAAATGGTGAATATAGTAAAAAATTTTATATTTTAGTGTACGTTTTTATTTTCTCTAATTGTTAAAAGGAAAATATTGTATTCTCAATAAAATTAATAAGAATATGAGGAGTATTTATTTGAAAAAAAAAAAAAAAGTAAGAATTAGATTTTATAATAAACAATTACGCTTATATATATACTTGGATTTCACTAATGTTTTGGATAATTGATTTGTTACATCTGAATAATCTTACACAAAACATTTCAAAATTATTATTACCACGTGAGCATATCATCTATAATTAATATAATGTAATTAATCAATAAAATTTAGTATTGTGTAAGATTCATTAAAAATTTATTTACAGCTCACAATTTTAAATAATAGATTCTTTCATAAATCTGGATTATGATAGATTAATTATAATATTGTAATAAAAATAATTGTAGATTACCACCACCTATTTCATGATAATTAAAGTCATTTCTTGAGTTTTTAGACTTTTGAATAATGTAATTTGCATCTTTAGGTTTTCCTTGGCAACAAGAATGGAGAAAAGGTGTAAGCATGCAATCAAAAAGCTCCCAACCAACACGATTTAGAATTTCTAGTATTAATTAACAAAGAAAAAAGAACAACAACCGAAGCAACTACTTCGAAGACGCATTACAAAGACTTGATTGACTATAGCTTCATTTGGAAAGCTGACCAGATAATTTGAAGCCGCATATCAAAGATTTTTTTTTTTTTTTGGTCGACAGGAGTATAGCTCCTAGAGGAAAAGGAGAGATCATAGCTCAAGACCAAGACCTTAATGTTCTCTTAGAACCTACTTGGCCACTAGGAAGGACATATCATATCAAAGACTTTGACCTATTATGTTAAAATTTCCAAGCTGGCCTGACACCTTGAAGCCGAATGTAAAAACAAAATTGAGGTTTGGAGGTTTTCCGGTAGTGGAATTTTCCTCTACAATCTCCATTACCCGTTCGAGTCTTCCTGCAATAAAACTATGCAAGTTGTACCACATCCATTACGCTCCAAGGCACAATCCAAGATTTCTTTCACAGGAAAACCGAATTTATTTCAAGAGATTGAGCGATTCCATTCTCCTCTACTGCTTTCCCTCCAACCTTTTTCGATCTACCCTTACCCCCCATCTTAATATATAGTACAGCAATCTTTAACTTTCCAGCTGTGCCGGAGTCTTTGATTATCCTCACAACAATGAGAAATTCGCAGATTTCATGGCTTTTCTTCAATTCATATATTGCAATTTTCTTTAGCATTATAGTAGTTTTAGTTTCTGGACAATGTCAAAGCGATCAGAGACAGCTGTTGCTCGAACTGAAAAGCAGCTTCAATTCTACTTCATTAGGAAAGCTGGTGAAATGGAATCAAACCACGGATTGCTGCTCTTGGGATGGTGTAAGTTGCGAAGCAGGTGGTCGGGTTATCGGCCTTGACTTGAGCAACCAATGGATTTCTGGTACAATTGACAATTCAAGCAGTTTTTTCCATCTTCAGCATCTGCAGCGACTCAATTTGGCTTATAACAGACTCATCTTTGCTTTTCCTTCCGAGTTTGACAAGTTTGCAAATTTGAATTATCTTAATTTGTCAAATTCTGGCTTTAAAGGGCAAATTCCAGCCGAGATTTCACGCATTACAAGTTTTGTTACTCTTGACTAATCTGTAAATTTTTATCTTGGATGGTCCTCGAAACTTGAAAAGCCAAACCTAGAGATGCTTGTTCGAAATCTCACCAGGCTTAGATTTCTCCATCTTGATGGCGTTAATATATCAGCTAGGGGAAATGAGCGGTGTCAGGCCTTATCGTCACTGATCAATTTGCAAGTGTTGAACATGTCCAACAGTTATCTTTCAGGAACTATAGATTCTCCCATTTCCGAGCTTCGGTCTCTCTCAGTAATCCGCTTGGACAGCAACAATTTATCTTCTCCACTTACAAAATTCTTCGCAGAATTCCGAATTTAACTTCCCTTCGTCTTAGTACTACTGGCCTGACTGGAAGACTCCCAGAAGAAATCCTCCATGCAACAACATTACAGACTCTTGATTTGTCCAACAACAAATTACTCGAAGGTACGTTCCAAGATTTTCCTCTGAATATATCTCTTCAGACATTGGCACTTAGTGACACAGACATAGGTGGGCAATTACCAGAATCTATTGGTAAACTTGGGCAATTGACAAGAATAGAGCTCGCACGTTGCAATTTCAGTGGACCAATACCAGAATCAATGCTGCAACTTACACAGCTTGTATATCTGGATTTTTCATCCAACAAATTTTCTGGTCCAATGCCATCGTTCTCCTCATCAAGAAATCTTACAAAGCTAAACCTTGCTTCTAATCAGCTAAATGGCACAATTCATTCCACTGAGTGGTCAGGCCTTTCTAAGCTAGTAAGTTTTGACTTACGAAACAACAAGTTAAGTGGAATCATTCCACCAGCTTTGTTTGCCATTCCATCACTGCAGAAAATTCTCCTTTCCCAAAATCAATTCAATGGTAGCCTTATTGACCTCCATGGTAAGGCCTCTTTGCTGCTTGATACCCTTGATCTTTGTAGCAACAATTTAGAAGGGCAATTTCCAATATCTCTATTTGAACTTCAAGGTCTTAAGATCCTGACACTTTCTTCTAACAACTTCAGTGGCTTCATACAATGGTATGACATTCAAAAGTTGAGGAATCTTTCCAATCTTGATCTGTCATATAACGACTTGTCTATTGATGCAAGGGCTACTGATTTTGCTTTGTCTTCCTTTCCCAACTTTACCACATTAAAGTTGGCTTCCTGCAACTTGACAAAATTCCCTGCTTTCTTGAAAACTCAAGCCAAATTAAACCATCTAGACCTTTCAAAAAACCAGATTTTGGGGGAAATACCAAATTGGATTTGGGAAATTAAAAGCCTTGCTTACTTGAATCTTTCTCAGAATTTTCTTATAAAATTTGAAGGACCTTTGCAGAATATTTCGTCTACTCTAATTGTTGTTGGCCTTCACGCCAACCAGCTCGAAGGGAAAATACCAAGTCTTCCACCATATGCCACCTATCTGGATTACTCAAACAACAATTTCAGCTCTGTTTTGCCACCTGAGATTGGTGACTCCCTCCAGTTTGCACTTTTCTTCTCCCTCTCAGGTAATAACTTTATTGGGAGTATTCCCGTGTCGCTATGCAACAGTTCATATCTTCAAGTACTTGATCTGTCTAATAATTCCTGAGTGGGCCAATTCCTCAATGCTTGACTCAGATGAGTGTGTCTCTTGGAGTACTGAATCTAAGGCGGAACAATCTCAATGGCATCATTTCTGACACATTTCCAGAAAACTGTCGATTACAAACTCTAGATCTCAATCGAAACCGAGTGGAAGGAGAGGTACCACAATCATTGGCCAATTGCAAAATGCTGGAGGTTTTAGATATTGGCAACAATCAGATCACTGGCACGTTCCCATGCCATTTGAAGAATATAACCGAGTTGCGTGTCCTTGTTTTACGATCCAACAAATTCGACGGTACCATTCATTGTCCCAGGAACAATAGTGCCTGGCGAATGCTTCAGATTGTTGACTTAGCGTCCAAAAATTTTAGTGGTAAACTGCATCAAACATGCTTGTCGACCTGGGAGGCTATGTAGGCTATTAAAAATGATGCCCAATCAAAGCTCAAACATCACCAATATCAAGTCAAAAAACTCAATTCATATTACTATCAGGACACAACAGTTACCATGAAAGGTTTAGAGTTGGAGCTGCAGAAGATCCTAACAATGTTTACCTCCATTGACATTTCATGCAACAATTTTGAAGGGCCAATACGAGAAATGATGGCAGCATTCAGTGCACTTTATATCCTCAACTTTTCACATAATGCTTTTGCAGGGACAATCCCATCATTTTTAGGAAAACTGCGACAGCTTGAGTCATTGGACCTCTCAAGTAACAACTTAGATGGTGAGATCCCTTTCCAGCTAGTAACCCTCAATTTCCTTTCATTTCTTAACGTCTCAAACAATAAGCTAGTGGGACGGATCCCGACGGGCACCCAGCTTCAATCATTTTCGGAAGCTTCGTTTGAAAACAATGCAGGATTATGTGGACCTCCTTTGGATATAGAATGCGAACTGCTACCAGATCCTAAAGACAGCCCGTCAAATTCTGGGACTGGTAGCCACATCGACTGGAATTTGATAGGTGCTAAGATAGGATTTTTCTTTGGCTTAGGTATTGTCATTACACCTCTTATATTTTGGAAGAGATGGAGGGTATGGTATTATAAGCACATCGATCGTGTTCTTTTAAGGCTTCTCCCTCAGCTGGATCTCAAAAGCAGAAATCATGGGAGGATGCCTCACCGGCGTCAGGGTAGGAGGCTCTAGCAATAATGAAAACGAGCATTGCAGCAATGATGTTTTGCAAACTAAGCCAGCATCTCTTCAGTTTTAGGTAAATAAGAAAAGCCTTCATTCAGCTGGCTGAACATCCTTGGATGATTGCATTTTCATAGAATAGTAAGGCTCATCAGAAGTCAGAACAACTTGTCCAGTATGATACTTGTGGCAGAAGTCTATTATCAAATAAATGAAAATAATTTAAAATTGGCATAACTGTCAAAAAAACCTTCAAACAAAATTAAATAATCATTTAAGTCACTAACATTTTATTACAATTAATCAAAGCCTGAATATTTTATAATGAATCAGTTGAACCTCTAAAAATCTATTTTCATTCCATGAAGTCATCCATTGGACGAAAATAGTTAGTCATTTTTTCCTCTAACAAAAGCTCAACCGGTGAAAATAGATGTTGTAGTGTTTAAATGATTGCAAAAAAAGGATAAAGGCTTAGATGAATATTGAATTTTAGTTCAAGATTTTTTTTTTTTGTCCTTTGTCTTTAAAATTTGTCTTGTTCTTATCTTATGTTTGGAGGGTACTAAATCATAACCATTTTTACTGAGACCCACTAATTAGATTGAATTGGGCACCAACAACTCAACCTCCCTGTGCTGTGAAAAGTTAACGTCTATTTTGCCTTGCCTGAAATCCGGAATAAATTGCATTCTGAGCACCCACAGGGCACCTCAGATGAGGAAAGTTTTGCTTAAAACATTTCAGTAGTAATTCATAATAGAGATTTATCCTCAACTAGTTAAAGGAAGAAGTTGACATGCAAGAGGGGCCGAAGAATTTATAGAAGCGAAACTATTGCAGTTGTGGAGCAATTCTTCATCGGTGATTTTTATTTTACTGGTTCTGCTTGTATCGATGAGAGAAATGCAAATGCAGGAAAGCATCTTTAAGTTGAACAGTTGAGCGCATAGTAGGTGTAGAAGGAGCCTTGGCATGACTTGCAGATGTACCTGCATCTAGCGATTAAGTATGATTTGCAAAGATCTAGATTCTAAACAATTATTTGAGAGAGCATTTAAGGATTTAGTATGAAATATTAATGATTACCACTGCTGACAAAGTACTAGATATGTAATAATTTGAAATGAAATATTCAATTATCTTTTACAGTTAGGATTTTAATATATAAGATTTTGAGTATTCAAACAGTAAGTGTTTTTGTGCTTTGGAAATTTCGCATTGACAAACACCAACCATTACTTTTCCAAAATAGTGTCCTAATTTCAACACTTTGCACCATTCCAGCATCATTTCTCAGCGAACTCTTATTGACTTATTCCTAAACTTACATTCATAAATGCAGTGAAGAGGTAACCCTATCGGAGTAGTTTCAGTTTCCGTTGCTCTGCTGGTTAATTTGAATGGAAAGCTAAAGCAAATGCAGGAATGTGTCTTTACCAAATGAAAAAGCTATGCCATGGCATAATATCGATATGCTTTTTTACGGAATTATATATAGTTGGCAACTTGCCAGATTGGCAAGCATATAACAGTTAGATATGATTTGCCAGAATTACTTAAATGATTTGAATAATTGTTAAATTTCTAATCGAGCTCCTATTTAACTCTTGAATTATCCTTCCGTTCAGCAGACGGACCAAGTCATTTCTATTTTTTTTTTCTATGAAAATCTGCTTTCCATGAAAGACTGCAAAGTCAATGATTTTGGCATGTCTGTGACAAAAAGGTCTATGGAATTAATTCTTGGTTCTGCCAAGACGTCGAAATATTTAGAAAACAGACTGCTACTCTTGACATGGACATTCAACCAACCTAATAGTCAAAGGCTAAGGCTTCTGCAGTCTCCTCTCTTCTTCCAACTCTTGCAGCAGAATATTGCAGCAATTGGTGCATAATCATGACGCTGCATATCTATTTCAACACCGTAAAATTTCCTTTCTCGCCTGAGCTTCAAACCTCATCTTCAATATCTGTTGCTTTCTCCCTGCTATATATTCTTGGCGTACAAAAGAGCTGAAAATTCATATTTTTATATAATATAAAATATTAAAATTTATATATTCATTTTGTATTTTATATAAAAATTATATGTCTTGATATAAAAATATAAAATATATTTTTTATTTTATTAAATATATTTATAATTATTATTAAAATTTTAAATTATATCATTTTTATATCTTTTTATATCATATTTATATTATATTTTAAATTACCAAATCTAATCTACACAACACATCCTACTAACATCGGCTTTTTTCCTTTTGTAGTAAACACCAGTTTTACCCCAAGACTTATTCGATAATCATATAATCAATGGCAACATTCACTAATTTACTTTTAGACAAACTGGCTATTCTCCCTATTAATACTATCGTATAAAATTAGTATTAGTTAGATGAAATTCCATGGGGAAAGACAATTGAAGAAAACAACTTATGGTCCAAGAAAACTAAAGAATAATGATGGGATGGGACAAAAGATGATACATCAGTTTCACATGTATTTCACCTAAAGGACAGGAATATTTCACATGCATCAGGTCCAACCAGACTAATAGGTGTGAATAAATAAACGCCGGTCTTGGTTGAGCATTAGTTCTTAGAACGAACGGGCATTTGTTTCTCATGGGACAGTTGAAATATGAACAAGAAAGTCATTTTGGATTTAAGATATTATGGAACTTTACCCACTCTCCACTATCTAGTCTATCTTCTGCATTAAAGGGTCATTTTGCCCCTTCAATCTGCTGCTAGAATTTATTGGTACGGTTCTCGACTTTCTTAAATGTTATTATTAATAGCTGGCAGAATCCCATCAAAACAATATTCATAAAGTAGTGATTCCAGTCAAACTATAGTTTAATTTTGTGTTATTATATATCTTTAATTTTTGAGATTAGCAAGTGAACGATGGACCTATTAATTGTAAGGTTGATAATACTTGTCAAAACCAGATAAGTTTAACCATGACTTGATTCAGGAGGAGCTAATAGCTTATTCATAGGCCATGCTAATATAATCCGAAACCCATATATACACCAAAAACATCAAAACCAAATTATCCAATAAATGGAAAGCATGCATGTGAATCCGCCAGAGAACCTGGTATGATTTGGAGAATATGGTTCCAAGAGTCCAAGTCAAAGAGACCCGTCGTGGCCGTGACACTAGCAAAAATTTTTTCGAAGAGTTCCACTCCGCTCCAACAGAGCCCTGGAAAATGTGGGGCTGACGATGGGCTGCTCTTTGGGCAGAAAGTCTCTCCATTGTCCTATCTCTCTCTCTCTTAAGTGTATGAAACCCATGAAAAACGGGACCCATCTTCAAACCGTCATTCCATTTCCATGTCTTATTAAGGGATAAATAAGTGCCTGTGATCCTAGTCTGTTCTTGTTGCTACTCATGTTTTGTCCACAGCTCACATTTTTAACATTGTTTACTTAGGTCTTTATGCTTACTTTTTTTTTTTTTAACTTTATCCTTTGTTTTCTGGTTTGGTTTGGCTGCTCTTGTTTCCACTAAAGTAGTAGCAGTAGTTACTTTCACGTTCAAAAACAAATCTGTTCCATTGCTTAAAAACTACTCCTATGTCTATTATAATGTTAAGAACAGTTTTGACTCTTATAATTGCAATGTCTCGTAATTTTAAGTGTTTAATTACATATTATGTATAAGTTAAATTAAATATAGAATGTACAAAAAATAATTAAAATTAAACATTATATAATGTTTCGTAATTTTCAGTTTCTAGATCCAATGACCAATAACTCTTAATGTTTAGACATGAGTTTTTAACCTCATCATGTGATGTTACTGTTCAAAAGTCATTTACTATAATTGATCTCAAAATCAAATAAAAATAAAATTTTATTAAAAAGAAAAAGAATGTTTCCAACAATGGATTATGATAAACCATCTTTTGGGAAGTAAATTCGATATTAGTCATAAACATTAAATGATTGAATTTGGAGGAAAGCTATGTTTCAGATTAATAAGGTCTGAAAATCCGTGATGAATTAAAACCCAACATTCATCCGTGACGAATAAGAAAGAATTCCAGGAACAGTGACTTGTCAGTTTGTGACTTTGTCAATGTCTTCAAGCTCATATATTTGAAATTGTCAGTCGATTAGTTTTCAACTTTTCTGACTTTGAAAAAGAAGGGAGAAGAGAGAGGCAAATGATGTCGAATTGTACCATAATTTTATCTCAACCAAAGACTTTGGATGCCATACTTTTTTTTATACTTTATCGCACCAAATTGTTTGTAGCCTGTTTAGTGAGAGAAACTCTAAAATCCTTTTATTTGGCCTTCATTTTGTTAAATCCAAGAGCCTTTTATTTAATTGCCACATTATTTGCAGTTTGAGTTGTTTCCTTCAGCATTTGGTTCTCAGTTTTATTAAAATCAGAATGATTGGGCTGGTTTGAAAATTGGAACAATTGGGTTTTCTTTTTCACCAATAAGGGGGAAAAGAAGGGAAGCCTGAAAATGATAGTATTTGGTTTAATAACTTTGACTTCAGTTTTCCATGTTTCAAAATAGAATCACTACAAAAGGTCAAAATAAGATTAGCTGGCAATCAGCCTAGTGATATACTAGTATTATGGAGTATAAAATAAAATAGTAAAAAGCCAATCCTCATGACAAGAGTACAGCAAAACATGATCCCTTTATTTGATTTTTGTTCTGGTTTTTTGACACGAATTTCCTTCTACGTGAAAGGAGAATAAAATCATAATCTCAGCCAATAAGAAAGGAAAAGATTAGATATTTGTAATTAACTGTTAACAAGTCTCGGGGGACTGCTTAATTTCATGTTCTCATAACTGGTTAAAAGTACACAACTGAGAATAGTGAAGAAATAAGCCAGGTGTGAATTGTTGTTGGTCTGATTATATTAATTTAAGCGTGGCCAGCAGCTTTGCATCAACGCCAATCAAGTCTTTGGTTTGATTTTTCCAAGTTAGCTAAAACTTGAAAAACAAGAAGCTACCCAAAGTCTTCTAACAAAATAATGATAGTAGAAAGCCGACAAAAAAGAACGCGTTTTATGCAGAGTGTAGACTGTAGTGAATGTTCAACAAGCCACAATAAATAAAGTACGCGGCGGATTACCTTCGACGGTGATCATCCCATACTCTGCCTCTCATCCCCCATTCTACACCTTTTTGTTGCCATTCTTTGACAAAAAGGGTGGTCTTTGGTCGGCCACCATTCGAACAGGATATGCCAAAACCTCATGCTTTCTGAGCCTGCCCTCACCTCAACCTACTCCCGTTGCCATCTTCCTCATATTTCCTAGTTGTGTAGATATCACTCGTTACCGCTACTGATGAGGATTTCACTCTTTTCATGGCTTATACCAGTTTTCTTTAGCATCAGTGTTGTTTTGGTTTCTGGCCAATGTCAAAGCGATCAGAGACAGTTGTTGCTCGAATTGAAAAGCAGCTTCAATTCTGCTTCTTTAGGAAAGTTGGTGAATTGGAATCAAACCACGGATTGCTGTTCTTGGGATGGTGTAAGTTGCGAAGCCGATGGTCGGGTTATTGGCCTTGACTTGAGCAACCACTTAATTTCTGGTACAATCAACAAATCAAGTAGTCTTTTCCGTCTTCAGCATCTGCAGCGACTCAATTTGGCTCACAACAGACTCATCTTTGCTTTTCCCTCCGAGTTTGACAAGTTTGCAAATTTGAATTATCTTAATTTGTCAAATTCTGGCTTTAAAGGGCAAATTCCAGCTGAGATTTCACGCATGACAAGTTTGGTTACTCTTGACTTATCTACAAATTTTTATCTTGGACAGTCCTTGAAACTTGAGAAGCCAAACCTAAAGATGCTTGTTGGAAATCTCACGAGGTTAAGATTTCTCCATCTTGATGGCGTAAATATATCAGCTAGTGGAAAAGAGTGGTGTCAGGCCTTATCGTCACTGACCAATTTGCAAGTGTTGAGCATGTCCAACTGTTATCTTTCAGGACCTATAGATTCCTCCTTTTCCAATCTTCGGTCTCTCTCAGTAATCCGCTTGGACAGCAATAATTTGTCTGCTCCACTTCCAAAATTCTTTGCAGATTTTCGAAATTTAACTTCCCTTCGTCTTAGTGCTACTGACCTGACTGGAAGAGTCCCGGAAGAAGTCCTCCATGCAACTACATTACAGACTCTCGATTTGTCCTACAACAAATTACTCAAAGGTTCATTTCAAGATTTTCCTCTGAATACATCTCTTCAGACATTGGTACTTAGTGACACAAATATAGGTGGGCAACTACCAGAATCTTTTGGTAACCTTGGGCAATTGACAAGAATAGAGCTCGCACGTTGCAATTTCAGTGGACCAATACCTGAATCGATGCTACAACTTACACAGCTTGTCTATCTGGATTTTTCAACCAACAAATTTTCTGGTCCAATGCCATCGTTCTCATCATCAAGAAATCTCACACAGCTAAACCTTGCTTTTAATCAGCTAAATGGCACAATTCGTTCCACGGAGTGGTCAGGCCTTTCTAAGCTAGTAAGTGTTGACTTACGAAACAACAAGTTAAGAGGAACCATTCCACCAACTTTGTTTGCCGTTCCATCACTGCGGAAAATTTTCCTTTCCCAAAATCAATTCAGTGGTAGCCTTGGTGACCTCCTTGGTAAGGCCTCTTTACTGCTTGATACCCTTGATATAAGCAGCAACAATTTACAAGGGCAATTTCCAATGTCTGTATTTGAACTTCAAGGTATTAAGATCCTGACACTTTCTTCTAACAACTTCAGTGGCTTCATAAAATGGTATGACATTCAAAAGTTGAGGAATCTTTCCAATCTTGATCTGTCATATAACGACTTGTCTATTGATGCAAGTCCTACTAATTTTGCTTTGTCTTCCTTTCCCAACATTACCACATTAAAGCTGGCTTCCTGCAACTTGACCAAATTCCCTGCTTTCTTGAAAACTCAAGCCAAGTTAAACCATCTAGACCTTTCAAAAAACCAGATTGTGGGGGAAATACCAAATTGGATTTGGGAAATTAAAAGCCTTGCTTACTTGAATCTTTCTCAGAATTTTCTTGCAAAATTTGAAGGACCTTTGCAGTATATTTCTTCTTCTCTAATTGTTGTTGACCTTCATGCCAACCAGCTCCGAGGGAAAATACCAAGTTTTCCACCATATGCCACCTATCTGGATTACTCAAACAATAATCTCAGCTCTCTTTTGCCACCTGAGATTGGTGACTCCCTCCAGTTTGCAATTTTCTTCTCCCTCTCAGGTAATAACTTTATTGGGAGTATCCCCGGGTCGCTATGCAATAGTTCATATCTTCAAGTACTTGATCTATCTAATAATTCCCTGAGTGGGCCAATTCCTCAATGCTTGACTCAGATGAGTGTGTCTCTTGGAGTACTGAATCTAAGGCGAAACAATCTCAGTGGCATCATTTCTGACACATTTCCAGAAAACTGTCGATTACAAACCCTAGATCTCAATCGAAACCAAGTGGAAGGAGAGGTTCCGCAATCATTGGCCAATTGTAAAAAGCTGGAGGTTTTAGATATTGGCAACAATCAGATCAACGGCATGTTCCCATGCCATTTGAAGAATATAACCAAGTTGCGTGTCCTTGTTTTACGATCCAACAAATTCAATGGTAACATTCATTGTCCTGGGAACAATAGTGCCTGGCCAATGCTTCAGATTGTCGACGTAGCATCCAACAATTTTAGTGGCAAACTGCATCAAACATGTTTGGCGACCTGGGAGGCTATGCAGGCTGTCGAAAATGAAGCCCAATCAAAGCTCAAACATCTTCAGTTTAAATTCCTAAAACTCAATCCATATTACTATCAGGACTCAATAAAAATTACCATGAAAGGTTTAGAGTTTGAGCTGCAGAAGATCCTAACCGTGTTTACCTCTATTGACATTTCATGCAACAACTTTGAAGGGCCAATACCAGAAGTGATCTCAACATTCAATGCACTTTATGTCCTTAACTTTTCACATAACGCTTTTGCAGGGACAATCCCATCATTTTTAGGAAACCTGCGACAGCTTGAGTCCTTGGACCTCTCAAGTAATAACTTAGATGGTGGGATCCCTTTCCAGCTAGTAAACCTCAATTTCCTTTCATTCCTTAACGTCTCAAACAATAAGCTAGTGGGACGGATCCCAACGAGCACCCAGCTTCAATCATTTTCAGAAGCTTCATTTGAGAACAACACAGGATTGTGTG
This sequence comes from Durio zibethinus, assembly GCF_002303985.1. Next base: position 25,578,651 of record NW_019168492.1, read on the forward strand.
GGCCTCCTCTAAGTGTACCGTGTCAAAATGCACCAAATATACCAGAATTTCGATCAACGGATGGATTTGATTGGCAGACCATATTCATTGGGGTGGGCTTTGGTGTAGGTGCAGCAGCATTTGTTGCACCCTTAATATTTTGGAAGAGTGCAAGTAAATGGGTCAATGATAATGTCGATAAAATCCTTGCGGTGATCCTTCCAAAGGTGGGTCTGATTTACACACGTCCTGATGATGCAAAGTTTGAGGCAGAAGAAAATCTTGAAGGAGACAACACAGAAAATGACGATGAAGCAGAAGAAAGCAAGGCAAAAGAGGCAAAAGGTGAAGAATTTCGTGGGAGATACTGTGTGTTTTGCTCCAAACTTGACAAAACTAGGAAGAAGGTAATTCATGACCTATGTTGCACCTGCTATGATTCACCATCTTTATCTCCTTCTTCTTCCACATCTTCTTCCTTTTCTCCTCAGACCCTTCACTTGTTTTTTGGTTTAGTTTGTATGTTTTGTATATAGATAAGGAAAGAATCAATTCTGGAAATGGGGTGATAAGAAATGAACATGTAACTCCGGATCCTCAATAAATAATTCAAAGCAACTTTTCCTCTCAATAGACTCAGTCAGAGGCTCTATCTGCCTGTTGCTAAACTTCCCTCACAAGCAAATACACGATATGACAAGAACAATAATTTTCGTTCAGGAATTTCGCCGAACACTTGAAGACTCGTAGATGCTAAAACTAGTCATGAAATTTAAGCACAATCTGAGAGTACAATAACACTTAGATTTTAGGAATTAGGATGTGCCTATTGCCATTCTCTTGATGTGCATATATCAACGGCCTTGAATCAGTGTGTGGGTCTAAAAAACAGTGTCCTCGTTCCCTCTGTTGTTGATCGGCCGGACATTTCCCCTTCATGAGTTGATCGACGGAATGTTGGGGCATTCCATGTTCTAAATTAGCTAGAGCTCTGGAGCCCATTTATTAGTTAGTATGTTCTCTTTTATAAAGAGAACAAATCAAGGACATTGTCAAGAACATGTGGCATGGGCTGAGTTGGACTGCAGGAGATACAGTTAACAAATGACTTTTGTATTGGTCGAAATCTTAATATAACTATAGTATAAAAGGCTGCTATTAGAATATTATTCTTTGATATCTTATAAAGATGATGAAATAATTGTATTTTAACAGATTTTCTGGTAGTTTTGAATAAATAAAATTAAAGCTTGTAAAGAAAAAAAAGTTCTGTATCTGGAGCTTCATGCATTTCTCTATGCAATATTTGTTTTCTATTTCTTTTCTTGTACTGGTCACTATGGTTAAATATTAGTATACCTTAGATATCTCGCTAATTACTATATCAAATCTTAGTTTAATTTGAATTTATTATTAGGTTTCGTCAAATAAAGCTATCCTTGCATTTCGAACCAAGGTTTCACTTTAGTATAATTCAAGTTAGTAAATTTCAACAAATTTTTTAAATGGATTTTAACATGATGAAAAGATTTAGCCATTTTTTACATAGATCAAGCGAATACTATGTATCTTTTCAAAACCAAAAACATATATTTTATAGTTAATATAATAGATTTTATTCAAATGATAATTTAAATTTTGTCACAACAATAGTTTTTCTTTTATACAATATTAATGCATTATTTGAATCAATTTTTTCCATTAAACTTTATATATTTTATAAAATCAAAGAAATGGACGAAAATTATTATTTTTTATTTTTTAACGTTTAAGAATTTTTTTGTTAAAAATATATTTCAATTAAGATTTATATTAATTAATTTATAGTTACAAAGTTCCATCTTCCGTACCTCCCAAACCCCAAACTTCCCAGAATTTTCCATCCCTTTCGCGAGAAAACCAAAAGGTAAGATCAATCAAATGGCCACTAGGCTCGTCCTCCGTCTGAGATCCTATCTCCTCCGCAAGCTCCACAACCAGAAACCATCAACTCTCTCTGCCCTTCAATCTCCACCGTAGATCGCGCATCTCGCGCCTCTTTCCATCGCCACCATTGACTATTTCTTCACACCCTCCACCCTCCGCTTCCTCTCCACTTCCTCCCGCCGCATCCCCGCTCAAAAAAGTCGACATCGGGGCCCAAGCTCGCCAACCCCAGACCCGCCGCCTCCGGACCTACGCCTTAACCTTCAGTTGCATTGCGGGCTTTGTAGTTTTAGTTCTCAACAATTTTCAAGAACAATTAGTCTTTTACGTTACCCCAACCGACGCCACGCCCTCAAAAAATACACGAAAGACCCATCAAAAACAAAGTTTAGACTCGGCGGTCTGGTTCTGGAAGGAAGCGTGGTTCAGCCGGCTTCTTCTAAAGAAATGGAGTTTGTCATTACCGATTTGATAACCGATATGTTGATTAGGTACGAAGGTTCCTTACCAGATTTGTTCAGAGAGGGACATTCCGTTGTGGTTGAAGGATTTGTTAAGCCGTTTACTGAAGAGATTAAAAGGGACGTTTCGTCGAGAAGCGTTTAAGCGAAAGCTAGGAGCGGAGACTGTTATTTTTCGGCGACTAAGGTTCTTGCCAAGCATGATGAAAAGTATATGCCTAAAGAGGCTGCAGCTGCTATTGAGAAGAACAAGAAGAAGACTGAGGAAGGGCTGGAAGGAGCTAGGGAATCGGTCGCTTGATTGGTATGACCCACTTTTGATAATGAAGTTAACATGAGATTTACGATTACGACCAAAGCAAAGCACATCCAGATCTATATATGAAGCCACGTGTTTTTTTTTTTATCTTCTTTTTCCATCATTGCTAGTTTTAGCAGATGAAATTAAAAAAAAAAAAAATTGTCGTACTGATTTTCTAAAAAAAGAAAAGAAAAAAAAAAACTTCCAATTTATTAAAACTCGAGATAAACGACACCGTTGGAAGTATTGGCTTAGATTAAATAAGATTTTGCCTTTGGATTGGACCTTAGTTATGTAAAATGGAGCCGCCTGAGCTCTAATCCCACATGGAAACCGACCGAACCGACAGACCCAGTGTTACCATTCACCCAAATCTTTGGGCTGGAAAAAGCACGCTCTCCTTCTTCTTCTTCTTCTTCAGTTTCTTTTCGTCTTGCTGGTTAGATTTATAGTCAAATATTCCTTCAACTGATATAAAGAAAAGAATTATCGCACGCTTTTTTTTCCCAAATGAAAAATCCCAACGCCGAAAGCGAAGAAACGGATCGCGAGGTGAGACCAGGAGGCATTATGGTCCAGCGAAGAGACGACCTCGATGAAGATGATGATCTTCATAACAAACACACACAATCACGAAACTGCTGCTGCTTCTTCTGGAGGGCCCATGATCAAGATCAACGTCATGCGTGGCCCGGCCCAGCACCAGCTCTATGTCCCCGCCCATTCTACTTTCGGTAACTTGCTTGTACTTAATTCTTTCCTCAAATTAAAACACAAAGAGGACTTCTTTTTTTATTTTTGAGGTTAATATTGTCTTCATGCCCGTGCTATTGGAGCTATGGTGTGGATAAAGAATGAGGCGTAATTAGGGTTTTTGTCGTTTGCTTCCGCCTTTCATATGGGTCTTGGGGCTTCCACTCCTAAGCCTGCTTCTGGTATTACTCTCTGTTTTTTTAATGCAGTTATTAAGTTCGTAAATGGATTCTTATTTTGTGTGAACTTAAGATTAGTATCACATGTCTGTAAAATTTGTCTGTTTATTGCCATTTTAACTTCAAGATTTTCTGTTTTGGTCACCAAATTTTTAACATTTCTCAAAAATTTTGAAGACTTGTTTGATTGGTGGATTGGATGTTTTCAGCTTGGTAAAAAGAAACTATGTTTTCCTGTTATGAATTATGATTTATTGTATTGATACAAATTCATGTGTTCTTGTATTCATTGAGTGATGGCAGGGGAATTGAAGAAAGAAATTGCTCAAAAAATGGGTTTGGAACCTGATAAACTAAGGGTTTTGTTCAGAGGGAAACAGAAAGAGGGCAAGGTGCATTTGCACTTGGCTGGTGTGAAAGATAATTCGAAGGTTTTGGTTCTAGAGAATCCAGCAAGCAAGGAGGAGAAGGTTGAGGGGATGACGAGTAGCAAAGAGAAGGCTGAAGAGACGACAGCTAGCAAAGAGAATAAGGTTGAGGAGATGAAGGAAAGTGGAGAAATGTCAAAGGCTTTTGCGGCAGTTGCTGGCATCAGCAAAGAGGTTGACAAGCTTTCTGAGAGAGTGAGTTTCTTAGCTTGTTGTATTTATTAGTATGGACAGTGAAGCCTATATAATAAATTGAGACTTAATTGGATTTTTTTTTTCTATATTTTGTTCATTTGGATAGGTGGCTGCATTAGAAGTGGCTGTGAACGGTGGAACCAAGGTTGCAGATGAGGAATTTGATGTATCAACGGAGTTACTAATGAGAGAGCTGCTGAAATTGGATGGGATTGAGGCTGAAGGAGAAGCAAAGTTACAGCGGAAGGCTGAGGTTGGTATTGTAGGAATTGAGGTTTATCAGATTTTGTTTTTGGACAATATTCACATGTTGCATCATTTTTGTTGCACTCATTTATTGCGTCATTTGCTATCTAAAAAAAGTCGAACTTAAACCAATTTTTTTGAGATTGGTCAACTATAGTCCTTATGGATGAATATCAATGTGTATTTATATCCTTTTATCTAAGCTAAGTTGTTTCTAGCCCATGCCCTGTATTATATGTTGTTAGAAACGATTGTGAAATGTAATGTCCAGTCTAGCTATTTTGGATTGAAAGATTAGGCCTTGGGAATGCGTTGCAACCGGAATCCTTGTTTCCATGTTTTATCATTGGGAATGTGGTTAGTAAGTCTTAAGTTATTGCATTTTTATGCCAGCCGAGAACTACTCTACGTGAGAAATATAGGACCATTATTGCTTGATATTTCAATCAAATTGCCTGGTAAATGGAAGATATCCAGTCCCTGGTTCCAATGGTCTTCTCTTTTGGAAATGCTGTGTGTTGCCTTGATATTGACACCTGTTGTAAGGAGAATACTGCTATTTTTCCTTGGAACTCCTTTAGTTGGTGATGCTGTAACTTGCCACTCCTTGTAATGACCGAGCACTAGCAAATCCATGACAGATCCTCCTCCTTATATTTTGCACTATAAACCTGTTACAAGAGAATACAAGTGTGGAGGCAACACATAAGCATGTAGACATAGTCATGGCAATGTACACTTCATGCACAATTCTCACAGCACATAAAAATCTTTTGCTTTGTGCTGAAAGAGGAAAGGATTTTATGCAATTATTATTTTCAGCGTTGTATAATATTTTGTGGGATCATGTGTCAAGCTTACAAAATTGTAAATTCTGTATCTAGCAAATGAGTTGCGTATATGCTGCTGTCTGCTGTTATATCGACTCATTGCTCCCTTGATCAGGTGCATCGTGTCCAAAACTTCCATGAGACACTGGACAAATTGAAGGCAAGAAATTCCGATCCTTTTAGCAACAGTAGCAAAGCTGTGTCGTGACAACAAAATGGGAGACATTTGACTCTGGAATGGGAAGCTTCACTGCCCCTCCTCCTATGTCATCTTCAACAAATATGACGCAGGATCGGGAACAGCTTGATTAGTTAATTTTTTTCCAATTCTTTGGCCTATAAAACATATCTGTGGAGCAGAACATATGTATCATGAATGGATTCTTAACGATCGGGATATAATACTTAAATTGAATGGTCTTAAATTAGTGCCTTATGAATTGTTCCATTAGTTGTAGTTGAGCTGTTAACTAGCCTTTTACCATTTTCGAAGTATCTTGGAGATATTCAGTTCACATGAAAGGGATCATATGACCCATTAGATGTGTTTATACCCTTAGAAATGGTCTCTTAAGCAGGTTTGTGGACTCAACTCATGCTTCTCTGCTTTATTCTCGTTCTGTTTGCCCTCGGACTCAAATCTTACAGGTTGCACGAACAAGTTTACTCATAACAAGAGATGTGTCCTTGATCTCTAGTAACGTCAGGTGGGATCCACTTCCCAAGGTTTTTATATAGGATTTGGGAAGAATAAGAATGCAGATTCCAACCAATTGGCTTTCTTTCACTCGAAAACATAACATTTGCTGCATGTATCCTTCTGTTGAACAACTTTTATGGGATATAAATGCAATGGGGTTCAAAAAAGGAATGGTATATTAGGAGAAGAGGACGCATGGGGGGCCCAAAGGTAACTAGCGTGAATCATGGATTCTGCAGATAGAGCCCGCTTGACATTTGCTCGTTAAAGTCTTTGCTAGGCCTGATGTTACCTGTTGTTTTAATTAAAGAAATCATCACCCGTTTTACCGCTTCTTTTCATTTTATAATAATTCAATCTTAATTGTAAAATCATTTGCTTCGAATAAAGGTGTCAGCCGATAGATACTAGATATGCTTCCAGAATCCATAGGTTCGTTACAAAATTTTGGTTGAACATTCGCAAATGATAGCTTACTTATTACAAACTTCAACAAACGCCTTAAAGTAATTCAACTAATTAAACACACAAAGACAAAGGAACATCGCTGAGATTAAAACAGTGCCAATCAGATCCCCTCTGAAGGGTACATAATACAAGCAGACTACACTTACAATGGTCTCCATTCTCAAAATTCAAGAGGCCTGGAGCTCAGAAGTGAGAACCCCTACCTCTGATATACTATATTACCTCCCATCAAGCAATCTCACACCAGGAAAATCATATTTACAGCAAATATTTCTATATTTTGTTAATGTTTGCATGCAGTTACAGACTGATGGTTACTCCTCTTGCACCATTCACGTAAGGTGAAGGTGCTGTCACCTCTGAGTACGATGACGCATGCCAACCATGCTTTGTTGGGTCATATTTTTCTCCATCACCCCAGAGAGCATATGCTTCTTCTCCGTGGACGGCATCGTCTCCAATCTCGAGCTGGTCATCGGGCATTCTTAAAGGTATAAACAGCCTTATTACTAGAAGAATTATGGTTGTGGACGCTACATTCCAAGCAATAACAAACAAGGCTGCAACTATTTGCTTCACGAATTGAATCCCTCCATTCCCACCATAAAATGCACCCCTTGTGTTGATTGGTAGTATGAGCTTGCAGAGGTCTGGTTCTGCCAATAGGCCAGTGAGAAGGCCGCCCAACAGGCCAGCCACCGCGTGCGTGTGAAAAACACCAAGAGTATCATCTATCTGTGGTCACATGAAAGCCAACAAACGTCAAGTTCAAACCTCAAAACATATGAAAAACAGTACTAATATTTCAGAAGAATTTTAGGCCTTGATTATCCAAGTGAAATTTATTATTCAACTAAAATTCAGTTTGTTACATGTCTTCTATTTGCTTATTGTATTTATGGACAGACATTGAATTGGCAATTATAGTTTCTAAACTCGCAATATATATATTTTTTGTATAAGGTAAAATAAACAAAAGAATAGCTCAATCTACTAAACTTGTTAAAGAAAAGAAACAAGAAGGATTTCGAACGTGAGAAGTGGACAAAGTAAAAGATCGAATCTCACTTCACAGAAAATCCAATGGGATCTTTTTTAACCAAGGGTAAGTGTCAATATTTTTACATATGGTCTTTTTCAATCCGTACGTAAAAAATTGTCAAGAATTATATACTCTGCGATTCAGGAATTAAGATGGAAACATGATTAAAAATGCTCATAATTCCATCATTGAAAGTGACAGGGGGTTAATTTCTAAAGGTGGGGGCCAACCTGATCATTTCGTGTCGGATAAACGATGCTTTAAGCAAGGAGAAAAGGCCAAAAAGACAAGCACCCACCCATCGGGTTATAAAGTCAACGAGCTTTATTCTCTTTTATACGGATGACTAACCAGGACGAGGAGGCGACATCTTCAATTTGAATTAAGAAAAATGGATGCAAGAAACTAATGTAAATTGCGTGGAACTTGTGTACAGCACAGGAGACTTTACAGCGATTAACTTGTATAGCATATAGTTTCTAGGGAAAAAAAACTTAGGACATCAGTCTCTCCCACGACAGACAAGGAGATGAATTTTTGTGAAGCTGACGTTTTTGTTGAGATGGTTGCTATTGTAAGTAAAAAGTTATGTTATTAAAAAAATTGAATAAAATATCATATATATATATATATATGCATATATATATATGTATCGAATTTAAAAATTTAATAGGTTTAATTTTTAAATTCAAATGATATACAATATGTATGTGTTTTTTAATGCATTTTTATGAGCGTTAAGTATGATAAATTTTTTAGTAATTGATATTAAAGCTAAAGGTTACAGGTTCGAATTTCATAGTGTTGCTGAAAGAAATTATTAACAAATCAAATATTGATCACATATATCAATTTTATGTACTCGAATATCAGTATTAGATTAAAAAATTCGACTTTGAATGCAACAAGTGTATAGAATCAAAATATTTTTAAAAAAAATATAATGTATTGAGTCAACTTGTGATGAAATATAAGGTTAAAACTATGATTGATTGCAAGCTTGAGAAGCACTGAAATTACTTAAGTAGTAAGGTTGTGTGCTGTGATTAAATACAAGTTTGAGAGATATTGAGATAACCTAATTTCACATAGAGGCAAGGTTGAATGTTAGGCTTAAAGTACACTCAAATGTAAGATTGTTTGACCTAAATGAGATGTTGATAGAATTTATTGTCATAGAAAACTAAAGTGAAACTAGATAAAAATTCACAAGTTAATAGAAAAAATTATTAAAATGATTTATATACGAGTAAAAAATTTTATATTATTAAAAAATTTAAATAAAATATCTTTAAAAAATTTAAAAATCTATTTTAAATTTAAATGGTATCTAATAGGTATATAAATTCTTTGATATACCACCATGACAAATTCCAATAATTTTGTTCCAGAGGCGATATTCAATGAAGCATCTTTCTGAAATAGCCTTAATTAATGGTCACAGCATGCAGGCTTGCAAGTTGAGGAGATAGTCAATCTTCTCGCCTCTCTTGGATTTGTGTGATGTGGCCCGGCCGCAAATGAGAACCTTTGGAGTCCTAAATTCAATGACTTTGGACATTTCCCACTAGTGCTCTTAAAGACTTCAACCCACCCACCTAATTTTTCTAGAACTCTACCCTTTGGTTCAAATTTTGTATAGATTCAATGTGCAAAGAGTGATGCGAATAATCAAACTAAGGCAACAGTTAGTCAAGCCTCAAATAGGATGGGAGCCACGTACCAGACGAAACAAAAGCTAGGACAAAAATAGTACATACCTTTTGTAGCCAACTGCATTTCTTGTGAAGGATCATCATGGATACCCATGGAATACTGCCAGAAAGCATTCCCATGACTATAGCAGCCCAAGATTGCACCAAGCCTGGAACAAAACGAACACTTTAAAGTTTTAAATTGAACGATTGCTGCAAAATTGCACTATGATTCCACAGATTCTTGTTTTTATTAAAACTTACGAACCTGCTCCTGGAGTGATGCAAACAAGTCCTGTCATCATTCCCTGAACAGCTCCAATCACGGAAGGCTTCCCAAAGAACACAACATCAAGAGATGTCCAGACAAGAAGGCTCGTTGCTGCACAAACATTCGTGTTGAGTACTGCTATTGAAGAGTCAATATTTGCAGCATATGGAGCTCCTCCATTGAACCCTGACCACCCCATCCAGAGCAACCCAGCACCTGCAAGCATCAGCAAAACATTGTTTGGGGGAAACCTTTCCCTGTCGCTCCTTAGCCTTGGTCCAACCTGTGTCATATTGTATATAATTGTAAGAATAACAAATGATATTATCAACCTTGAGAAATTTGATTATAAAAGAACTGTGATTTATGTTACCCAGTATGCAGCAGTGAGACCGGCGATCCCAGAGGAGAGGTGAATAACGTATCCGCCAGAGTAATCGATGACACCCCAGTGATAGAGAAAGCCTCCGCCCCAGAGACTAAAAGCTCCAACAGTATAGGAGAATATAAGCCATAGAGGGACAAAAGCCATCCAGGCCTTAATATTCATGCGACCAAGAACAGAACCAGCGAGCAAAATAAGAGTAATAGCAGCAAAAGTGAATTGGAAATATACTAGCGTAGCCATGGGATAAAAAGGCTCGGTGGTCTCATAGGCATCTTTGGTGACCCTGTGCCTACTCTCAGGGACCTTGGCTCGGTCAACAAGGTATTTTTGGCCTAGAGCCGGTGCACCCTTGCCCCAGAAAGGGAGGAGTTCGTCACCAAAGGCCATGCGGTAGCATAAAAGGACCCAGCAAATAAGGACCGCAGCAAAGGCATAAAGGGCCATGAAGGCAGAGTTCACGGCCCATTTCTTCTTCACAATACTCGCATACAGGATCACAAGTCCAGGCATGCTCTGAATCGCCACCAGAGTCGATGCTGTCATTTGCCATGCATTGTCTCCTTTGTTTAGCCATGGGGGCACTGCTGGAGAGATCTCGTGTGTTGTGTAGGCTACCTGACCGGCATCCATGGCTAAAATTAGCGTGAGATGCGCAGGGTTGACTCAGAAGCATCCACCTGGGCAAAATGTATTGTTAAATATCGTGTTTAACTACTCCCGAGTCTTATATATCTGTTCGGTAGGTTTTGAATAGAAGAAAGTGAATGCATTGCGGAGTAACATTTTTTTCCTTATTTTAACTTATTCTTTTTTGTAAATTAATTGGAAGGTTCGTGTCAAGAATGAAAGGTTTTTTTTTTTTTTTTTTTTTGGTGTTTGGTGATATGAATTAGACTTGTCCAAGTTGAAAATATTGAATTGGGAAAAGGTCTCCATCTTTTGACCCACGTGAATTCGACCTGAAACCGTAGCGAACTTGCTAAGCTTGGTCGGTCAATGCATGTGATACTTGAATAATGAGAACATATGATATGATGCAACTGCAATTGCAATTCCATGGTATCATGCTTACGTTCAATTTGTAGGCGCGAATCTGTGTTCAAATTCGGAGGTTTCATAGATTATTTGTTTAGGAGTGAAACAGATGTTCAAACATATTCTAAGGAACGTAGGAGCAGATAGTATATTAGTACATGAAAATTTTGCTATTCCATCTGCCAGCCTGTTGCAAATAAACCAAGGTCGTTCGATGGAAGCTTCAAAGTCATTCAAACCTAAGTCAGGTCTTTGGGGTCTTTCTAAGAAAAGGAGAAAGATTGATAACTTGGCAAGTTACCCAACTGTTTAAATAGTTTCAGATTTGTTTTTAACTTTGACAAACCAGCTCATATCATCTCTCTCAGGAGTTTGGAGAAAAACATATGGCTGAAGACTATAAGCAGTTTCTGTTGGGAAAAACAACAATACCTACGCGCAGCAACCACACACAAAATAACAAGCTCAAATCAAGAATAAGAAAACACAAATATATTTGGTTCAGCCCAACTCAAAATGGCTTACTCCAAATCTAATCCACTATCAAATAAATCTTTACAATTGTGAGACTTTTAGAATGAGAAAAGTCTCCTAAAACTCCTTACTCAAAACTTAACCCAAAACCCAATTACACCCTTTAATAGCCTACTCACTTAGCTATTCTCTTGGTGTCTAACTCTCTGAGGTTACTAAACTAAAACCAAAACATCTTATTTATAAGGGTGAAACCCTTTATACTTTTACTAAACTCCCGATGTGGGATACAAGACAAATTCAAACTTACTTAACTTTCGATGTGGGATTCTGAGATTCAAGGCAAATCCCAACAAATCCTCCCTTGACTTGAATCTCCAAACACTTCAACAGTATCTGCAAAGCTAACATGCTTACCTTTCTTCTTTTCTTTCATCACAGGCATTCCAGCAACTGAGCCTCCATCAAACATGTACAAGTGATTGACCCTATTCCCTTGTAGAATCACACTACCATTCTTGTACACTTTCAACCAATCATTACTACCATAATATGTGTACCCTCGAGAAGCTAACTCACCCAAAGCAATCAAATTGTAGTGACAATTTGGTACATACCTTACATGACGAAGTGTCCTAATAACACCATTGTGAGATTTAAGGCGAACACTCCCAATGCCTTGAATCTGCACATTTTCTTTGTTAGCAACCACAATATCCCCATACTTTTCATTCTCATTCAACTCCACAAAGCAGCTCCTATCATTGCAAACATGAACTGTAGCAGCTGAATCTAAAACCCAACCTTTGTCACTTTTCAAAGTCTGGGTCTCATCCACACAAGTTGTCAAAACAACATCATCATCATCAGACAAAATAGCAGCAGTATCACTCTTTTCTTCATCTGATTTCTTCTCATCATTCGCCCTTTTGAAAGCAGCCATATCCCTTCTCAGCTTCCTGCAGCGCACTTGGATATGTCCCTTCTTACCACAATAATAACATTCTACATCATTGTAATCTCTGTCTCTTGACTTAGATCTCCATCTTGATCCATCAATCCTCTTTTGAGTCCTCCCTCGATCAAAACCCTCTACAGCTAGTGTACTCCCCCCAGGTGATGAGTTCTGAGCTCCCATAAACCTTTCATTCTCACGCAACAGGGCAGTCACATCATCCAACTTCAAAGTAGACCTACCTACCAACACAGTCTGAACTAAAGGCCTATAAGACTTGGGCAAAGATGACAGCAAAATTAAAGCTTTCTCTTCATCTTTTAACTCATCAACAGAAATCGCTAGCAATTGAGAAACCAATTTATTAAATTCATTCAGGTGATTATGAAGACTCATACCTTCTTCCATCTTCAGAGAATACAGATCCATCTTCAAACATAATCTATTAGTCAATGACTTCGAAGCATAAATACCTTCAAGCTTATCCCACAAACTCTTCGGAGTACTCTCAGTCAACACACTGTACTTTACTTCTGGAGCTAACGCCAATCTAATAGTACTAACAGCCTTCTTCTGAATCCTATTCCAATTAGCATCAGACATTCCTTCAGGCTTACTACTCTCCAATGCCTGATCCAATCCTTGTTGTACTAACAGATCTTGAATCGTACTTTGCCATAACATAAAATTACTCTTTCCATCAAATAACGGAATCTCAAACTTAGACATAGACATACCAGACATACCTTCTTCAGACATCTTCAAACACTGCTTCACGATCTCTTGGACCCACGAACCTCGAACCTCGCTCTGATACCACTTGTTGGGAAAAACAACAATACCTACGCGCAGCAACCACACACAAAATAACAAGCTCAAATCAAGAATAAGAAAACACAAATATATTTGGTTCAGCCCAACTCAAAATGGCCTACTCCAAATCTAATCCACTATCAAATAAATCTTTACAATTGTGAGACTTTTAGAATGAGAAAAGTCTCCTAAAACTCCTTACTCAAAACTTAACCCAAAACCCAATTACACCCTTTAATAGCCTACTCACTTAGCTATTCTCTTGGTGTCTAACTCTCTGAGGTTACTAAACTAAAACCAAAACATCTTATTTATAAGGGTGAAACCCTTTATACCTTTACTAAACTCCCGATGTGGGATACAAGACAAATTCAAACTTACTTAACTTTCGATGTGGGATTCTGAGATTCAAGGCAAATCCCAACAGTTTCTGAGAAGAAGCAGAATTGCTTTGTAATACTATATACTTGCTATTCTTATAAAATATGAGACTCGGAAAAAAGATTATTTATGTTATATTCAACAAAATTAGCCTAATATATTGATTGACAATTACATGGAAACAAGAAGGCATCAAATCTTGGTCACTGATTTGCTGATGCTTATGCAATTTTGAACCCGATGGAAGCACAACTATTATGCTGCATTAATCAACGCTCTTTGCAACTGTTGAAAGTCAGGGAGATCGCCAGCGAAACATGGAATCCGCCGGTAGATAACCGAGGCTGCTCTAATAAGAATGCTTGCAGTCAAACCACATATGGTAAAAGCTCCTTGCTCCGTTTCGAAGTCAAAACAATGGAAAACATACTTCCAACTATTCCATTCCCTTTCTTCAGATCTATGATTTTCTTCCTGCAGAATAGCAGAATATAAGTTAGTTGCAAAATCCTGAATCTCTTCATCAATGGTAAGGGTTGCAATAATATGAATGTGATTTTCCGAGTTAATTTTGACAGGTTGGCTAATAAGTTGATAGAATGACAGTCGCTATATCCCCAAGTCCCCCCTGTTTTCAATTATCACTACCCTGAATCTAAAGAATGGATTTAGGAAAGTAATTATCTTTTTGCTGCCTTTTTTTTGGTTTTGATTCACCGCCTTTTCTCTTAATAACCTTCCTTCACATTAATTGTTTCAATTGCCATAGCAATTGTATGTGATTATGGGAATATATATTCAGGAACATTCGCTGCCCATTTTCAACTTAATTAATTGACCAAATTCTGGACCTTGAGAAACATTTCCAGTGGGACATCAAAAACAGCATCAACCTCTTCACAGTTAAGCACAGGCCTAAAGTCTTCAATCTTGGCAAGTAGTCCTACCACTGGAACAACCCTGAGTTGGTTCTGCATGAAGTTTAGATTTAGATTTTAGACTTGCATCTACAGGGGAAAAAAAAAGCCTATTAAAAATTGTGAATTTCACAATACCTGAGAGATGAAGGGCTCTAAATTTGCAACTACTTGAATCAAACGTGAGTCCAAGCCAATCTCCTCCATAGCTTCTCTTAATGCAGTAGCAGAGTCATCCGTATCTCCTTGATCCATTTTTCCTCCTGGCAATGCTACATCTCCTATTTCCTTAAAAGAAAAATGCTTCAGGATTTTTGACATGTTGAAACTGGCACAAGTTACGTCTATGAAGTTCTCTCTTTGAGAAGAATTCAAAATTTTTGTTGCTTCAAACATGGTATAACAATTATATTAACATGTTTCAATCAAGAAATAAAAAAGCATTCAAGTGCAGGTCAAAACTGGAATTATTTGTCAATGTTACCAGGGTGAGATGACAACTTCATAGATCTCTTGGTAAGAATAACGCGTAGATCGCCTTGGTAGCCCTCAAAGAGGCATATCAAGACAGCTGCTCTCCTCTTCCTCCAGTTTGCACAAGTAAACTGCTCATTTTCACCTTCTAGAGGATCAGTGATTCCAAAATTAGAACCGATATTACGACCGTTAGTGTTCTCCAATTCTTCAACCCGACTAGATGGTTTGTAACATTGAAGCTGTTCTGCAAGTCTTCGGAGCGTTTGGGGTCCCAAATCCTCATTTCTTTGGCATTCCATCGCCCTGCTTATGCATATAGGTGGACCAATACTGGCCACACGAGAGTTTGATCCTAGTCAAGTTGTTTACAAGTTCTGTAACATATATACAGAACTATCCTGGAGGAAAATCACATATCTTTGATTCCAAGTTTTGAATTAGGTGGACATGCCTTTCATGCAAGATTGAGTAATGATGCTCGAACAATTATGATTCGAATCTTCCCCACTAGTAGAATTGACGTTTAAATTTGTGGGAATGTCTAGTTCAATGAAATAACTTAATCTGGAAATGCAGTTTTTAGGAGCATTCACTGAGAATGAAAGAAAATAACTGATCGAAGCAAATGATATAAAAATGACAAGCTAGTTTGGAAACCGATTTAACTCATTCTCACCGAAAGCATATTCGTTGGAACACTAGAATACGAATGGAATTCTAAACCAGTAGGAAATTTGTCCAAGTTGCAGCTGCATCTATACGTGCTCGTCCCAATTGTCGTGATCCTGACTCGGGTAAAGTTATTGTTGGGCCTATTAGTCCATTAAAGTCAAATTTGTGAACTTGTTTGCTTCGGAAACAACATGGGTTTGGCCTTGGAACTGATTATATAGGATGGGCTTATCTCATATCCAGAACAAATATTTAAACTAGACTCAAACCCAATAGGAAGAGAAGACACCTTCCCTGCATAATGACAACCCAAGAATCCAAACAAAAGAAGAAAGAGAAAGAGCTGGAGAAAGATTTGTAGTATGCCAATGTACGGCAGAATAGATCCATGGATCATAGCCATTGTAAATCATAGGTCTTGAACCTTCAAAGAGTCAAGATGAAGAAAAAACAGAAAAGATGACGGGTCTGACAGCCATTGGGGAGTTTTGTAAAGCGTGATGTAAAATGGTTAAAAGGCAATTGAGATTCTTCTGTCTAAGCTGCTAGCAGGGAGGATGTTTTATTTTTCTCGTCTCATTAATTAGTAGGTGCCTTGTGTTTATTGCCTCCAATGATTTTGAAGTATTGGAGAGAATATTGTACGCTGTTATGTGTTTGATTACTTAGCTTGTATAGTTCATATTTAAACAGAGAAAGAGGTTGGAATGATATGTAATCTGTCCTACCACCGACAGAAAACAAAGTAAGATTCTAACTGTCCCTTGCCAATTAGAAAATATTTGTTAGTTTATACAGCTGGCTAGCAACCAATGGTCTGAAAGTTGACATTGATGAGGGAAAGTAGTAGGTCCCAAGAAAATTAGGATTCCTTAACGAGATGAGAACATAACTGTAGTACTTTCGTTATTTTCTACTTCTCACTTCTCAGCCCCGTCCGCCTGGAAATCATTATCGGGATTATCGCTGTCGTAGGTTAAAGTACTTGTCTAATCATCATGTACAATAAAATTTTGTGGCCATGCTTCTACAGTTTCTTACGGCATGGGTCTCACTTAAATTTTGGAATCATTCGGATTAATTGATTGGTTGATCGATTTTTGGCTGCAAATTCTTTACTTTAGGTGACTGATGTGGGCAAACCACATCAAAAGGTTTATCGATAAGAAAAAGAAAGTAAAAATTGGATGATATCATAAGGTAAAACGGGGTTCAGAAGGAAGCTTGATTGAAGTTTGAGATGAAAATTGTAAATTTTTAGAAATTTCATTAACTGAAACTTATATACTTAGTTATAAGGTGAGAGATCAATTATGGAACCTCCCACATATATAATATAATTACAGATATTTCATAATGGTTCTCGACATAAATTAATTTCTTATCATATCAGGGAAAAGAAAGGCCGGTGAAATGATAATAAAAGATGAAAAATCTATCATGAGATCACCAACAAAGAAGAGAATAGATAATTAAACATTACCCCACTCCAATTTTGTCATATAAGGTGGACCTCTTGAGGCCTGTCTGTCGGAAAGACATTGGACAAGCACCCTTTGTTTTGAATGTTAAGTCGTTGCTAGATATAGGACATATTGTCATTTTCCAATTAATTGGAATTATGCTATTTCATTACATGAAATAACATACACGATGACTTAACCAATAATTATAAACTAAAGATTTCTTAGATGCATATATACATCTAAATCACACAAATTAAGGACTGCACATCCCTAACTACTCAATATTTGGTTATTTCTTCTTTCTTTCACACGTCCCTACTCCATATCAATCATCAATTTGTTTTTCTTCATTTCATTTTTTTTCCAATGTATAATTATAAAAATAAAAATAAAACTTTTTTTTTTTGCTATACTTTGGTTATATCATCTTCTTCTCTATATATACATACTATAGCTGGGAATAGACGCAGGGGTATATATCTTTGCAAGTTTACAAGTTTTTACAGAAGCAATTAACTTGCTAGGTCTATAAGCTGCTAATATCTCCATTATTTATAGAGACTTTCATAGCTTCTTCTACAAAGATTCCCTCCTTATAGATAATAATTAGGTATTTCATGATGATTTTCACCATAAATTTTTGGGAAGGGGTTAGTGCTGTTTTTTCAAGATTTATTCCTAAGAATTGCTCCCTTTAATTTGTTTCATTAAGGAGTATTTTTGGGAAGCATATAGCTTTGAATATTTGAGGCCAAGCCATGGTGCCAAATCATGATTCACAAAGAACAGGCCAAAACAATACGCAAGTTAAACAAGTCATGGGTAGGGATAGGGGGAGGCCACGTCGCTCGCCCTTATGCTCTTGATAAAAATTAAGTATGACATTGGCACTGTTTCCTCGTTATCCTAATTGTATACCAAACAATATTCTTGACTGTTTAAACAATGACGCACCATTTATCACGGCTTCCACGCATAAATAAATACTCATGAAAGAAATATTTAACTCTATGAATCTTATTTAAAACCCTCTGATATCAGCCCCAGCCCTTTAGCTAAACCTACATATAATACACCATTGATTCCCATATGGCTAGTCCTCCTCAACTATCATCTTCCATGGCCCCTTATGGTCCTCAACAAGACGATCAACTTCTTTTCTCTCGTGATAAAAACTTCGCTTTGCATGGGGAGATTATGATGTTTATTTTTCTCCTAGTTTTTGCTGCCTTTATTTCCTTTCTGCTCTTCTTCCTCTACATAAAAGGCTTCCGCAGTAACGCTAGTCTGCAAGAATATTCAACCGAGCAAGTGTAGCCCTATAAATTCTCCGGTGTCCATCGGGCCAAGGCCCAGTTCGTAAGGGGTTCAAAGGTGTTGATGAATCGACCTGTGTAGCCAGCCAATGGTACGGTATCAAAGTTATGAATATGTGTATTTTGGAGTTTGGGTTCCTCTCCTCCCCTGTCAGTTCTCTCTTTCTCGACTTCACGGAGGAGGGCCGGCCACCAGGGATTCATTGCGACATATCCTGCAGGTAAGGATAAAATCCCCATGAGGTGGCAGCTACGGTCTGGTGGATAGTAATTGTTGGATGTAGAAATTAATTAAATCTAGCCAGCTGGAGGGAATAGAGGTCGATATTCTATGCATTTAACATATGCCATTTTAATATAGTTTACAAGTCTAATTAGTTTAGAATTTAATTTATAAATCAAAACTCAACTTGAGATTAATTTGACTTCATTGGCTTGATTTGCAATATCAAAATAGTTCTCTTAACAAGTAGCTCATATGGCCTAATTTGATTTTCTTTTTTTTTTTTTTTGTTGAGAAGTCTCCATCATCAATTAAGGATTAGCTACATGATTTCAGAATAGATCAGTGACCATTTTTTTTTTTTTGTGGGAAAACACCCCAAAACAAAAAGTTTAATAAGTATTTGGTAAAATCTTTTCTAAAGTTCAGCAATACTAATATAAAGAATTCATCTATGTTTTTTGTTAAATTTCATATTGTTTTTAACAATAAAGATAATCATTATACGTTAGTTCTAAATATTGTTAATTTCAACATTTTCTGATCATGAATGCAATATTTTAGGGATATAAGAGCTCAAAGAAAAAGAATTAAGAAGAGAAATAAGAAAAAATGAAAATGCCTTTTCTGTCTTTCTTTTTCGGCCTAACAAAAATGAAAATTGTACATTTCACGAGATTTTGAGGAGGAAATAGAAGGGATAAGAAATATTTTATTTGGTGTGAAACCAAACTTCTCTTGGTGAATATCGGATTGAGGGCCTGTTATGGGCTGTATCCTTGTCTATTGTCTGGAGTAAGGGGAATTCTCACTGAAGCTTTAATTGTGAGTTTAAAAAATTAAATGTACATTTCAATAAAATATTTAGAATGAAATTTTATCTCAATCAATCTGACGAGGCACACGTATTTTATTTTATTTTATTTCTTAAAAGATTAACTCGGTTGGTTGCACTGATTAATAACGTATAGATTAGTATATTGGCCCACCATTAGTTCATACATTGCAAGCCCGTTTAATCTTTGGCATGTCTTTCCATATTCCAATAATAGTTTCATTTTCTTCTTTCTTAATTTGTTTTGTTTTCTTTTTATTTGTTGTGTATTTAATATGCAATTTGGTAGCAGAAGCACATTCAATCAGCCAATTTTTTAATTTCAATTGGAATGAAAATTATGATGGGAAAATGTTAAAAATTAAACTTGAAAATTAGCTTAATTAATTTATTTAATTACTCTTAAGACATGACATTAATAAATTTAAAGTTTGAATCTTAACACTTACAATCTCTTTTTTCATTTCGAAATTGCAATTTCTTTTGTGTTAAAAAAAAATGTTAACACTTGCAACTTTTTTTGATAGACGATATCCTCTTTTATATAAAAAAAAATAAAACTTAGCAGTTCTCCTTAAAAAGATTGAACTCCAAAGTTTGAATCTCTTCTCTTCTTAGACTTTCTCAAAATGAATAAAAAAAAAAACTAAAAACATCCATGTATCTTTGCTGTAAGTAATAATTTCTTTTTAATTATAATTTTAAAAATATTTAGGATGAGTTTGTTTTTACTAAAAGCCAAGACACCTGCATTGAAGAGGGTAGATAGAATTACCATTTATTTAGCCAAGTTGTTACAGCTTGTTATAGATAGACTTACCCCATATATATATATATATATGTGTATGTATGTATGTATAAATATATTCTACTTATAAAAGACTTTGTTATCAATGCCTTGCCAGTTATAGAGAAGCTAACCACAAATATATAATGGTTTCAAAGCAGGATACTCTTATATAGAGCAAAGAATATAGAACCAATCTTAGAAATTGAAGGTCTTTTTAAGTGAGAAGACACAAAATTAACAGTACGGCTGGTTATCCCTTCAGATTTTTATGGCTTTCATTTATTTCTGTGCTAAATTAGATAAGTACTGTAACTTTTGCCTTGCAGGTGGCGTATTGCTCATTGCTCAAGAAATATCGCTACGCCTCCAAAGTATCAAAATTCTCCAAGTTAATCCTGATCAGACGATGAGCCCAGAGAGGAGCTATTCATCCTCTTCCCTTGACATTTTGGAGTTGACGAGGTCCATCCAGGTCACTGAATCCAGCTAGCAGGGCTTCATTGGACCAAAGATATGCAAGTGATTCCCGGCCCTTACTGAACAAGCCTTATTTGGTTGAACACTTGTACCAGGATCTTTTCAGAGCTCCAAGGGTGCTCGAAACTCAATGGAGGTACAGTGATGGAAAGGCTATCGATAAAAACATAAAAAAATCTGAGGATTCATCAACAGCCTCGTCTGTCATAACAAAGGCCCATAGCCAAACTGAGCCACAAATATGGGGTCGGAGCCTTGATCCTAACATGGACCCCAAGATCAAACGGTGGACTTGCCTATTATACTATATATACTAGTATTTATTTATCAATTTTGTAGACTGCTTGCGAACAGAGTTTTAGCTCAGAAGTCGCGGCTGAGCAACCTGGAATACATAGAAAAACTAAAAAATGATATAAATACTGAACAAGTAGTTGAAAATTCAATGTTTTCCTATATATATGATTAAAAATTGAATATCCTATAATACCTAATACATTATAAACTCTCAATCTCCTTCCATTTGTCATGTTCTATTTAGGTGACATTTGCAGGCCAGAGTATCGTTGATAGCTCCACAGGTTGCTTTCTATGAACTTCAACGCATGATATTGCAAAAAGAAAGGATGGAAATTCTTGAGACAGAAATGGCGAAAAAAGAAGGCGGATTAGTAACTTTATCTGATCATCGTGCATTATGGAGGAGCACCTATATTCTAGACTGATCAGTTTATCTTTTCTTCATTTTTCTTTTCTAAGTTCATTAGCAATTGAGACATTGAGTAGCTAAGCCTACTTCTGGTTGCAGCTGAATTCTAAACATTGAAGGACGAGAGAGACATGCTTGCCTCCACCTATTTCCTGATGCTAGAAGGCATTTAGAAACAATAAAGCTATATAGATTTGGATTGCAAGATCCAATATTGAAATCAAAATCTCAGGACCCAACCTGTTGCATTAATATTCATAAAGTTGTTAGTTTCCTTTCTATTTTCATAGTGCAATTCACTTTAAAATAATTTCAAATAAGTGAAATCAAGCAAGCTTTCGAATCATTAGAATTATGTTTAAGGCCATAATGGATCAATGGAGGTTCCTGCTCTCTCTCTATATATAGCAGTTTTACTTCTATCTCGATGAATCAATATGAAGCCATTCATGCAACTTTTGGGAAAACATATATAGGACCCTCTGCCCCAATTTCTTGCAAGCTAGACATGGCTCGTCTTTTTTTGTTAGCAAGAACATGAATCTGGAATTGTAGCATGTCTTGTTTCGACATATTCTAAATTCAATTTTCATTGGGGCAGATAATGCACAAGAAACGACAGAGAATCATTATAAAAACAAAAAGTTTATTATATCAATTGCTGTAATATTGGTACAATACAATAAGGAAAACCTTCCTCTCGGATAAGTACCTCAAGATCTCACTTAGAATTGTCCCATTCATATAGTCAGATCTAGAGTACTTACCCTTCTTGCACTCTTCTTACTATGATCTTCTCCTTTCAATCTGCTAAGCTTTGAGGATGACGGTGAGTACAATGACAGAGATAACTCACTGACAATATCGCCTTCCTTGGAACTTCTCTGGCTTTCTTCGTTCACCTGCGTTAGCCGTAGAGATAAATCCAAATCGAGGTTGCAACATTCTGAAGTCTTTCTTTTCATCGTCTTAAAGTCTTGTGCGTTAGTTTTGTATAAATCAGAAGGGCAGCTTCTGCTAAAATATTTATGATCTTCTCCTTTAGCTTGCATTTGGTTTGTGGGGTTGAGCGCAATTGGGTCTAATCTTGGCTGGTTTTGGAACGATTCAAGATTGTGAGGTGATGAGAATTCATTCTTCAGTTCATGGCTTTTCCAGCTAGATATTGCATTGAAAGGGGAAGTGCCCATCCTGAAATTGTAATTGGTCCTGTTGCTACTGTTACTGCCAAAGATCCTCTCTGTCACTGTTCCATTCAATCCTGGTCTTGCTTCATAAATGAAACGACTGCTTGTATAAGGATTACGCATCATGCACCCGCGGCCATTCCAGAAAGCATCTCCGTATCTTGAAAATAAGTGAAATTTTGCGTAGAAATTAATTCCATATTTGAAATAGTCTAGTACGTACATTAATCGTTAATTTTGGTACCTGAAACTACTAGAACTATCGCCTTGATGATGGTTATTGTATCCTTGCAGCATGGGAAGTTGACTGAGATTATAAATATTTCGATCTCCACTTTCCACAAGATGCCTATGATCGCTTATGACTGTCATGTAAAGTAAACTTGTCTGCATTAGGGACGACCATTGATCGAAAACCTAATATCAATTCAATGGAAAAGAAAAAAGAAAGATAGAGAAATTAAAGTACGAAACCTTGTCCTGGATCATCAATCTTCTTGGTTCTATACATCTGATGAGAAATACCGAAAGGTAGACAAGGAAAATATTGTTAAAAACAAAATCAAACAATTTCATTCTATCAATGAATATAAAATGAGAAAATATTAGCTATTTTACTAGTTTCTATATGGTCAAATTAATAACCTGTAGATGGCTCTTGACATGTGCGATGCTAAGTCCTTTTATATTCATCAGTTGAAGAACCAACTTTGGGGTAGCTTCTGTAAGTCAGAAGATCATCTTTTCTAATTAGTTAATTACCACCAAATTAGATCAGACTTGAGATTGGTAAGGGTAGAAATGAACTCACTGTCTTGTCCACCGAGTCTCTCTACTGCGAGAACAAAACGAAGGTGCAGATCGGGTGTCCAACGGAGCCTTGGCATCTTGGATCTGACATAAGGCCTTACGGATGGCTTCTTCTCATTCTCTTCCACCGTGCTGTTGCTTGAGCTTCCCCCATTTCTAGGCTTACTTTCACCATCATTTTCCTCACTCTCACTCTCAGCCTGATTATGTTTTGATGGGCTTGTCTTTGAACATTCCCCTGCACTATTTCCCTCCATCTTTCCAGCTAGCTTCCTCTCTCTATCATCAGTATCCAAGTCTAGGAATCATAGCACAAAATAAGAGACTAAAAATACAAAGGGCTATGAACATGGAGGCTTAAAATTAAGCCATATACTATTCTAACTTGTAACAAAAAGTAGGGTGTAGCTTTCTTGGTTGATCAAAATAAGCTTATTTTATTTTCTCCTATTGCAGACGCAAGACAGAGAGAAAACTAGGTGAAAGGAAGCATCAAACCCCAAGCAAAGCTACAGGTCTTTGAACAGAGGTGAGGATATGGGAAACCCTAGATCTTGACAGGGAAGACAGACAAACCAGTTTTCTTCTGCCCTACCTTCTTTCTCTTGGGAACGGGACTAGTAAACAATAATATGTACTCATATCCTTACGTATATATTAGGAATATATTATATCGTCCATGCCATGCAACACATGTTTATGCATGGATGGATGTCAAGTCATGCATTGAAGTATATATATACGGTGTGTAATATATATATATATATATATATATATGGACCAATACATACATATATAATATATATTCCCCTCATGTGGGTTTCTTTCATGATTTAACTACATCAGAAATTACTCTTTTTTTTTATAACACTAGAAATTACCCTTAGAAACGCATTAATTAAATATAAAATAATAAGTAATACTAATATGAAAAAAAAAGAGTTTGACAGGTCTATTAGCAAATGCAATGAGTATGAAATAAGGGTGTCTTAGTAATTTGAAACCCGAAACAAATTAATTAGAGATATGCATCTTACTATTTTAAGAAATTAGAAAATTTATTATTATATATAATTGTGAGTTTATATTTAATGTACTATTAATATATAAATTTTATATACCGTTAACAAATTAGAGAATGTCCTTAATATAAAGTAAATTAGATGAAAATATCTCATTAATGAATAAGTTTTTTTTTGAAAAAAATATTAATATTTATATATTTATTTTAAGGATTAATATTTATTCATCAATAAAATATCATCACTTGATTTATTAATATTGTATAAAATTTATACATTAACAATACATCAAATATAAATTCTTACTACTATTATTTTATCAATTTTAAACTTGTTTCGTTGGAATCTAAATTGAACACTACTTACTCCAAAGTGGACTTTTGTTCTTATTAATTTGTCCCTGGGCTAAATGAAAGAAAAGACTTTCGTGTAACTGATGATGGCTGCCTGGTTGAAATTGTTCCCCACCCTACCTAAAATGCAAACCCTTTTTTATTTGTTATTCCATGAGAATAATTCTCCCTATAGTTGACAAATAATATTTCAAGATATTCCCCTTCCTATATATATACACAGAATCATTTACAATGAACTAAATGCAAAATTGCTCAAATTAACACTCTGTTCCGTAAAAAAAAGTTATTCAGTGATTGAATTGTATAATAATATATGTTATTTACATTAAAAAAAAATTTTGTCCGCTTCCTTTCTTTTGTATCATATAAGAAAGTTAAGCAGCAACATATAATATTGAAAGATATTATTATATATATATATATATATATCGGTTTAAAACGATTGAAAAATGTACTTATGAAACTTTGATTGAAGTCCAACTTGGCTTCCAATATGCAAGGAGATTTTGAGGAGTTGGGAGGATAATTAAATTAAGTAGTGCAGGAAGAAATAAAAGCTGAAAGAATGAGCAGACTGAGGTTGAGGGCGGGGGGTTGATGGGTCTGTCTGCTGCATGTGCATGTGTGTGAGCTAGTTTGATGGTAAGCTGTAGCTGATGCAGACTCAAACTCAAAAGATGATTATGAAATTGCCTTTCCAACGGGAATCACGGGCTTTGCTCCTCCTCGGTCTTCGAGAAGTGAAAGGGATCGGAGTATAGAATATTTAGGGCACATAATTCATTACCCTTTCCAAATTTTAAAATGCATGTTGAGGTTTCAAATAAATAAATAAATAAAATTTATATTTGATATATTATAAAATTATATTATTTTGTTAATAAATATTTTAATTTTTTTAAAGCTTACTCGTTAACAAGTTATATATTTATCTCATTAATAAAAATAATATTATTTTATTCATTAATAGTATATAAATTTATATATTAATAATACATCAAATATAAATTCAAATAAAAAATTACTCTTGTTTATCTAACATGACCAATATTATTTTGAAAATGCTAACAAGCAAAACTTATTAGCAATTAATTTTCAAGCATTAGAAAACTAATGGAGGACCAATGCTGCAAGTAGATATTCCAACAAATACCGAAAATTTTGACCAATTTTGCCAACAAAGGTCTATTTGATGTTCAAACTTTAATGCTAGCTAATTATAAACTTATAATTTGTCTAGTATCTTGGTTTGTTCCACATATAGAGTTTTTTTATTGGGAATAGTAACTCAAATCTTATAAAAAATTTGATTGAGATTTTTTTAAAATTGATTAAATATTACTTGATAAAGAAAAAAAATTGTAAAAAAAGAATTAAAAAAAATTTTATAGGAAAGTTAATATATTTATAAATAATGGAAGTCTCCAAGAGTTAAATACGAGAGAAAAATATAAAAAAATTATAAAGTTTATTAGATAGACACCTATAAAACTATGGGAGAATGAGAGCATTTTTATGAATGTGTATACTTGAATATTTGTAATGGATTAAAAAAGAATGAGATGATTTGCATATGTATAATGATTATTATGTTTGTTTGAGTGGATTAAAAGAGATTAAAATGGTACACATGGATATATGCTTATTTGGGATGAAAATACTTAATATGACTAAAGGAGAATGTTTATGGGTATTGTTTGGAATTAGGTGTTAATGATTTATATGTTTGTAATTTTTTATAACTAATTAATTTTTTCTGTAATTTGTGGAGGTTAGCAAGTTGAGTGTCGAATCATATTAAATTATTATTTTTTATATATAAATGATCGATGATTTGATTATACTTTCGATGACTTAATTGTTTAATTGGATTGGAAACTTTTGAAGTATCAATCTCCTATAGAAGAAAAAAAATGGAGCATTAATTTGTTCATTACTATAGGTTTTGTAAATTCCTTTCCGTTACAAGCCAAAGCTAGGGTTTCATCCATCCATATATAAAACCATTGACCATTAATTATTTTAATTATCGATCACATATAAAACCATACTATGAATCGATTGTCTAAAGATGATAAATATTAAGAAACCTTGAAGTCCTAAAGCCTCAAATTCAAGCCCCCTACAACAACAAAACCAACCACCAACTTCCAATCCTCCCAACTGCTCCCCCCCCCCTCCCCCAAAAGAAAAAAAAGAAAAAGAAAAATGATTCCTTTTAATGTATGGAAAAAGGTAGAAAAAAGGAAGGAAAGAAAAAGAATGTAAGAATGCACCCAAAAAAAATGCATAAACAAGAGGCATGTAGTGTTTTGAATGAAAGGTAGATTTATGGGTTATCAGGGAACTTTTTCATTCCTCCGACGTGTTACTGGGCATGGAACTATGGCTATATGACACATACTTACTGCGATATATGACAAGGCCAGGGTTCTTCCAATTCCCTTTAAATTAATTGTGTCGTTCCCATCATTCACAGTGAACTTGCCTACACATACATTAAGGATGACTCAACTTTCGGAAGCTCTTATTTTCCTATATATTTTCACAACAAATTTGTTTTACTTAATTAGTCCTTCTTTATTTTTCACTTTTTGGAAACAATATTATAATTTGGATTATTTACACAGAATCTCAAATGTATATAGCTCAGCCTATCTATAGAAACACATGCTATTCCGCAATTATATATATGTAATTAATAATTTCTTAAGCTCAGCTTCTGTCTATTAGATCCCTAGCTAAGATATATAATAACAAGTAGTTGATTTTCTTTTGTTGTTTTTCTATATTATCATGTTATTAATATATTATTAATTTGACAAAATGACGGTGCTCGCTCTAACTTCGATTCCTTTGAACTAATTAATCGATACAAACAAAACTGTTAGTTTAAACAAATGAGCACCAATACTATACATTTGCAAACTAAAGAAGTGCAGTAGGTCAAAACAGCAAGCAGCTTCTCAAGGAAACTCCTAAACAACCCTTATTTTCATCTCCACACCACACAGCTTTGGGTCCATTTTAATGGTAATTTGCCAACATTCTAGAGGCACATGAAGTTTTTTTCTTTTTTCTTTTTTGTTTTTACGTTTACCATGCACATCAAAAGGGGAATAAAAACTTTATTAGTATTTGAGATCTATCTAATAATATATAATTATTATAACAAGGAGGAGCAACAGCTTAAGAGGACAGCTGCAATATTATTTATACCCCAATTGAAAAGGAACAGAGAGGCGATCGAGGGGTGAGAGGGAGGGGATGGCCTGTGTGAAGTCAACCCTCAACACTAATAATTTTTATGCTATTTTTTCTTATCTTTTTAGTATTTAATTACAATTTTTATTATGTTATTCCTATAGTTTAAGTTTGCAATGCGGATCTGTCATGATTTGAAAATGTGGATGTCTGTCTGTCTTTTTATAGATGTAACTCTGACATCTAGTAATTAATTAGATTTAATATCCATCAATCCTTATATATGGAACGAGTAACCATGCCATATGATCATGAACTCCATGCATGCCTCTTTAAAATAAGAAGCAAATTGTTATTATTATTTTCATGTTTCAAAGAAGCTTCACGTACGACTGCTAGCTCGAATATTATTAATTTCATATACTCTCCGGCATTGATTTATTTGGTATGGTAGGTGAAGATTATTCTATTCTCTCCCAATTAATTCTCAATCTAAACTTTAATAAATTAATAATTAATGCATGGTCTACAACATGCCATGCAAATTTATTAAACTGAAATGACAATAAATAGCTTACAATATTTATATATAGTAGATAGGACTGATGTTTTCAACAAAGTCCTGCGATTCTTCACTGCAAACTAAGCCAATGGGCCCTAAATATATAAATATATATATATATATATATATTTAGGGATATCAACATTAATTAATTTCTTTTTCCCCTTTTTATTCATTTATTTATTTTTGGGATGGGATATATTTTATTAATGTAAATAAATACATGCATACAATAATACTGATAATTAATATATTTTTTTGAGAGAAAGCATATGTTCGATTACGCCATTCATTATTCTCAATTCATATGTAACTTTTGTTTTTATAATACCATTAGGGGTATATATCCTAAATTTTATTTTAATTTAATTTTTTTAATGATTGCATAAATTTTCTTTGTCAGCTCAAAACTTATGATTGGTTTGAGTCACTATTTCTTATGCTAGATTGCTGTTTTTCATTTTTTTCCCTCCTGTTAATTAATTTATTTCTCCTTGACTTCACTACCATATTAATATAACATCATCTTTCTCCCTCTTTCATAGGTTTTTTATTTTTTTTTTCTCATTTTCTTTTTGTTTTGATATGCACCATCACATCACTCATCGTGGATAAAGAAATGCCATTTAGAAATTTCTTAACACTATTAAGAATCCGTCAAAAAAATATTATTAGTACTTCTATTTAGATGTTTAATTGTCTTAATTAATCCTTAGGGAGAAGAATCATCAATTAATTAATTAATTATTCTCCATGTTAACAAAATTAAACAAAAGAGGAATGCCACCAATAGATATATTCCTAATTTAATAATATTTAAGGATTATTTTTATTCATAATATTAATATATTATAGTTACATGTTTGTCTCTTATTTAGAAGTAAGCTTTTAAAAACATCATTTACATGAATTGCAATTTTTGTTAATTAATTAATTAATTAATAATATAATAATGCATCAATACTTATGCACAATTGGCAAAGCATATTAGTAATCCAAGATGTCTCATTTTTATGCTTATATTTGTATTTTGTGGATCATACATTACGTAACATCTTACCTATAATTTGTTCCGCTTGTACACACCTCTACTCTTTTATTAGTATATATTATTACTATTGGTCTTTGTTGTTATTACTAAATAAAATTAATTTTAAGAATATTTTAAAAATACTATATATTTTCAAATATTAGTGTAGGGTTGATGTCAAACTATCATGGTCATGAATGATGAAATCAAAACTTTAGTCCACCTAGAAAATCGATTTTTTTTTTCTAATTTTAAGTTTCATTAATTTTCTAAACACCAACCACATAAATTGCTATTCAAAATTAAGGCATATATATACGTATATAGACACTATACCCAGCCCATCACAATTAAGGTCGAAAACATAATTAATTTACTTTAGTTTGTTGCTGCTAATGCTATAGTACTGCTGTGTATAGTTCCCTTGAGACCATCTGCACATTGTCATAATTATTTAGTTGCATGTGCCTTAAAACAAATGATTATTGTTCGTCTTAGCCTATAATATTTGGACTAACTGATTAATATTCTATTCCCCTAAGAGGATAATTCTTGACTCCGTTGATAAAGTAACACTTATAAGCCTCATGCAAAAAGATGTAATTTTCGATACATAGGAAGTTGTTTATTATCAAGATTTGTTGGTAAGAGCAACAAATTTTTGTACAAATATTTTTGCTAGTATGGCACATATAATGGTAGTTTTGAATTGATGAATTTGCATAAATCTCCTAATGCTTTGTTGTTTAAGCTTATGTAAGATGATTTATTGTGTATTATAATACTTAGGTCTTGCAGTATTTAATCAGTTTTAACCGCTCTAATACATGAAAAAAAAAAAAAAAAAAAAAAGGATGAAAAAGAAATTTGCATATATAAAATAAGTTTTTCCATCATTGTTAGATAAAGTACTTTTAGCTGGATTTATGTTTTTCCTCCCATTCTCTTAATTTTATTATCCATCGAGTTTTATTCTTGCATTCATATTTTGATTTCATAACATTTCACTCTTCTTCTTTCACATACAGGAGGGTAGACATCAATCTTTGTTCTTTATTATTAAGCGTGTCTCACGGTCAAATCGGGCAGCAAAATAAATTTTGAACAAAAATGGAATATTGGAGGGGGGAGAAGATCATAAAAGAAACACATATATAGGTGGAATGAGTCTTTGCAATTTGAAATGCGAAATATACATATTTGACCCTTTTTAAGTATAGAGCATATTAGGTAGACCTTCCAACAGTAGCCTGTGGTTGAAATTGTCACATTATTATAATTTAGCTTTTTCTAGCCGCTAGGACAAGTATTATGACATTGAGATGCAAATTAATTATTATGTATTGCGCAATAACTTCCAAATTTTATTGAAATAATATAAGTTTGATTCTAAATAGAAGTTGCTTATCTTAATCAATCAATTTTTTATTTTTTATTTATTTTTTGAGTTTCAAATTGAATTAACATGTCAAGTGATTTTGTCTAATTATATTTTATTTATATTTTTTAATCATAATTCTAGAAGACAAACACACTCACACACACGTTATGCAATAGATTTCATCAAACTAACGGAGTTGTCAAATATTAATTAGTACAAAAGGCTTTGCCCTCCTATTGAAAAAAAAAATGTTAATTAGTACAACCATCCTTGAAATAAGAGGCATAAACCAAATCCAAACATAACCGTCCTTGATTAAAGTTGTAATTTGAAGGAAGAAAATAGGAATAAAAAAAATAATGTACAAAAAGGAATGGAAAAATAAAGGAGACACAGACAGATCATTTACCAATGGCATATGGGCCTATTGGGCACCCTTCGAAAGGTCCAATTAGTGTTTGGAGAAGGACTTCTCAAAACGCAAATGAGTCTTTGGATGGATTGATTGCATTTGAGGCTCAATTTTGATTCAGTGGGCTGTAATCCATTTAATTTAATAGGCCCAATTCTTGATTGATTTGACGACTTCATTCTCTGAGAAATTCAATTTTATAGAAATTAATTAACAAATTTCCCTTGTATGGATTTTCAATTTATTTTTTATTTACTATAAATGAATCGTCTTTTATGTCCCAGGCAGCTTCTTATTCATACGGTAATAAAGATTTAAATTCACATTTAAAATCACGATATTGTTAATTAACTTGTACGATATGTATAAGAAATGATTTAAAAATATATTTATATATTTATAAATATATATATATGTGTCAGTGTTTTATTGTCTCAAAATATGTTTAGGTGTCTCATATGATATGGAATCAGTGAATTAATTCAATATCAATTGTTGTCTTGTTGATCTTTTTGGATTTGGTGCTACCTAAATTGGCAACTATTATTAAGGCAGAAGCTAAGATCATTTGTTAGATTATTTGGAGTCGGACCAAAAAAATAAATAAATAAAAGAATGAGAAAGAAAAGTGAAAATTAATTATGTGAAAGGAAGCGAAGTTACAATTGTTGTACAATCATTCCATATTATGAGCCTAAAACAACACTAACATAGGACGTGGTCGTTTGAGTTGAGGCTGAGACAAGGGGAATATATATATCTGCAATATTTTAAAGATGAACTACTATTCGATTAATTGCTTGTGTCACCAACTCAGTTTTTCTATTCATGTGCCTTTCTATTTCAGAATATATATATATATATATATATATAATAGACATCAATAAATAATTGATTTTAAGATTTATTTTTTTTATAAAGAGATTTTAAATTTAAATTTTATTGATAATTATTTATTAAAATTATTTCGAATGCATAATTTATAATTATTTGTTTTAAATTATTAAATAAAATATATTTTATTTTAATTTAAAAAATTCAATAACTTATTTATCTAATTTTATTACATCAATAAATATATATATATATATATATATATTTACATACCACAAACGATAGGGACAACATCAAATGCCGCATATCTAATTTTTACCTCTCACTTGAATAATAATAATAATAATAATAATAATAATAATAATAATAATAATAACTACTATATATAGGAATTAAACACTTATGAACAGATTCCTGATCCTCCATATCTAGACCACATATATATGCAGCTGTCAAATATAAATTTATGTGGTTGCAGGATATTATATGTATATTCCGGCCCTTCCATGTCCAAAGCTTTGAC
Source organism: Durio zibethinus (assembly GCF_002303985.1). Next base: position 25,611,373 of record NW_019168492.1, read on the forward strand.
AAGTCTCCATCGCAGGCACCCAACTTAAAATGTGGATGCATTAATGCTTTTACTAGGCTAATAGTGCATCTTGATCTTCACTTTTGTTGAATGGCAGAAGATATATCGTTAATCACATTGATAGGGTCTTTGTTCCATTCTTATCCTTACAATCAAGTTTACTTTTTCCTTTTTAAAGTGGAAATTAAGGGAAGTGCTTGTACTAATTTTTATCCTTTAATATTGTTATTATAAAAATGAATTTTTAAGAACTTGATCTACAAATAAGCATTATTTATTTTCCTTTTGGTAGCTCTTAATCCCGATCCTAATTTTTAAACTATATATTTTTTACTTATTTTATTTTAAATCGAAACACTTTAATTTGTTTATAGATTTTATCTTATTTTCAATTTCACGGTGATTAGAGCAATTGAGTCTCTTTTTATATCTTTTTGTTTTACATAATAATCAAATTAAGATAAGATTAGCCTAATTTTTAGTGCTACTTTCAAATTATCAAATGAAGTATTACTTACCTATTTAATCAAAAGCCATCACAATTAATTATTTTTTTTAAATGCAAATAATTTTAGTTATATTAATATAAAATGGCATGGATTACTTCTTTTTTTAAGTAAGCAACATCATTTGCATTTATGATGTTCTTATTAGCTCCAGGAATTAATAAATGGCATGCCTCTTCCTAATTAACTACATCCAATAATTATGTATACACACTAGTTTTCTTTTTAGATTAATATTGTCCATCTCCCAAATACCCAATACAGGTATATTTTCCCTTTCCATCCAATAATTGTAATTAATTATAATTATAAAATGATATTATTCATATAATTATTGATAGGAAAATAAATAATACAAATGCAAATTAAGAAATTCACGCGCTTGAATTTGTAGTGGGGGAAATGTGATGTGTCCGGTGAGACGGATTGCGGTTTGCGAGAGATGCGGGGCGTAAGATTGGAAGATTAACACATCAGGACATGTTGGCGTTGACGATTGGACGGACATGTTAGCGGCTCTCCTCTTCTACCGCATTTCAGAATCTTTCAAACATCAAAAAGAGGAGAAAAAAAAAAAAAACTACGCACGCAATTCCTACTTAAAATAATACGTGTTTCAGACATGGTTCAACCTTGGACCAGATACAGAGATATTTGTCTGATTAGAGAGACCTTGTAATATATTTTCATACACGTAAAAAAAAAAAAAAAAAAAAAAACCCAAACAGAGAGAAAAAGAAAAAGTAGAACCAACAACACAACTCCCTTCAAATTTGGAGAAACCGAGAAAACCAAAAAAAAAAAAAAAAAATGGGAACAATATCCTACAGAGGTGATTGAAAGACAGGGAAAAACAGATATATATAGAGAGAGAGTTAAACGGCCACCTACACCTCAAACAACTTCTGGTTGGCCGCTAACGTGATTTTTTCCTCCTCCCTAAAACAACTCTTTATTTCCATTACCCTTTTTTTCCTTTCGGCTTTCTCTCAATTTTCTCGCGAAAACAACAAGGAAAAGGAAGCAGAACAAGAATCCCATAGGGAAGAAAAAAAAAGGGAAAAACTACCTGTTTACTAATACCCAATTGAGCCCTACATCGCCATCGTGTTCCCAGCCTCTGTTTATTTGAGCTGTGGTGTTCTTCAGGTAAATTTATTTTGTCATTCATTTCTTCATTACCATTTCGTTTATATTTCTAGATCTTCCATTTTGTCCTTTTTTTTTTTTGGGTTCTGGAAACTTTTTGAAGTTATTATTTTGTATCATTAGAGATACTGTTTCTTTTGCTTCCTTGACTCGAACAAAGATGCAGCATAATATATTCACCACAATGCGTAGTTTAAAGCTTAGCGATGGATGTAAAGGCACGCAAGTTTATGCCCTTAACGCCAAGGGTGGTGGTGGTGGCGGTACCGCTGCCGGTGGTGGAGGCGAAGGAGTCGGTGAAAAACTCTTCCACCAAATTCACGACCATCTTAGAGTTAATTCGATTCGATACAAATCGAGTGGAAATTACCAAGCTTCTAACGTGACCCCTGCTGCGGTAACTGAAACCCTGCTTCCTTATGGCCTCCCTGTCTCCGATCTCCTTGAGCCCCAGATTGAGTCATGTCTAAAATTCGTTGATTTTATCGAAGCTCTTGCTGATGTTTACCGTAGGACTGAGAAGTGTCCACAATTTGAGAAATCGAGAATGTATTTCGAGCAATATGCAATTTTTAGGGGCTTATCTGATCCGAAACTTTTCTGGCGGACCCTTCGGTCTGCCAGGCAGCATGCCGTTGATGTACATTCCAAGATTGTTTTAGCAGCGTGGTTGAGGTATGAGAGGAGGGAGGATGAGCTTGTTGGCACATATTCAATGGATTGTTGTGGAAGAAACATTGAGTGCCCTAAGGCTACCATGGTAGCTGGTTATAATCCGGAATCTATTTATGATCCTTGTATTTGTTCTAGGAATCCTCGAGGGGAATTTGAGGATGATTCTTCAATTGGGGATGAGCAATGTTCCACTTGTGATGATGATGGGGACATGTCATTTTGTATTGGAGATGATGAGGTTAGGTGTATACGGTCCAATATTGCGTCGCTATCAACACCGTTTAGGACGATGTTGTATGGTGGTTTCAGGGAGTCAAGAAGAGAGAGGATATATTTTACCCACAATGGTATTTCAGTAGAAGGAATGAGAGCTGTTGAGCTATATAGTAGGACAAAAAGATTAGATTCTTTTGATTCACGAATTATTTTGGAGCTTCTTTCTTTCTCAAATAGGTTTTGTTGCGACAATTTGAAGTGTGCTTGTGACACTTATTTAGCATCTTTGGTAAATGACATGGAGGATGCACTGTTGTTAATTGAGTATGGATTGGAGGAAAATGCGTATCTTCTTGTGGCAGCTTGCTTGCAGGTTTTTCTGAGGGACCTCCCAAATTCTACGCACAGCCCTAATGTGATGAGATTTTTTTGTAGTTCAGATGCAAGGGAAAGATTGGCTCTAGTTGGGCATGCTTCCTTTTTATTGTATTACTTCTTGAGCCAGATTGCAATGGAGGGGGATATGAAATCTAACACTACCGTGATGCTTCTAGAGAGGTTGACAGAGTGTGCAATAGAAAGTTGGCAGAAACAACTTGCATGTCACCAGTTAGGTGTTGTGATGCTTGAGAGAAAAGAGTACAAAGATGCTCAAAAATGTTTTGAGGCAGCTTTTGATTCCGGTCATACATATTCTTTAGTGGGTGTTGCAAGGGCCAAGTTCAAGCGTGGCCACAAGTATTCAGCATACAAGCTGATTAACTCACTCATGTCAGATTATAAGCCAGTTGGGTGGATGCATCAGGAACGTTCCTTGTATTGTGTTGGGAAGGAGAAGATGTTAGATTTAGAAGTGGCAACAGAATTGGATCCTACCCTTTCTTTTCCATACAAGTACCGGGCTGTTTCATTGTTGGAGGACAATAAGATCGGAGCTGCCATCTCAGAAATTAATAAAATAATTGGTTTCAAGATATCCCCGGACTGCCTTGAGTTACGGGCCTGGATTTCGATTGCCATGGAGGATTATGAAGGAGCTCTTAGAGATGTCCGGGCACTTTTGACTTTAGAACCAAATTGCATGATGTTTCATGGAAAAATGCATGGTGACCACTTGGTGGAGCTCCTGCGCCCTCTTGTTCAGCAGTGGAGTCAGGCTGATTGCTGGATGCAATTGTATGACCGGTGGTCTTCTGTTGATGATATTGGTTCCCTAGCTGTTGTACACCATATGCTGGCAAATGACCCAGGAAAGAGCCTCCTACAGTTTAGGCAGTCTCTCCTTCTTTTAAGGTAATTTGACAAACTCTTTCAGTGGTTGAATGAAATGTCCTTTTGCTGTTTCTGTTGAATGGAATTTTCAGCGTAAATTCTTTCCAATAGATTAAAGTTTGTTGTTAGCTCTACGGAAGAACTTGCATTTGATGCTTTGTTGTGCAGATCAACTAGTTTATGCCCTTGTAGATTATGACTTATCATTTTGCTTTTGGAACTTAAATCTAAGATTAACACTACGAATTTATGATAAGGCAAGTGATGTTTTCTTCTATATTATTTTCAGATGTAGGTATCTGCACATTTAAAGGCAGGGTGGGTTCTGTGTTAACTACAGACAAGTTAAATGAAATAGAATCCATATGACATTCTAAAAAGTTTATTGTTGAGAGAATGCAACATGCATGGTCATCATGGTGATATCATATGGAAATTTGATTCATCATTTTGTGCATAGTTGAGGTCTAGTATGGGGAGATGTAAAGTAAAACAACCTCCATTCCCTCCTACTTGTAATAGCTCTTTGCCTCAAAATATGGTAAACAGTGGAAATTTTTTCCTCATTTGCATCCGAGTATTAGTACAGTTTATTTTTTAGGTTAACAAGTCTTTCTTAGTTATGGCTTATGAGTGAGTATTAGTAAATAAATTAACTTATATTTGACATGTTAACTGTCCTGTATCAAATGTTGTATATGGGTTGTACATGTCAATTGTGATCATAGAAGGTGCTGTCTGTCACAATGGTATTGATTCTGATAACTGAGGCATAACTTCTTTCTACACTATTTTAGTTAAATTCAAACATTGGTAGAATGCAATATTATCTTCACATTCGTATTCTATCTGTTCTAAGTGTTTGCTGTTACTGAATGCTATAGGTTAAATTGTCAGAAGGCTGCAATGCATAGTCTACGGTTAGCTAGAAACCATTCTACTTCAGAACATGAAAGGCTTGTCTATGAAGGATGGATATGGTATGACACTGGCCACTTTGAGGAAGCACTAGCTAAGGCAGAGGAGTCAATCTCCATCCAGAGATCATTTGAAGCTTTCTTCCTTAAAGCATATGCTTTAGCAGATTCCAGTCTCGATCAAGAGTCCTCAGCGTATGTTATCCAACTTCTGGAGGAAGCTCTTAGATGCCCTTCAGATGGCCTTCGGAAAGGGCAAGTAAGTATTTTTGAATCAATTCTAACTCTAGCAATATAAGCACAATGAATTGGTTTAGAGTTCTGAGTCATTCTGCAATTCTGCAGGCATTGAATAATTTAGGTAGTGTGTACGTAGACTGTGAAAAGCTAGATCTTGCTGCAGATTGCTACATGAATGCGCTCAACATCAAGCATACACGAGCACATCAGGGTCTAGCACGGGTATTTCATCTAAAAAATCAGCGTAAAGCTGCATATGATGAGATGACAAAGCTGATAGAGAAGGCACGCAACAATGCGTCAGCTTATGAGAAGCGTTCAGAATACTGTGACCGTGACATGGCAAAGAGTGATCTTATTATGGCAACACAGTTAGATCCCTTGAGGACATATCCATACAGATACAGGGCAGCAGGTAAATTCCATTACCAGGTTACAGTTTTTTTCCCAGTATATATATATATATTTTTTGTGGAAATTGCTGTTCTCAACCTCGATTGGAGATTGCAATGCACTGTGACTCTTATGTTTTTAGATTGCTATTAGCTGTAATGGTCAGCCCCAACTCAATAGACAATTAGTTGATTCTAGATCCATATATAGTTTGAGTGAATCAATTTGCCTGTGGTTCTAGATGTTGTTTACCTTCTTTTAAGCCTCTCATCTGCTGCCAGTTCATTGTTTCATTGCTATATCTTTGATCATTTGGAAGCCTTGATTTTTCATGCTGTAAGAGTAAATTTTGTTTCCCTGTAGACACGGTTTATTTTCTTGGATTTATTCTTGGTGCAAAAGCTAGGTTCCCAATTCTCAGATTTAAGTAATAAATGAAGAAACTTCCTTCATCCTTTGTCTTGCTTTGCTTATCTTGGCATTTGGCAAAAGGATATCCATCTTGATATTGAGGTGCTATGATGATCAGGACTTCTGTTCAATTATGTTAATATAAATGTTATTAATAATCAACTATCCTGTAAAAATGTTTGAATGTTATCAATCAGAAAGGAACGACAAGAATGAAGAATTATTGACTAAGGTCAAGAAGTTGATTCCTTGTTTTTTGCTATATTTAATCGGTATGAAATTTAGGTTCAAAGTGTCATAATTGCTTGTTATTTGTTCTCAATTGTTAATTATGTGATTGTGAATCTGGTCCTGAATACTGAGAACATATTTAGATATAGTGCTAGCTTTTTTCAGCCTCTAACATGAAGTTTTTTCTGTCCTTCCAGTTCTAATGGATGATCACAAAGAAAATGAAGCTATAACAGAGCTCACAAAAGCGTTAGCTTTCAAGCCAGACCTCCAGCTACTACATCTTCGGGCTGCTTTTCATGATTCAATGGGTGATTATATATCCTCTGTTAGAGATTGTGAAGCAGCCCTATGTCTTGACCCCAACCATACCGACACTCTTGAGCTATATAATAAAGTTCGTGAGCAGGTTAAAGATCAGAAATAAGAAAGTGGGTTCTCCATAGTCATTTCCTCTCTTCATCGTCTACTATGGGCAACCTGATTTTGCCACCCTTTTTTTTTTGTTTTCAAATATTTTTGTTCAATTACCAGGAAGGGCACCATTTTTTTTGGGCTTTCAGAAGCACCACCATGGCCTTTGGGAGAAATGGAAATTAGGAGGAAAGAAAAAGGAAAGCGTTTGGTTTACTGGAAAAGGAGAAAGGAGAAAGGAGAAACCGGACGAGATAGCTTGTAAATATTTGTTTTCTATGTCAAGGATTGAACCAATCAATAATATGAAAGTCCAGGCATGCGACTGATGCTGCTGCTGCCCCTATATACTACTTTGGCAGGGGGCGGTGCCAATGCTACAGTCAAAAGAATCATGTAAATGAAGCTGCAGAAGTCTATCCAGGCTAGAGATTTTGCACTCTGTTGGTCTTTTTTGCTATACCTTATGTATTCTAACACTTCTTATCCTGGATGTTCTATCGTTGTTGGAGCTTGAAATTATCCCTTAAACAAGGAGTTTCTTTCAAACAGCTTGCAATTATATTTGAGAGCCGCTACATAGTCCAAGAGTATGCGTTCTTCTACTCATTTTAAGACTTGGTAAAAGACCCTCTCACAATGTAAAGACCTTGATCTCTTCTTATAGCTACCAACTATGGCCATTTGGTTTTTCACTTCTCACATGTTATCCCATCCCAAGTTCCCAACAAGTTCTTAATGTTAACATTCTGCTTCAGCCTTCAGACAAATAGATCTGTGGAGACTGCTGCTGCGGCTGCCATCTTTTCTACTTTACCATGTTAAGTGGGGTCAGTAATAGCATAGAGAAATCTTATCTAATTGTACAAAATCATTGTTTTCATGGTAATTCGATTTACATGTGTCGAAAGTTGGAAGCATCGAACTGGGCAAAATTAGGTGTGATGCAGTCACTCATGCCACATGGTTTTTGGATGATTCCTTCCAGGCTTTTTGGCCGATGTTAACCTCATTGTTCTCTTTCTCAATCCCAAAATAGAAGTGCCTTTTCCACCCAATCTGTGAGCATTATAAAGTGGAAATATCGGTTTTAACTGCACCAGATACCCATAGTCTCAGCTGCTTTATAACTATTTCAAACAACTACTCCTTTATCATCTCTTCATTCATTCATATGCATCTCCAGTCACCTATTCCCTTTTCCCCCGCCTACTCCATTGAATCGTTCAATTACACAATGATATTCCTCTATATGGGAGAAGGAATGAATGAAGCAATGGAAAAGAAATGCCCCAGAATGCTTAACTTCAATGCGACCTGGTGGTCACATTAGCAATAAAGTTTCTTGTACGAATTTCCTGGGGGGATGGAAAGATTCAAGTAATGAGATTCCATTCCGCTGGGAACAGGCTCCTGGCAAGCCCAAGAAATTGGAGGGAAGTAACAACATAGATGAGTCAGAAACGCCTTGTCCAAAACCCCCACCAGGCAGATGGCGTTCACCAAAGGAAGCAACTATTTGACGGGGATCATGATCAGGTCTTTCACGATCACTATCATGACGATGATGAAGGCTGTAATGCTGATGTGGATGACTACTACGATGATGTTTTCACGGATGCTATGGAAGTTTTGTCACTGACAGAGGCAATAGACATTGTCAAGAAAGCAGAAAAGTTTCATGGATCAGGTTTAGAGCACAGTGATCTTTGTCCATCTCCGAATTTCATAATCAAACGCTTTCTTCCGGACGCCGCGATATTGGCTGCAACATCTGCTCTAAACATGTCAAAAACGAAGCTTCCCTATCTCTGCAGTTAGTCAGAACAGTGGCCATGTGTTTCCCAAGCAGTAATAAAGCGATCATCATTCGCTTCGGCAAAGCGTTGTGGCCTGGAAATGTTGTTGCCTTGGCGGATGAAGCACAAGCTCTGCGGTGTTAAAAGTCCAATCAAGGAAAGTTCTAATATTGCGCAACCAAAAACTAGTGCAAAGCAGAGGAAATTATTTTCATCAATTGATGCACCTTCTGGGGAATGGAGATGTAAATAAAAGAGGTTTGCTCGTTCTGTTAATTCTCTGATTCTACTTCTTTATAATTATAGTTATAATTTATAAAGCATATATATAAGATATAACAAATGATTAGAAGAGTGGCGAAGTTATCTTAGTATACGATACACTGTTAATGCAGTATCAATGTTGAGAGGCAAACTGTTTGTAAGTATGCAGATCCTTAGGAAATGCAAAAGGTTGGAGAAAACATTTAGTATTATTTAATGAAGAACAATGAAATAAACTGTCTAACAGCATTAATTCGGACTCCTGCCTGCCTCCATAAATACGGATCTTCATTTTCAATGATTAGATATGTACTTTTTGGGTGGATTCTGAAGTGGTTAATAGGTCATTCTTCAGCCATCCATCTTGTATTCAAAATTAAACATATAATAATAACAATAATAATAATAATATAATGTACTACTATAGAACAAAGCAATGTCTTTTCTTGAGTTTACAAATCAAGTGAATTCTCAATTTCTCATCCTTTGTGCACATCAAAGCATGACCTACCTATTAAAAAAATATTTATATGTCAAATTTCACTCAAAATAGATTCATTTGAATAAATGTGTTAATTTTTAAAAATTATTTAAAGATATCTACTTTAATAATATACATACATTCAACCCATGAAAAGATAAAAATGGTTAATAATTCATTTGATTTTTCTTCTAAAATATGATTCTATTAAAGTGAAATCTTATGCCTTCCTCCTATTATAAATATGAATTTCAAATGAAATAAATTATTAATGTTTTCAATATAAAGAAGAAAATCAGGACAATTTGACACATAGTGGACTTCAAAGTCCATATGAAACGGGCTTTAGCTTTTCCCAGCCTAAGGGCCGACTATGGTTTAGACGTTTAATTATCCGCACGTGTAGATTTTAAAATTTTAGGGTTTTGTGAGTGTGTGGTCTCGGGCAGGCTCAGAGCTCCGCTGCCCGTCGGTTCGGTTTGTTTTTTCCACGTTCAGTTTGAGTCCCTCCCTCCTCCAGCTTCCTTCCCATCATTCCAAATTCATTTATTTATATATTAAAATCGTCTCATCAATCTCTCCAATCCAATTGCTGATTCTCTTCTCTCCCCCCCTTTTCTTCTCATTTTTTCTAAGCTTAGGCAGAGTACGGGAAAAAATTAGCAGGAAGGGAGTTTTGGTGAGATAGAGAGAGCAAAACCCTAAGTTGGCTCTTCCCTGGGGTTTTTTATTTTTAAATCTCTCTGCTTTGTCGGAGTCTAATTTGAGGTATCAATCGTCACTTGAAGATTGCCTTTGTCTTTCCATTTTCGTTTCAGTTTCAGGTCTTATGTTTTTGCCTCTACTTCATGGGTTTTCCTAGGGTTTTGCATTTCAGCATTGAAGATTAAAGTTTCATTTCCCTCCCCCCCCCCCCCCCCCCCCCCCATTTGTGAATCTATGGATCTGTTTTCGCTTGTTCTTTTTGTTAGTTTATTGTCCATTATTATCTATTGATTTTTTTAGTATTATGTTCTAAGTTCTTTTCTTAGCATAAAACTTTGTTTGGTTTCTGAGAATGGGCAGGGAAGGAGAATTGAATAACTTTGGGGGTTTCTATTAGAGACCCCAGACAACAAGAAGATGTAATGCTCTATTTTCCTTCACTTACCTATAAATTGGAATGTGGATAATAATATAACAATACAACTGTAAGTGGGGCAGTTATGCGGTCTATTACCTTTTGACATATAAGCTACTGCCTATACTTGAAATTTGAATATTTTTGTTATCAGCATGGCGGTTTTATTGCATTTTGGTGGATGACCTGGATTCACTGGTTCAGCTTAGTTAAATAAATGAAGCTGCAAGATTCATCACTGTTGATTCTATCCAATCAGTACCATTGTTGTTTGGATCCATGTTCAACTCATAAAATATTTGTCTGTGTTTGTTAGATGATTTGGTGGTTTTGATAAATTCATTCCATCAATTTCTCTCCAACCGTTCTTATTAATTATTGTTAATTTTTGCTCCTGTTCACTTATAACGTGCTACAATCTCTGAATGGATTTGTATGATAGTCATCATTTCTGATCTATGTTTTATGTTCTCAGTTGTAGTGTATTTAAAATGGCCATGGAGATCACTCAGTTTCTGCTGGCTGCCCAATCAGCAGATGCAAAAGTCCGGACAGAGGCAGAGGCTAATCTGAGGCAGTTCCAAGAGCAGAACCTGCCTGTTTTCCTTCTTTCATTGTCAGTTGAGCTTGCAAATAATGATAAGGCTGTTGAGTCTCGTAGATTGGCTGGTATTGTGCTTAAGAATTCATTAGATGCTAAAGATGCTGTTAGGAAGGACCAACTTGTTCAACAATGGATGGCAATTGACATTTCTGTTAAGTCTCAAATCAAAGACTTGCTCTTGAGGACCCTTGGCTCATCTGTTCATGAAGTGAGGCACACTTCTGCTCAAGTTATTGCGAAAATTGCTTCAATTGAGATTCCTCAAAAGCAGTGGCCGGAACTGATTGGATTATTGCTTAACAATATGACACAGCAAGATAGGCCTGCAGCCTTGAAACAGGCTACCTTGGAAACTCTTGGATATGTTTGTGAGGAAATATCTCATCAGGACCTTATTCAAGATGAAGTTAATGCTGTTCTCACGGCTGTTGTTCAGGGGATGAACCTAACTGAACACGGTCCTGAAGTTCAGCTTGCAGCCACCGGGGCTTTGTATAATGCTTTAGAGTTTGCACGGACCAACTTTGAGAATGAGATGGAGCAAAATTATATCATGAAGGTTGTATGTGACACAGCCATGTCCAAACAGGTGGAAATCAGGCGGGCAGCTTTTGAGTGTCTTGTTGCGATAGCATCAGCATACTATGAGGTGCTTGAGCCTTTCATGCAAACCCTATTTGAGCTTACATCAAATGCTGTAAAAGGAGATGAAGAGACTGTTGCTCTCCAAGCAATTGAGTTTTGGAGCTCTATTTGTGATGAGGAGATAGAACTCCAGGAGTTTGAGAGTCCTGAAAGTGGGGACACTGGAGCTCCCCATTCTTGTTTCATAGAGAAGGTTCTACCATCTCTTGTTCCTTTGTTGTTGGAAACTTTGTTGAAGCAGGAAGAGGATCAGGATCAGGATAATACAATCTGGAACATTTCCATGGCTGGAGGGACATGTCTAGGTCTTGTTGCCAGAACTGTTGGGGATGCTATAGTGCCTCTTGTAATGCCTTTTGTGGAATCTAACATTTTGAAGCCAGATTGGCATTGTAGAGAGGCAGCCACTTATGCATTTGGCTCTATTCTTGAGGGTCCAACAATTGAGAAGCTCTCCCCACTGGTACAGGCAGGTCTAGATTTTCTGCTTAATGCTATGAAGGATGGAAACAACCATGTGAAGGACACTACTGCTTGGACTCTCAGTCGTATTTTTGAGCTACTGCACAGTCCAGCTAGCGGTTTTTCTATCATTTCTCCTGAGAATCTTAAACAAGTTGTGAGTGTGTTGCTGGAGAGCATTAAGGATGCTCCCAATGTAGCTGAGAAAGTTTGTGGGGCGATCTATTACCTTGTCCAGGGCTATGAGGATGCAGGACCAAGCTCCTCTCTTCTTTCACCATTTCTCACGGACATAATTGGTTGTCTAATTGCAACGGCTGATCGTACGGATGGTTGTGACTCCAAGCTCAGGTCTTCTGCATATGAAACCTTGAATGAAGTTGTGAGATGTTCCAACATTGCAGAGTCATCTGCCATAATAGCACAGCTATTACCAGTCATTATGAATAAGTTAGGCCAGACTGTGGAAATTCAGATTGTATCATCAGATAATAGGGAAAAGCAAGGGGACTTGCAAGCCTCTCTTTGTGGTGCTTTGCAGGTTATCATCCAGAAACTTAGCAGTACAGATGAAACAAAACCCATTATACTTCGGGCTGCAGATCAGATCATGATTCTATTCCTTAAGGTGTTTGGTTGCCGCAGCTCTACTGTGCATGAGGAAGCAATGCTTGCAATCGGTTCCCTTGCTTATGCCACTGGACCTCAGTTTGAGAAATATATGCCTGAGTTCTATAAGTATCTTGAGATGGGACTGCAGAATTTTGAGGAATACCAGGTTTGTGCCATCACAGTTGGGGTTGTTGGTGATATTTGCCGTGCCTTGGATGGCAAGATCTTGCCCTACTGTGATGGCATCATGGGCCTTCTTCTAAAGGACCTTGCTAGCTCAGAACTCCACCGGTCTGTAAAGCCTCCCATATTCTCTTGCTTTGGGGATATTGGTCTTGCAATAGGAGAGCACTTTGAGAAGTATGTACCCTATGCTCTACCCATGATGCAGGGAGCAGCCGAAATCTGTGCCCAGATGGAAACTGCTGATGAGGAGATGATGGATTATGGCAACCAGCTTAGGCGTAGTATTTTTGAAGCTTATTCTGGTATCCTTCAAGGTTTTAAGAGTGTGAAGCCTGATGTGATGGTGCCCTATGCTCAACATCTCTTGAAGTTTATAGAGTTAGTTTCCAGAGACAGACAAAGGTAGTTTTGTTTTCTTCTTTTCTTCATTTTTGGTATGTTGATGCTGTTAAGGCCTTTGGTTTTGTCCATCTAAATACTTCTTTGTCCATGTATTGCAGGGATGAAAGTGTGACAAGAGCTGCAGTTGCTGTTATGGGTGATCTTGCAGATGCTCTTGGCTCCAATATAAAGCTTCTGTTTAAAGACACTGCATTCTATGATGATTTTCTTGGCGAATGTCTCCAGTCTGACGATGAGCAGCTCAAGGAGACTGCATGTTGGACGCAGGGTATGATTGGACGTGTCATGGTTTTATGAGGTCCTTTGAGTAAAGTTGTTGTCTTGGTCTGTGTCCTTTTTTCTTACTATAAATCTGCTTTCCTTCTAGTTCTGGTAAAAGTTAAGTTGTTAGGGAACCGAAGGAGGGGGTTACTAACTACACGTATCTGTGCATTTATTATTTTGCGGATTAGGGTTTCCAAATTTCAGGATTTTCTTAATCCGCATATCATTGGGTATAGAACAAAGTTAAGGGCTGGCATTGTTTGAGGCCTTCTGAATGAAGGTGTTCAAAAAAACTTGTGAACAGTTTTTATCTTATGCATATCCACTAATGTGTGGCTTGTTGAGTCAAATTTCTCCCTCTGCATTTTTTTGCGAGTTTAATTTCTCGTTAAACTTGCTCGATTTTCATGTGATTCTGTGGTGGGCTACCTGCAGCTTGGTTTGCCAAAGGTGAATGCTTATGGAACATGATTAATATATATTTTAATTTGTTATCGTAGCTGAAGTTTTACATGATTATATCCAAAATATTGAATCAAATTAAATTCTTTTGTTATAAAAATTATCCTTTGGGAAAGAGGAACATAAATTAACATGTTTGATCAGAAGTTTGCTCCTGCAATATCAAAATTCAAAAGTGAAGGCTGGCTGAGAGGAAGAAAAATAAGAAGAATATATGCCCTTGGGATGTGAGAGTCTTGTTTGATTGATTCTTGGACTGATCGGATGGCGTTTTCATTCGATTATCAGGCAACCTTGCAGGAATGAGTATCTCCTACTCCTATTTAACAATACATTTTATTATTATATACACTATCATTTTTTGGTCTGATGAAGAAGAAGAAGAAGAAGAAGAATATTAAACTTAATTGGTAGGGAAGAAATCCCTATTTTTGTAGGCCAATTAAACCAAATTAATAAAGACAAAAATCCAGAGCAGTCTTCATGATCAGTAGCACTCTATGTCTAATTGAGGTGAGTTTTGACAGGCGGAATAGAACATATATCTCCCATTGCCATTTTCTGACAACAGCATTTAGTATATATATCTCAAATTCTCAACCCTAATATTATTATTATTATTATGGAGTATGTCATTTACACAAATCATGATCACACTGCACGCATGCTATATATTCAACTTGTTCACAAAATTTTGATAAATTTAGAAAAAACGAACAAGTTAAAAAGGCTTTAGATTTTTGCTCTCATAATATATGCCATCAATTGGACGGAATATTTGGTGGTGGAGGACTAAAAGAAAAGAGTTAATTAATTGGAATGCTCCTTATTAATTTCCTGCATTATAAGATAAAGTAATATATCACGCCCAAGGAAGACGCCTTTGACGAGTAATCCAACCTTCATAACCGAAAGTGCCGTGGTCACGAATTTTTCTTGCCACCAGCTGCCTGCCAGTTATAAAATATGTTGATGACTACAATGAAATTTTGTTTACCCTGGTAGAAAGCCAATGGGCGTTAATTCATCATTTATGGACCAATATCAACTCAGCGGCTCTTCTCGAAACTATATTTTTTCAAGGTTGTCTTTCTCATTAAGTGAAAGGTAATTGACCTTGAAAAAGGAATGAATAGTTTACTCGACTAATTTCTTCATTAAAAAATTTGATAAAAAAATGCATTACATAAAAAAAAAAAAAAATTTTCATGCAATAGCACCTCTGAGAAGCTGCCAAGCAAGGAAGACGACCCAATAGGGAACCTTGATGAGAGTGATTGGAACTTCTTTTCTTTAATCATTTTTTTTTTTTGTATTATCTTTTTCATGCCATATCTACTTTATATACTCACAATGGCTTTCAAAACCCAACGCTAAACAAAGTCTTTTAACCCTGTAAAATATCCTCAAAAGATAATGCAATCGGAACAATTTCCCCCTTCATGGCCATTCAACAATTTTGTGCATTCAACTATTCATCAGTTCGAACCCTATGGCCTCAATATGGGTGTCCATTTTGACGGTTGTGAATATTTCTCTTCTTCTTTCACTACCAGTGAGGATTCCTCTGAAATTTCATCAATTTCTCATTTGTCTACAATGTTCTCCAGTGAGATTTTCCCATATCCAGCTTGTGATGATCAGCTTCAGGTCAAGGTACCATTGGAGGATTTTCGTCTCCTTGGAGGGGCTTTACTCTTTTCACTGATGGGATTGAGGATCAATATAACTGCTAGGATGAGAGTACCGAAGATAGTATTCCGTCACATCTGCCACTGTCCTCTCAAAGGCGAGATGTATGGAGTCCTAGTCCATCCATAAGTTCTAGCAGTGAGGCATCTCCGGATATTATATCAATGCAATCATCAGTACTTACCGTGCCGGGAGACGCCATGGAAATTGATGATCAATTGGGTATATTTCATCTACTCAAGGCTTACGAAGACACCACAGAGAAGTATCAGACAGAGCTTGCTGAGGTGATCCTAAGGTGCATCAGTGAGAAAGGTAGTCCCATTGGTGAAACTTGGGAACTGATTGCTTTTCATTTATCTCAAGACATTCAAAATCAAAGCGATTATCTAATGCAAGAGTCTAGCAAGAACTTTGAGGCAGCCTTCAGGGCATTTTATCAGATGTTCCCATCTGGGAAGTTTGCTCATTTTTCTGCTAATTCAGCAATCCTTGAAGCCAAACCAAGTGATGCAGATATGCTACACATCGTGGATTTTGACATCGGAGAGGGGATTCAGTGGCCTCCATTGATTGAGGCCATGGCATCCCAACACAAGGCATTGAGACTGACATCAATAAGATGGGGAGAGGAAGACTTTGCTGGCTCCCCATGGAGGTTTGAGGACACAAGAAGGCAACTTTGTGACCATGCCAGGTCTTTTGGCCTAAAGTTGAAAGTGGATGAAATGGGAATTGAAGATTTGGTGAATAAGCTCAAGGAAACAAAGAAACGAAGTGGCCGTGGCACTAGAAAATGGTTGGCCTTCATTTGCATGGTGGGACTGCCAAGCATGGGAAAAAGCAAGAGCAGGAAGCTTGTAAACGGGTTTCTAAAGGTAGCTAAAGAACTATTGGCAAGTTCTGGCAACTACATTTCAAGAAACGGGAATTATAGCATTTGGTGAGGAGATGCTTATGAAAAACTGTAAGATTGCTCAGGGTTTGGGACATTCTTTGATGGGCAATTGATGCACTACAAAGCACCTGGTGCAAGCAAGAATGGCCATGGAGTGTCTCTTCGTAGGAACTAATATCTGCGGCCAATCATGGGTCCAAAAGTGGAAGGAGATGAAAGAAACTTGCTACTTCCAGGCAGGCATCACATTGGAAGGTATGAAGGTGAGCAGAGAGAGATTAATGGAAGCTAAAGAAAAAGTGAGAGAAAGGGAAAATTCATACGAGGTGAGAAGCATTGGAGGGAATCAATTAGGCTTGGAGTGGAGAGGAATTACACTAGTCAGAGTCTCCTCTTGGAGAAATTAGAGCTTAATTTTTTATACAAACAACTGAAGGATTATTTATGTTGAAATCGTATAAATAATGAATACATGACTTTTACATTGTTATTAATAGAATTAGAATGTTATCTACCTACATTGTCTAATTAAAACTTGTTTCTTGTCAACGGAAATTAAGGAAAAAATTAATAAAAAACGTCGACAGCAGGATTCGAACCTACGCGGGCGATGCCCAACAGATTTCGAGTCTGTAGTTAACGTACAAATCGATTATTTCGAACTTAATCATATTAAGCCTTTTCTCTAATTTTCCCTCTCAATCCTCTCCCTTGAGCCCTCCCTTCTGCTTCTAGCTGGCAACAGAAAATCTTTTTCTGTCCCTCATTAGACCCGATTTCTAGATTCAAAGGTTTGGCCTTTGCTGTTGAAATCGCTTTCAAAACGTTTCCTTTTTCACTCTTTGTCATTAATTCGTCTTTTTGTTTTGGGCTCGAAATTGAAGAAGGTAGTACCAAAAACCCTAGAAAATGGGGAAATCCTCGAAAATGACCGATGTGGAGAAACAGATATCTTATAGCGACGATCTGGTGGAGGTATTAAAGGACAAAGGGGACATTAACAACTTAACGCAGTGTTTCCAGCACTTGAACGATCTCCAGTCGCATTGCGACTCTGATTCCAAAGAGGTTCAACGATTGCTTCAAGGTCTCTTTCCTTTTCTACTCTTTTTGTTTTCCCGACAAGTTAAAAAAAATTAAGAAAGTAAAGGAAAATCTTTTTTCCTTTTTTTTTTTTCTTTAAATGCAGAATATGAAGAAAAGATGGAAGCTTGGAGGAAGAAAACAGAGCAGGCACAGTCTGAGGTTGCCGATGGAGCTGAAATGGAGTATCTACAGAAGGAGTTGAAGGAGGAACTTGAGAAAGAACGTGGACTTAAGGAGGAGCTTAGATAAGTATATGTTTTTTGTCAGAGTTTTTCTTTTTATTTTTCTTCAGGTTTTGTTTTGATGTTAGTTTTTTAAATCTCCTTTTTATAAGAACACGGCTATTAGCAATGAGATAAATGAGCTGGAGCGCCAGAGGGGCTCTATCGAAGAGCGGAAGCAAATGCTGAGGAAGTTTGAGCAAGACATGCTCAAAGAAGAGTAAGTTCATGAACTCGTGAAGTAAATGATGCTTGATCATTTATTTTTTCTGAATTAAGATGTTTATGTCCTAAAAATGGGGGAAACTTGTTAGCATGAATGTGTCTCTTGGACAACTAAGGGAAAGATCTTAACTTTAATTTCTGAACTTTGGTTTCCATGCATATACTCATTGTCCACACGTTCACTTTCTGTTCTGAATCTGGTTACCAGAGTTTGTCTCACATGACATCTGTAGTATCCTGGGATTTGTCAGTCAACTGTATTTTGAAGAACCTTGGACCGCTTGCTATGTTCAACAATATTTTCTTGTTCCAAAATTGTGTTGTAATGATTAGGAAGCTATGCCTTCCCGAGTTATCTTTTGCTGAGTTTGATGTCCAGTATATGAAAATGTGTTATTTCTCTGTGTGAACTAGACTTACAGTTCAATTTTTAACATCTGAAAGTGAATCATTATACTTTGATCTTGCAGGAGGAAGCATTCAATGTATGCTTCCATAACTAATATAATTCCAGACTTGGAAGACCAATCTCGAATCTCTGGCCGTATCCTTCTGAAAATATTATTTTCCCCTCCATCTATGATTTTTCTGTCAAGGTTTTTTCATTTTCAAAGTTGCTTTTATGTTGCATTATACGGATTCTCCTTGATTCAAATCGTCACAGATATAGTGGATACTAATAAAAAGGTGGTAGAGCAGTTTGAATTTGACCCTGCAAAGATGACTACTTTTGATGCTTGTGATAGCATATGGAAGCTGATAAATTCCGGATAGGGGTTGGATATATTTGTCTTGGCTGAGATATGTAATCAAATATGTAATTTTGTGTGTTTTTGACGCATCTATCCAAACATTTTTCGTTCCTAAACTAGGAACTTTTGATCTTGTTATATGATAGATGATTTTGATTCTTAAAGGGCCGTCCTGACTGATGTGACGTGTGTAAAAGGTTGGACCCTGCCAATGCAGCCGTTCCCTTGTCGAAGAAATGCAGTGGTTTAGAGAAAGATGCTTCTTTGTTATTAATGAATCAAATTTCTTTCTCTTAAAATGCCGTTTAGATTTAGTGGCAACATGGAACCGGCAGATGAAACTCATTTATGGAATCTCCATTTTTTTCTTCAACTTTAAACTTGGCAAGATTATCAAATGAGGGGACAATAATTGCATTTTATGCCAAGTGTGGAATGAAAATGACGACATATATCTGCAAAGCAAGAGTTAATCATTCATAATGACCGTAAGGGCAGAATATGATAGTAGTCCAATGATCCAATCTAATCCTACATAAAAAATGGATAAGTTAAAAGTTAAATGGTCCATCCTGCTACTATATTAATTTATTTAGGTACTTCTATTTTCCTCCACTGCAACAATGAAGTCCCTGCTGAATTGGGGATTTCCTTTGCTGGAATGAACGAAGCTGAGTCTGCGTAGCAGAAAGAAGAGATTGAATTTTTCTCCAGTTGCTTTAGCAGAACGTGACATGCAGGCCTTGGCGACTTAAAAAAGTTTTGGATGTCAGTAGAAAAACCAGCAGAATATGTCGCATGTATACATTGAGCTCCAGAAAAGAGAAATGGAAACTTAAAAATCTTTGTAGAACATAAAATCAACATTACATTTCAGCCAACAAAACCGAACAAAGTTTGCTGGAAAAATGAAGGGAATTATAAAGTACAGAAAACTGTTGCGAAATTGATTAATTCCCAGTACAAGAAGCTGCTGTCATATTTAGCAGTTCTTGATGAGTTTCAAGGCCTTGATTTTCAATACAGTAGATGAAGGTGAAATGCTTTCTCTGTGATATTAAATAGAAATAATTAATACGAGTTAATTAAGAATGCTACTACTTCTGAAAACTTGCACAGACTTGTTGTTCTAAAAGAAAAGGGGACCATATTCTGCCATGGAGGAGAAAGGTGACTCACCAGATTAGGAGATGTTAATGGCGCAGGCATGTATAGTGTTCAGGTAGCATTCATCAATTATAAAGATAAATGAATAATTAAATAAAATAAGAGGTGTTATAATTACATAAAAGAAAAACTAAAATAAAAATAAATAGTATTACAAAAGCAAACAAATAAAATAAAAGAAAGTTCTGATTGTATGATCGCTTCACTTGTGTTATTGGATCGATGGTTAAAGAGAAGTGACAAAACTCATATGAATACAAACTAAGATAGAAAAATGGAAGTGGCACCTGGCAAGTTATGGTATTGTTGGGTTCTACAAGTTGAGCATTGTCCCAGGGAACCAGCCTAGGAATAAGATCGATAATATTTGAGAAGGTCAGTGTTAAAGACCTTCACGAGTTGACAAATTACAGTGAAGCTCCGGCAACATGGGCATAGCGACTCACAGAGACAGATTAACTTTCTTTGATCTGACATGAGATTGAGCCTTGGTGACATCGTTTTCTGACGAAAATGAGATTGATAGATGAAGGTGATGAGCAGAGAAAGAAGAAGGGAGAGTAACTGAGAAGAAGTCATTAATCAGTGCAAACACTGAAGTTCCCATATATATTGTGTACACTCAAACATCTACCGAGTTCCTTATAAATGAGACGTGTCCCACAATTCCTTAGGCATTATTTAATACGCAATGGTCCTTCCAATTTGAAACTTTAGTTTCTACTTTTAAATCCCATATAGCCCACAGAAAGAAGGTTTCTGTAGGGATAATTTGCATATCGGGCTTTGCCTAAGTTGTTTATTTTTCTGGTCCAATAATCTTGCCTGGGTGCAGCAAAATTTTCAAGTAAAACTTAGTCATTTGGAAGTACAAATATCAAATTATTCATGCTTATTCAAATAATATAAGCAAATGGAAGTTGATTTTTCATTCATACTTGCTAAACAACAATCATATATATATATATATATATATATATATATATCACCTGTAACATGTCATAAAACAATAATAATGATAACAAGCAGCTGGTTTTATTATAGTAGGTGAGCCAGATGAACAAAGGACAAGGTGATGAAGGAACATGTGGACTCTTTTAAGGTTTTATTTCATTCCCGTGCCTGTTTTGCTGCTGTTGATGATTCCAAGTTTCTAAATTCATTACCATAGCAGCCCAAATGGATTTTATTTGCCTTCTTATTAGTTGAGCTGACATTGGACGATTGTGCTTTGCAAGCCTCTGGCACATGATCACCTTTATAAGCTTGACAAACATATTTCACAAAATTTTCGAAGTCCTGCACCATGATAAATTGAAGTTACTTGACACAGACTGGATCCCCACACGCACAAAGAGAGAGAAAGAGAGACTTACATCACGGATTGGTTGATTATTCACCACCACCCATGGCACGTAATCATGAGGTGGATAGAGATTTTCAGTCTCATTAGCATATTGTAGCTCAAGCTGCATATTAATTTGCATTCAATGTCAGAGAGTGAACCGTAAGATGCACATATTAAATTATTAATCCCCATAAGATGTAGATGTCTAGAGAACAAACTCTTGCCAAATTTTATATTCACATGATAAAATGCTACTAAGAGATGCGGGCAACCTTATCTCTGTTGGGAAAAACAACACCCATGCGCAGCAACCACACATAAAACAGCAAGCTCAAATCAAGAATAAGAACACACAAATATATTTGGTTCGGCCCAACTCAAAATGGCCTACTCCAAACACAATCCACTAACAAATAAATCTTTACAATTGTGAGACTTTTAGAATGAGAAAAGTCTCCTAAAACTCCTTACTCAAAACTTAACGTAAAACCCAATTACACCCTTTAATAGCCTACTCACTTAGCTATTCTCTTGGTGTCTAACTCTCTGAGGTTACTAAACTAAAACCAAAACATCTTATTTATAGGGGTGAAACCCTTTATACCTTTACTAAACTCCCGATGTGGGATACAAGACAAATTCAAACTTACTTAACTTTCGATGTGGGATTCTGAGATTCAAGGCAAATCCCAACAAATCCTCCCTTGACTTGAATCTCCAAACACTTCAACAGTATCTGCAAAGCTAACATGCTTACCTTTCTTCTTTTCTTTCATCACAGGCATTCCAGCAACTGAGCTTCCATCAAACATGTACAAGTGATTGACCCTATTCCCTTGTAGAATCACACTACCATTCTTATACACTTTCAACCAATCATTACTACCATAAAATGTGTATCCCCGAGAAGATAACTCACCTAAAGCAATCAAATTGTAGTGACAATTTGGTACATACCTTACATGACGAAGTGTCCTAATAACACCATTGTGAGATCTAAGGCGAACACTCCCAATGCCTTGAATCTGCACCTTTTCTTTGTTAGCAATCACAATATCCCCATACTTTTCATTCTCATTCAACTCCACAAAGCAGCTCCTATCATTGCAAACATGAACTGTAGCAGCTGAATCTAAAACCCAACTTTTATCACTTTTCAAAGTTTGGGTCTCATCTACACAAGTTGTCAAAACAACATCATCATCATCAGACACGACAGCAGCAGTATCACTCTTTTCTTCATCTGATTTCTTCTCATCATTCGCCCTTTTGAAAGCAGCCATATCCCTTCTCAGCTTCCTGCAGCGCACTTGGATATGTCCCTTCTCACCACAATAATAACATTCTACATCACTGTAATCTCTGTCTCTTGACTTGGATCTCCATCTTGATCCATCAATCCTCTTTTGAGTCCTCCCTCGATCAAAACCCTCTACAGCTAGTGTACTCCCCCCAGGTGATGAGTTCTGAGCTCCCATAAACCTTTCATTCTCACGCAACAGGGCAGTCACATCATCCAACTTCAAAGTAGACCTGCCTACCAACACAGTCTGAACTAAAGGCCTATAAGACTTGGGCAAGATGACAGCAAATTAAAGCCTTCTCTTCATCTTTTAACTCATCAACAGAAATGCGTAACAATTGAGAAACCAATTTATTAAATTCATTCAGGTGATTATTGAAGACTCATTACCTTCTTCCATCTTGCAGGAGAATACAGAATCCAATCTTTCAAAACATAATTCTATTAGGTTCAACGACTTCGAAGCATAAATACTTCAAGCTATCCCCACAAACTTTTCGGAAGTACTCTTCAGTCAAACACCACTGACTTTACTTCTGGAGCTTAACGCCAATCTAATAGTTACTAACGCCTTCTTCTGAATCCTATTCCAATAACATCAGACATTCCCTCAGGCTTACTACTCTCTAATGCTGATCCAACCCTTGTTTGTACTAACAGATCTTGAATTCGTACTTTTGCCATAACTAAAATTACTTTTTCCACTCAAATAACGGAATCTCAAAAACATTAGGCATTAGACATACTTAGACATACCTTCTTCAGGACATCTTCAAACAATGCTTTACAATCTTTTGGACCCACGAACCTCGCTCTGATACCACTTGTTGGGAAAAACAACACCCATGCGCAGCAACCACACATAAAACAGCAAGCTCAAATCAAGAATAAGAACACACAAATATATTTGGTTCGGCCCAACTCAAAATGGCCTACTCCAAACACAATCCACTAACAAATAAATCTTTACAATTGTGAGACTTTTAGAATGAGAAAAGTCTCCTAAAACTCCTTACTCAAAACTTAACGCAAAACCTAATTACACCCTTTAATAGCCTACTCACTTAGCTATTCTCTTGGTGTCTAACTCTCTGAGGTTACTAAACTAAAACCAAAACATCTTATTTATAGGGGTGAAACCCTTTATACCTTTACTAAACTCCCGATGTGGGATACAAGACAAATTCAAACTTACTTAACTTTCGATGTGGGATTCTGAGATTCAAGGCAAATCCCAACAATCTCCATATCCACTCTTATAGCATTCCTTGATTATGTCCTTACTCAATTTCAGATTTTCACTGCAAGTTTCCCACAGTTTTTCTTTGGTCTTAACTGACCCCCGCTGTAAGCGTTGTTGCTCTGTGCAGCGAATGAATTCAAAATGCTTTTTCTGCATGACAGTTAAACAGAAGTTTCAGATGAACTGAAATGCATCTACTTCATCTCTACTTTCTGCTTCCTAGTCATGGATTCATTGAATATTACCACATCAGGCCAGAGGTGGATGACGCAGCTATGTATAGTATTTAAGTAGCATTCTTCTTCCCCATGCTGCACATTGTTGCAAACAAAAAAAAAAAAAAAGAGAAAAGACAAAAGGTATAAACAACTATGAAGTACAGCACAAAATGTACATAATTAATCATGCAAAAAAAAAATTAAATTCAGAAGAAGAAAGGACATCTGACCTGGCAAAGGGTTCTATTGTTAACAATGAGAGCATTGTCCCAAGGGACCAACCTGAGATTGACAATGGTATTAAGATCACTCTGGAAGACCTTCACAAGGTCATCTGAGATAAAGGAGGCACAATATGGGCATAAAGTTTCATAGTACAGAGACAAAGTAACCTTCTCATTATTTTTGGCATGAGACAAAGTCTTAACATTACCATAATCTAAAGAGGAATGAGACGGAGAAACAAACATGAATGGAAGAGAAGCCACAATAATAAAGAAGAATAGTTGAAGATATGCCATTTTTTAAGAGCTTTGCACAATGCTGAACCTCCAATATGCGAAGGTATATATAGCTGAGATAACTACTAGATTCCCTGTTGAGTTTTGGTTGTATAGATGATAGTGTCCTTTCACTTTTATTAAGCCATGTAACAAGTGGAACCTGCACCTAGGTGATAGAGACATTCAAGCATTCTTAAACGTAAAACAGGTTTGAATCACATGCAAGTTGCGTGTTGATGAGAGGAAGAACAAATGCAAATCATTAGAGTAAATTAATTATACATAATAGTCTTTAATTCATTGGTTTTTCTTAATGTGGGTTTAGAATTGTCTGTCTTAATCTGTGATGCTATGGGATTGCATTTTAATGATCCAACTCGAGAAGTAATTGCTTTGATCTGTGCTTTCTATGGGAGAACTATAAGGTTTTATTTCCTCCTGTCAATGGAGCAAAATCTTCAGTCTTAACATATTTCTGACTTTTGAATACCTTCTTTCTGCAAAATTTAGTTGCCAACAGGTAATTATCCCCTCTATGTGTGACTAAGGGATCGGATGGTTGATTTATATGAACTTAAGCGAAGACAAACTTCTTGGAACTTTAGTTTTATTTCTTTAAAAATTTAATATGGTTCAAGTTTAACACCCAAAGGAAAAGATGACGATGCTGATGTCTATTTCAATATTACTGCTACTGTCATGTTCACTATTTGATAGAGTCGAGGGACAAAATCAAAGGCAAAGCTGAAGCATGTCACCATGAATAAGAAATCACAAAGGTCCAACTCAAGGAATAGAGCATCCTTATTCTATGTTTGGACTCTAAAAGAATGCTTTCTATATTTATCCAACCTCACCGAACCATAAGCTTTAATTATTAAGAAAAAATAGGAAGTTTTAATTAAGAACCTGATTATGCAAAACTCTAAGTTGATTAAGAGTGTGCTAATGCCTAGAGGAGAAAATGAATCGATTTGTTTTTATAAGCACCAAACTGCAGAGCATCAGCTTTCATTCCTTTGAACAGGCTGTTTTAACTTATCTACATTGATGATATTAAAGACAATTAATTTCCTTTCTTGCATAATGCTTTGAGTCTCAAAATTGGAATGTGGAATTGGTTAACTGCAATTTTCATGACTCAGTTATGAAAGCAAATCCTCATTTGTTAAATTGTTGGTCTGAACTTTCATCTAACTGACCAGTTGGCAAATTCCCGTTTTAAGATTAGTGAGATTCTTTCATTTGCTCATTAAGTGAAAATTGTTCAAATTCCTCTGCAACTTCCAAATTTGATGCCAGCTGCCAATCATTCATATACAATCTCGAGTCCAGAATCCGTTTTAAGAAATCCCCATATTTCTGAATCCCAAACCTAATGCTAGAACATCTTGTCGTATTGTTGATTAAGGTCAAATATGAACCTATATGTTGAGAAAATTAATGCAAAAGATAGTGATTTCTTGATAAATATCTTCGCATGTGATGTACGCAGTATTTCTATAACTTGCCAAACAGGGTGAGTACAATCAGCCACAGGCCCACAGCTAAGACCAGTGAGCATCCTTAACAAAGGTTTAAGATGGCAATGAACCAGGCAGAATATTTGCCGATCGAGTCAAATTCTATCAGCGGCTGTGCAGTTTCTTTGTCGATGTTGAATACGTCAAGTTCTTCGCATTACTAGTTGAGTTGAGATATTTCATGGAAGTGACTTGCAGCTCTCAGGTGCAGCATTGCCTCTGTATGC
Source organism: Durio zibethinus (assembly GCF_002303985.1). The sequence goes on from NW_019168492.1 coordinate 25,637,504, forward strand.
TTTGCAGATATAAGCAGCAAATTTTCAAGATCCTGCCAAAGGAAATGCAGAGATGTTGGCAGGATCTTGAAATGGAGAAAGTGAAAGAATTGAAAAGAAAAAATGTTGAAGGAACTAACGTTTCCAATTGACTGGTTATTCACCACCACCCATGAAATATAGGAATGAGGTGGACTAATATGAGCAGTTTCATTGACAAACGCTAATTCAAGCTGCATATCAGTTTATATCCAATTGTAGAACTTACTCCATACTCATCAGAAGTAAGAGAAAGCAATAAAAAGATTTGACCGATGGAAATGAAAAATTCATGGAAAATATGGAATTGTCAAAATGTTACCTTCTATTTACCATATCATAAAAGTTTCTGTATAGAAAAACAACACCATACATCTTTGAAACGAGATGGTTTCTGATTCTTGTGAAAAGGTAGGTAACTTACACCATAATGACCAAGGTTGAACCCAGGACGCGATACACTTGCTTTGACAATGTATTGATACCAAATACTGATTAATCAAATTATTCTTTTAGCATGACTGTTTGATTGAAGCCCTTGGTGGGGCAAATGCTAAACTTTCTTGCCCCCTTTTCCCACAACTGATAAACTGAAGACGACAGTGGGAAGTCAATGATTTTCCGAGCTTAAGTGTTAGCCAACAAATTGGTGGAGAATTGTTTCTTAATTTCTTCCTTTCTTAACGTAAAAGCAAATGATTTCAGCTATGAGGTGACAAATTTACCGGTCCAAAATCATGGTCATGACAATAAAAAGAGTAACTAAGAACGCCTCTAATTTCCCCCACCTCCTGCAAAAGCGTTCTCCCATGATTCATTTTCTCAAAGCAGTTTGAGTTCATTTCTTATTAATTTTTTTTTTTTAATTCTTTTATGCTAAACAATACCGTTTCTATCTGTAAACAGCAGGGTCTTTCTGACAGGGCGGTTTTCCAGTTCCACTGACCTTTTATGGAAATCATAAAACGCTTCGAGAAAGCTCCAGCAAGCCGACACATGTCCAACTGTCGTTGGCCGGTTTGGCTCCTTAGACAACAATTACGAAGCACGTGTAATCATACCATTCCTTTAAACAATCCTTTTCGTACAAGGACGATTCTGCCCTTTGCCTTCCCCTCCCTAATAAAACTTCTCAGTTCTCATTAGCCCTTAATCAATCCTATTGACGAACGAAACCAGCATAAAAGATGGATGATGTTGTGCCTGAAGCTGAAAGCTTGTTGCATCCAACAAAACTCAGAGGAGATGAAGCTACCGAAGAAAGAAAATATTCTGAAGCAGCTAAACAAGAGGGGGAAGAAAGAGCTAGCGGATTCATTAACCATCTCATCTCTAACTTGGTTACAGGAGGAGATGCTGATGAAGTTAACCAAGGTGGCAAGGAGACAATCCCTGAAGGAGGAAAAAATGAAGAGAAGGGAGGGGGGCTTTTAGATCATATTATTTCAAACTTGGTCACTCCTTTAAGTCCAAAAACTGGAAACATCATTCAAGGAAAAGTTGAAGCTTTTGATGCTAGAAGTGAAAATGAATCAGGTTTCGGATCAGAGGAAGAAGTGGGTGGTGGTGCAGGAAGTGGAGGAGGGTTCATCAACAATATTGTTTCGAACCTCTTTCACCACTCTGAAGGTGAAGTAGGAGAAAGTACTGAGGAAAACAAGAAGGAAGAAATGGTGAAAGTTGGTGAAGAAAACAAAGCAGATCTGAAAGCAGATGAGAGCGGTGGAGGGGGAATCATTGATAGCATTGTTTCCCATTTGCCCACATCTCTTCCAGGTACATTCTTATGGCGTCATAATCCCTTTAAACTTTCTAAATTTTTATTTTTCTTTAGCTTTAAGTTTTTGGGAATTTATGGATATGTTTATATTTGTGTTTTATAGACTGCTGAATAAGCAGATGATGCAGCTCCCACGAGTGATGAGGCCACTATTCTGATTCACATTGTTCAAGATTAACAAGTGTTGATGATAAAGGAATGAATTACTAGTATTTTATAGAATCTGATTTTGGCATCCCAATTGTCACTTTATAGAACTCAATCCGCGAAGCCCTCACATTTTGTCACTTTGGTGTTTGCTTTTCATTGTAACATCTACTGCGTTCTACTTTTCTTTTGTATTTGATTTGATTTTTTTTTTAATATAATTCTCCTTGTAATTTATTTTTGGCAGGGATGCCTACTTGTAATTCTTTTTTTTTATAGGTGTAATTCTTCTGTTAAGTACATTTCTTAACTATTTGTTAAATTCTTAAAGAAAAAAAAATGGTATTTGTTAAAACAATGATCAAAATGGATGAAACGACAGTAAAAGAAATATATTTATATATAGACAGAGAGAATTGAAGGTGACAAAAATAACTCTCCCTAACTCCATTAATGTTCCTAATATTCTGGCTCAATGCAGTCTTAGAATATACGAAGAGAATGCATCAACTTTATTATATTCACAAAAGAATTTGGGCTAGCTTCAGCCCAAAAGAGAAAAGAGGGCTATATTTGAGCCCAAACTTTTTTCATTTTAAGGGCTAATAGGCCATAAACGAAGTTTCATTTTTGGCAGACACGGTCCGTCCACTTCAATATCGTATTGAAAACCCTTAAATGCCCTAGAGACGTATCGATAATTGGGAGTCATAGGGTTTTGGTATTCGAAGAACGTCTCTAAAAAACAACAGAGTTTGAGCTAAAGCAGCCGCGGATGGTCAGTTTCTTCTGCTTTACCTAACATGTTTGATTTTCTAATTCTTTACGTGGTTCTGCTGTTGATTGCTCTTGTTAAATGGAATAGGATGTTCCAGATTAGTTTGTTTAATCACTGTTATTTGATACCTTCCGGGCTTGTTTTCTGAACAAAAGAAGTCGTCTTGCTTCATTGATTTGGAATATTTATTGATATCTGGGTTTGCTTTTATTTCCATTGTTCATTATAGTATCGGATATTTAGGCCTTGTGGATATAGAATGGTGATTTGTCTGATAGGTAGGAAGGCCTTGAATGGAACCTTTGATTAATTCTCTGCTACTGACTTCTTGTTGTATTACTTTAAAAGGCTAGACTGTTTAAATCTGATACATTTCTGTTTCATTTGCAATATATTTTCTTTGTGGTGCGTTGCAGGCTAGAGGGTTGAAGAAACATTTGAAGCGGCTCAATGCCCCTAGGCATTGGATGCTTGACAAGCTTGGTGGTGCTTTTGTATGTTATTTTCTTTATTCTTTCACATCCATACCAGTTTACTATTTTTCTTTATTCCTTCAGTTCTCATTTTTGTCCCATCCACATGCTTGCTTCTTCTAAATTTTAATTTTGTTCTTTTTTTTTTTCCCGTATGCAGGCACCCAAGCCATCATCTGGGCCCCACAAGTCCAGGGAATGCTTGCCACTGATCCTTATTCTGCGAAACAGATTGAAGTATGCTTTAACCTATAGAGAAGTCATTGCTATTCTCATGCAGAGGCATGTTATGGTAGATGGGAAGGTTAGGACAGATAAGACTTATCCCGCTGGTTTCATGGGTATGTGTGCTTTCTCTTTATTTCCTTGAATGATATGGTTCTGTTGAATCTTTTTTATGCCCAATACACAAAGTATTTAATTGAATGAAATTTATTTGGTTTAGTTTATCTGTTTTCCACATGGCTTCAGGATACTATTATCAAGTCTTTGTGGGCACTGGTCTGATTGACTGACACTTTCAATATAATTTTATGAAATGGATGCTTAGATCGAGTAGTTAGATACTATTCATTGGCTTGTACTAGATTAGCTTTGAAAGCCCCTTTTCTAGGATTTGACTCCATTCTCTCTCTGCCTTTCCAAAAATATTCTCGACAAATCTTGTCTAACAATGCTTTGTTACCTTCTGCTAGATGTTGTGTCCATTCCTAAAACAAATGAGGACTTCCGTCTACTTTATGACACCAAAGGGCGTTTTCGCCTCCATGCTATCACTGGTGATGAAACTAAGGTTTGAATGCTCTATGTAGACTGTTGGTTTTATTATCAGCTTGCTCTTTTCACATTTGTATGATAACACTCAAGCTTTTTCTACTTTATTTGCCCTGTTAGTTATAACAATATTGTTAATGTGCCTTTTTGTATCCTGCAGTTCAAGCTATGCAAGGTTCGATCTGTCCAGTTCGGCCAGAAAGGCATTCCATATCTTAATACATATGATGGGCGCACTATCCGCTACCCAGATCCTTTGATCAAGGCAAATGACACCGTCAAGCTGGACCTTGAGAGCAACAAAATTGTTGATTTCATCAAGTTTGATGTCGGGAATGTTGTCATGGTCACTGGAGGAAGGAACAGGGGTCGTGTTGGAGTAATCAAGAACAGGGAGAAGCATAAGGGTAGCTTTGAGACAATCCATATTCAAGATGCTGCTGGGCATGAGTTTGCAACTCGACTTGGTAATGTCTTCACAATTGGAAAAGGAACGAAGCCATGGGTGTCCCTGCCTAAGGGCAAGGGTATTAAGTTATCCATCATTGAGGAAGCTAGGAAGAGGCTTGCAGCCCAAAATGCTGTTTAAACTTTAGCATAGGATATCCAGATACGTTTTGCTGCGGTAGCTTATTCTGGAGATACTAGATTTCTTGTTTTTACTTACGAGCAAAATTTTTGAGAACTATTTTCTTCTTGCAATTTATGTCTTTCTATTGGGTGATGTAAGTGACTAGTTATTGAATACTTGGATGTTTTCGTGAATATTAATGCTCTGGTTGGTTTATTTGGAGCCGCCGCTTCCACCCTTTTCTCTCATGAAAAATTTCAACTCTTTTTCTTGATATTCAAGTGTTATTAATTGCTATATTATTCTCATTGGTTTAAATTTCCTTTCCTCATTAAGTCATAGTCTCCTTGCCCTCTTTTTCTGTGTTCTTAGGGATGAATTCCTTTCCCAACTAAATGCAATATTTCTTCATTGTAAGCAATGCAAGCGAAATGTATCAAAAACAAACGTGTGCGCCTTTCTGGTTTGTTGAGTCTCTTGCTAGTTGATACGCTTCTGACAATAGATTGGGTTAAGAGTAGGAGGAACCCTAAATAAAATAGTGAGGAGAATCCAGGGTGCATTATTTTGAGGAAAAGGTTATATGCTGAAACATACATTTCATACACTTAGATAAACATATGCAAGTTTTGCAAATTTTGTTATGGTCTTTTTACTTAAATCCTTAAAATAAGAAATAGATATGTCATTTGAGTACAATACTTTGAATTCAGTCGCCTCATCATTAGTCATTTTGAAAAATTTTATTTGAGTTTCCAAGCAAATGCTAATCTTCACTAAAAACCAGACCATACTTTTCTAAGCTCACAAGTTATCTCCAATTCTCCGGCGGCTTATTTATGCTTTTTTTTAAGTGAGAATGTCTAGATTGGTTGCTTATATATTTGCCTACTGGATTACGTCCTACCAAGTGCAGATTTTGGTGCAACTTTGCTTTGCTAGGTGAAGTAGAATTTTTCATCAAGGAAAGAATAAAAACAGATAATAACCGTAGGAACAGAGTTGGGGTGGAAGAAATAGAGTTGGTAAGTTGTCATGGATGGTAGTTAAGAGACTACACTACCAGAAATGCTTGCAAAGCACATGCTTCAGTCTTCTTTCCATGGATAATGCCAAGCAGATTAAGCAAGCAGAACAGAAAAAAAAAAAAAGGCGATGCCAAGAGGATCCAATGACACCATGCTTCTTCTAACTAATCTTCTTTGATTTATTTAAACTAAAGCTTATTGAAACTCTTTGCTTGATTTAAGTTTTTGTTTAATCTAATACCTCTTGTTATCACTCCATTTCAGCTAGTCCAAAATATCTCTAAATGCTGAATGTGAACTGTCCACACAAACACAAAAGCATTGAAAGAAAATCCAACCAACCGTTTGACCAGGGGCCCCATCACTTCTTTCCTTCAAATTTTCAGAAACTAGAATCTTTGGTAGGATGGATACATGGGAAATGCAAAGTCCAAATGAACTTGCCTGCTCACTGTCGGTTTCTTCCCAATAAGCACTTTTTTTTTTTTTAATCTTTCATAGATTAATCGAAATTTACCATTCTAATTGTTTCTTGCCCCTCCTTTATTTGGTACTAAGCCTCCCCTCCCATCCCTCATTTGTCAAACATATGCTTGTGGTAATTACATAGGATAAAGCTATCAACTTCTATCTTGATTATTAACCAACCCAGTCATTGTTACATTGCAGTACTGTGGTTAATATGCTTTGATTAGTAAGCAAACAAATCTTAATGGTAGAAATTCAAGCTAGTAATTCCTTTTCCCTCTCACTTTGCATTTTATAATTTAAAGTTAGTAGGACTTAGATTTCATTACATTGAAACTAAGGCTACACAGTATTAATAGTGAAATCGAATTTAAGACTATTCCGTCTTGGTAATTGTTGTTTTCTGTCATTTCGGATGCATTTCGTTGGTTTGCTTACCAGCATTAAACTAATGGCTAACGGAAAGTTTAGGAATGAAATTACACCCATTTTTTATTCTTGAATCAAAATGATTAAGTGTAAGTGTGATGTATTTAATTTTGATACAGAAACTAAAAATATGTAACATTACACAGGTACCGGTATAAATGGATCATATATATATATATATGGAGGAAATAAGAGAAGAAGCAAAGGAGAAACGTTAAGAATTGAAGATGGAGAAGTGGAAGGGGTGGCTTCGCTTTAAACATTCAGTTGTTTTTCCAACGAAATGTATTCTTCTAAAGGTCACCACGCGTCTCAGAACGAAGGCCAAAGGTAAATCTCTTTTTGCCCCCTTTTTTTATTTTGTCTACGGAGTTAAACCTGATAGTATATGTTTAGAAAGCGCTTGCACATGTATTGGATTCTATGCTAATATCCGCTTGTTCTAACCAAAGCTTATGGCAAAAATGGCAGGGAATAGGCAGGGGCTGCTAAGTCTTTACAAGGACATGGAGTCTTGTGGCGAATACGAAGATATACAAGTGATGTGGAAGATGATTCATTCTTCTTGCCCATCAAATGGCCGTAAAACCAGAAGAAGCAAAAGGCCTTTTTATTGGAGATTCAGATTCTGTTTTAAGCCTACATAGATTATGTCCTTTCGTGTGCAAACCTTTAGTAACTTTGACAGGACTTGTCTTCTTAAAGCTTTTAGGAGAACTTTCCTCCCACGGCAACGAAGAATTGGAGGACAAAACGTTTATCTGATTGGGATGTAAATAATAGCGACCAATTCTAGATATAAGAATAATTTTTGCTCCAATTTTTCATTGATGGAACGAATTTTTTGTGGTTTCATCTTTCTTTGATCAAACGAACTTTTATTAAAAAAAAAAACCGGAAAGAGATGGGAGTCAATCTTTTTGAAAAATGACACCTTCAGCCGCGAAATTGCAAGATTAACTGGTCTCAACAATTTTATCAGGTACTTTTCCCTGGCATGTCTGAAATTTTGTGAATCTGCATGACCAATTGTTGTCATGTTGTTTCACCTGACATTTCAAGAATCGGGATATCCGGGAGCCAAAGAGAAATTCGAGTCACTCAAACAACATTTCTGGGAGCCGCAAAAAGAGTTCAAGTATAATTTACTCAGCTACATTATGCATCAAGAAAGCGCCTTAATTTGCAAAACTTATATTCATTAACGTTGTAACTAATATTCTTATCTTGGTTAAAAATGGTGGATAAAAGAAGAAAACTATAGAGGAGCTCCATCCTCGATCAACTTTCGAACTGCCAGTAAGCTTATGGTTTTCCGTACTGAGTGAAAAGTCCAAATACTAAAATGTCCATTCAAAGCACCAGTGGTCTAGTGGTAGAATAGTATCCTGCCACGGTACAGACCCGGGTTCGATTCCCGGCTGGTGCATATATTTTGTCAAAATTTTCTTGACCGTACGGGCCCAGAACTCTGCTAGCCGTCAACTTTGCTCTAGATCGTAAAGGGCAATAGCGAATGCTATGCCTCGTAAGTTGCCTCGCATCTATATCCTCTCCTTAGGTTGGAAATACTACTAATATGAATAGAAGTTATATATTTTGTGGCTTCAAGGTCGGATGCAATGATATTTCATTCCTTTCCGTGCAAAGAAAGAAGGATTTTCTGGCAACGAAGTAATAGAGCATTTGCTGGCACGTAAGTCCTTACAGATTTGATAACAGAGCTTCGGCCATAACACACAAATACTCGCTCACATCTCTCTCTCTCGAAATTTTTGTCACAATTTGGTTACAAATGTCAAAATAAGATCTAGCCTAGGACCTTCACAGAAGTGCCTGGTCCATTCAGTGCCATGGGTCGGTAACACCACAGACAATTCAAAACAGAGTGCCCGTAGAACCTCCAAAGGACCTTCCATACAATTCATAAGAACTTTATACCCAAGGTTCTACACCCTTAATGTGCCAATTCCATACAATTAATATAATAAACATGGCATTGCCACCTTCACTGCAGAACAGAGTAAAGCTTTACCACAATAATAACCATAGGAGAGACAACCAATCTTTGTACTTGAATGTTATAATTTATGAAGACAAAAGTACGAAGGCTCAAAAGCTATGAGAAATTAGTTAATAAAAATGGGATTCCCACATGCATTCTAACCACTTTAGAACTTATCTACACTTAAACCATCCCTAGAAACCTCATAAGCCTCTTTATTCCTGGTTTTCTTCATTCCAGCAGTGACATAGAGCTTTGATCCATCAGATGTGATACTGGTTACCTTTACCCATATTATCACTTTTGTCTTCATACCCTCTATATCAGCCAGCTTTCCTTTCTCCAGATACCCAGTAACAGTGGTGAAGAATCGCAGGACAGATGAATCCTTATATCCCACTTCACATATTGTTGGAATAAAAACAGTAAGCTTTCCCGTCTCTTCATTGAATTCGTAGTTAGTGGCATCACGAGGGAAGATTCCTATTGGCAGGTTATACTCTTTTAACAGCTCTGGCAATGGCTTTTGCATTTTTCCTGTAAAAGGCCAAATATTGGTACCAATGACAAAATTTCGGGGGCAAAAGTCGTAGGAACTACAGTACATTCAAATATATATCTTGATACTATTAAATAAAGGATCAAGATGAATGCCTCATATTCCACAATTAAAACCATAAAAGAGCCCCAACCAACAGACAGAAATAGAGCTTCATGTGAATATTTGAATGGTAGTTTTTCTGCAAATATTATAAGTTATCACAAGAACAACTCTTTTATTTTTTTTGACAATCAAGATCTATTGATATTAGAGTTGGGCTATGGAAAACCACTAGAAGCTTTTTATTGGCATTCTCTATATCGAGCATTATCACAATTTAGGTGGCCACTTGGTGTTCCAAAACCTACTACTTTATAGACTAATAGTTAGCATCTTTTTCTTTCAGGTTTATGTACTTTAGCTAATCAATAAACTCATCAAGATGTGGATTCTCTGTTCTGAAGTCTAAGCTTCACTTATTCCCATTTTTTGTCCAAGACACAAACCCGAAACCTAAGTCAATTACCTGAATTTACCCTTGTCGTCCTAAATCAGTTATTTAAAGCACAAGCAATGAACTGCTTAGAAATTACCCTAATGAATAACATAACAACAAAGCTATCTTTCACATGGAAAATACTAACACAGAAAATAGAACAATGATTCAGCAGGTAAAAGACAAACCTTTGATTTTATTAACCAACCATTTCGCTCCTCCTTCAATACTGGTGGATAATGACTGATTAAAAGGGGCAAAAAGAGAATGTTAGCATTAAGAATGTTACAAACAATCGGCAATATCGATAAATGAACATATATTCATCAGCATACCAGCTTTGCTGCATTTGGAGAAAACATGAAATGAGTATATATCATTCTTCTTAACAATGACCTAAGAATTCTTAGATGTACAATATTGTTTGAGGGTTTATTTTATAAGACTGCATTTCTTCTGAATTGTAACCATCACCTTTGACTAGCACTAAACTTGCTTTTTCCTAAGAAATTGCGGTAATATTATTCTTCAAAGATAGGAAATTTAGCACATAATCGAATGCGAAACAATCAAAAAATTTATTTCTAATCATTCCCAGGATTAAATTTGCCAAAAACAAAAAAGGGGAAAAACTGTCTTTGCTAATTACAGCAAACAAATACGGCGTCAGAAATGATAGTTTTGTCCAGTAAGCAGATTAACCTTATTTTCTTTGATCAAATAAACCGTTACAATTACATAATAATAATAAGTAATCGTACAGATCAATTTTGAAACATTTCCTCAAGGAATCCTGGGCGAATTAACGATTTGACCAGATATTTGACCAGATCGGGGTGAAAATCGAAAATTGAAGTGAAAAATTGAAGAGGAAGCAAGTAAAGGGGGAGGTGAAGAAAAAGAAAAGCATACGTTGATATCGTCGCCGACGGAATTGAGCTCCTTGTTGGCCTTCTGGCCCAGCCAATAGGAGCCCACCTTGTTCAATATCTGATCCATTTATCTATTTTCCCCTCCGATATCAAAAGCTCGATTATCCCAATTTTTAGCCTTCTCTCTCTGTCCGTCGAAAGAGATGGAAGAGAAACCTTAGAATCTATTTAAGGGATAATATCGGAAAGAGGGTCCTTGTTTTTCTCCCTCTAGACTTTTGGTTAGTTAGAAATTGCTCTTACGTTTCCTTCGGAAAAAAAAAAAATATTGCCTGCTCAATTTCCTAGCATTTTATTTTAACTGTTCTATGCACATGTAAAAGTCAAACTCAAACGTTTTTAATTAATTTCTGAAACACCAAATTATTCACTAAATTAACACCCAAAACACAATATATAAACTAACTATGACTTCTATTATTCAATCTTTGTACTATTGATTTGACTATCCTATTTTAGATTAAACCAAATTATTCACTAAATTAATTTAGCATTGTTTCAAATAAAAAAGAAAATTTTTTTTGTGCATATTAATTTTTGAATTTATTGTTGTGTAAATCAACTATCAAATAGTTTTTTTTTTTAATGCGATTAAAGATATTTAAATTTTGTTTGAATATACTTACTTAGTAAATAAATTTTAAAATATATTTTTTCACGTTAATTTTGATACATTAAAATTTTAATTTCAAAATATTTTCCTTAATAATTGAATTTGGATAGAAAAAAAAATTGTTCAATTCATAATTGAGTTGACCCCTTGTGAGTAACTACCAGATAGGATAATGTATGTGATATGAATTTGTTTTGAAAAGAATTGTCCTTTTAACTTTATGCTCTAATGTTTACAGAGTTTGGCGCTGTTGGGCATTGTCAAACACATGATCTTGTTAATGTCTTCTTTTTATCTAATTTTATTTTGCCTGTTGATTAGATAAATGCATTTCATATATATATATATATAAGTCTAGATAAGGGGATTTTGGACATAAATCATCTTATATACTTTTTTTGGTACATGGGATGAATATAATTCATAAAAAGAATAAAGAAAGATTTTGATTCAGAATCAAGATTTTTACATTTTTTTAAGAGCTTTTTAATTAATAAATAAAAAAATTAAAGACATAAATCATCGTATATACTTAATTTCCGTATTTTTATTTTGTGTTGATCGTGTATCATTAACAATATATTAATAGGTTATTTTTTCTACTAGATTATAAGGGGAGGGGGATTAATAGGTTTTAATTACGTCATTAAATAGTAAAAATCATTTGATCACTTATAAAGACAAATGCATTTATAGGATTAATAAGATTTTGTATTAAAGTTGACATATACATATTATTGGCTTAATTACATTACCACCATTTGCCATATATAATTTGTTAGTTTAGAGCGACATAATCTAAAACACCTAATTAGTTAAAGTGCTACTTCTCCGGAAACAAATGTTGTTATAAGTGGGAGTAGAAATGCTTCATTCATGCTGAAGCTTTCTTTCTTTCTTTCTTTCTTGCTCTGACTTCAAAATCAAAATAACAATTGCCCCTTTTTTTTTCTCATCATGATCAGTTGTATTCAAACTCACCTTTCCTTTCCTTCATTCAAAAAGCCCGCTCATGTTGATACCTCCAAAAAAAAATCAAATGCTTTCCTCTCTTCACTTGTCAATTCTGATTAAGTACTAATTTTCTTGCATCACATTACATTTCACAGCCTCTTCTAGTACTGCTATTACCAAATTTAATTTATAGATCTCATCCAACCAAAACATTAAAAAAAAAAATAAAATTAAAGGTCCAGGGAATCTAAAGAAGCTTCGAAACCCCATCCCCCCGTAAGAAAGTAAATCTGCAGGGCCTAAATCTAAGCAACGCAAGTCATAGCTGCTAGCTAGTCCTGAAACCAGGTCATGGTGAATTGAAAGCATACTCATTTCTTGCTTTTCCCCTCATGCATGCATTTTCAATCATTTATTCTATATTTCTATTAATTTCATCAACCTTAGCTAGCTAGCTAGGTGCATTGCATTCGGTCCTAAATTCAATATACAAATTAAGTAAGAAACCAATAATTTATTAGTTTCTTTTCACTAAAGGGAAGAAAAATATATATATATATATATATATTATACAAACATCGAGTATGAAGCAGTTTGAGTTGTACATGTTGTTTAATTATAAACTTTCTAGATTCTACTTACTTTAGGATTAGTTTTTCGAAACAATATTCTCAACTTTTTTCCATGTATTATTTGACAATTTATTCGCTTTTCTAATTTTTGCTCCATTAGGTATTTTTCCTTGTCTAGACAACTAAATAAATATCCGGCGTCAGTCACAATCTTCAACTCATCTGTACTTCTTCTTTTTTCGGATTTCGCTTTTTGACCATCAACGTATATATGTTGGAAACCATGCATGCATGGCCACAAAAATGAAATCGACAAGTCTCAATAAAGTACTTAATTTTGTTATCTCTTCCACATTTTAATATGGAAGACTCAAAAAGTGTCCATCTGCTTAACTAAAAAGACTGCAACATTGAGAGGAAAGTTTGAGGGCTTGTTATTAAGGAGAAGCCGGTGATAAGAAGGAATTAATGTTTGAAAGATGACGAGAATATATATATATATATATATAGATGAATCGATTTAGAAGAAAGAAGACCAAGTAGTGGCCTTGTAGGTGTGGAAGAGATTAAGAAAGGCTTAAAAAAGACTTTTATTATAACATGGGGAGCTCATGCTCATGCTCACGGATGAGAATCCGCGAATGGATCAATCGATAGGTCCACATCTGCCAATCACCAAAAAAAAAAAATAATAATAATAATAATCCCAGGTCTGACCGGCCCCCGTCCAGACTCCCACACGACTTGTATCTGACTACCTGAGGATCATGTGCTAAAGCGCCCTCCAACTTGTTCTTGTTCATGCTTTTATACTCAGCAGCTAATTTTAAAAAATTGAAAAAAAAAAAAAAAGATAAGAGAGAAGAAAAGAATCACGTTAAAGCAGCACTAGTGAAAGGAATGGTAAAACAAACACGTACGGCTGCTTTGGAAGGGCATGGAACCGTTAAACGTAGGTAGCTGTTGCATCTTTTCCTGCTACTTTCTTAATTTTTGAAAAAATAAAATACAAAGCATGAAATTTTTTTTTGCTTTTAAATAATAGGCTGAGACCTGAGAGTGAGACTGAGAGAATGAGAAGAATTTTCCCACAATATATACATATATATATATATGTATATTTGTTTTTTCTTGTTTCGTTAAAATGCCTTCTTTTTTTTTTTTTGCCGTATGCATATCTTGCTTAATGAGTTTGGCATGTCTGTCGTTTGATGCGATTATGATAAGATAAAATAAAAAAAATATATTATAAATAAAATAAAATTAAAAAAAATTATTTTATTCGGTATTTCATATATATAAAAAATTATGATACAATAATTTTATTTATTAGTCAAAATTATATTTTTTCAAAATCTTTATAATTTAAATTTATTATATAATTTTTAAAAATATAAGAAGATATATAATTTTAATTTAATATATTAAAAATAATATTTTTCATTTTGAGATGATTGAATCACAAAAAAAAGATTAATTCTCATTATAATTTAATCTTTTTCTTTAAATATAAAATAAATATAAAATAAATAATTATTATTTTATCTTATTCGGATGAAACATGACCTATATTTTTATTCAAGTTATAGCTCTATTGTTCAAATTCACTTTAGCATTTGACCCTCTATTTCCTATACATTTACGAAATTTGGCACTCTCTGAATTGACGCGGATGACCTTCTCTGCTAAAACATTGTTGCAAACTGCATCTTTCAATTATCTTCTCAAAAGAAGAAAAAATTTACTACAACTAACAATTTCAAACGGTAATGGACCACAAAAACAATTTTAGATCTCTTTCAATAATTACATTTATTAGGGCTCTTTTTACTTCTATTTGGCAGCTATAGGTGCATGCCTGCCATAGGACCACTTATCAAATTGCAACATGCAAAGGCCATGGCAGCTCCAGACAAGTTCCAATCTTTTAGTCTCTCTTGGACAAGTTTGTCTAGGCTTGGGAAACGTGCTAATTTATTCTCTTTTGTCTAATCAAGTAGTACCCAAAATCACTCCGTCTAAAATGCTAAAAACATAAATAATTAACTAGGCATGTAAATGGATTACTACATATATGATGGTACATCTATCATTAAACGTTAAAACAAAAGAGTTGTGCTTCAAGTTAATCACTTCCAAATATTGTCATTTTCTTTTTATATATAAAGTAGGAATGTTAATGTTTAATTCAATGCTATAGATTTTGTAGGTGAATGGGCAAAGAAAGAATTTTTTTTGTTAAATTAATTAACGGAGTAGTGTTTTTAATGAATTTCTTTTTCTTTAAAATAAAAATTAAACAAAAAGAAAAAGGGGTAAAGGAGTTTTTACTTTATAGGGACAAAATTTTTTTTTTTTTGTAACACAATAAAAATAAAAAACTACTAGTCGCTCCTTCTATAGTTCTATTATTGAAAGTAAAAAAAAAAAAAAAAAAAAAGCAAAAAAGAAGCATTGGGGTGATCTGAAAGCATTCAAACGAAAGGAGAAATATTCAGAGGAGCAACTAGGCCACATGAACTTTCACTAAAAACTCTTCCTTAGAAAATCCAACCCACCCACCTTACTTACCCACCTCTCTCTATCTCTCTCTATACTCAGAACATCACCCACTGGAAAAAGAAAAATCTCCTCTTCCGAGTTGTAAAGCGACTAACCCCAACACCTCCCCATCTCCCTTCTCTCTCTTCCCATATTTGCCTCTCTTGCTCTTGCAATACCATTTCACCCACAAAACATTACACCATAAAAATACCCGCGATTCCTCCTAAGTCATTCGTCTTGCTCCACAGAATCAACACTATCTCCACCACCAAAACTATAGCTACAGCTCATAATTCCTCCATGCTTTGCCAAAAGCCGTATCCTTTAACATGCACCATGCCCGTCCCTGATACCGTTGCTCGCCATCACACCCACCCCGTTGGACCAAACCAGTGCTGCTCAGCCGTCGTCCAGCAGATCGCCGCCCCCATCTCCATCGTCTGGTCCGTGGTCCGCCGCTTTGATAACCCCCAGGCTTACAAGCACTTCGTCAAGAGCTGTAACGTCATCGTTGGGGATGGTGAAGTTGGTACCCTCCGTGAAGTCCACGTCATCTCGGGCCTCCCTGCCGCCAGGAGCACCGAACGTCTCGAGATCCTAGACGACGAGCGTCATGTTCTCAGTTTCAGCGTCGTCGGTGGAGACCATCGACTAGCTAACTACAGGTCGGTGACGACCCTCCACCCTTCGTCTGCCGGGAACGGAACGGTCGTGGTGGAATCATACCTGGTGGACGTACCTCCGGGGAACACTAAGGATGACACGTGTGTGTTCGTGGACACCATTGTTCGGTGCAATCTGCAGTCACTGGCTCATATCGCAGAGAATCTAGCCAGGCGCAAATAGAAAACAAGGAAAAGAAGCCATTTTCGTGAGTGAAGCTCTTCATCTCTCTCTCTCCCTACTGCATGTTATTAGCAAAAAAAAAAAAAAAAAAGAGTCTTTATTGATACGCCGTAGTTTTTGTGAGTGTCAGATGGGGCCGCCGATGGAAAATCTCATTACTGCCAAGTTCATGTTTATCATTTCTCATGATGATCAGCATCTTTTGTTTGTTTTTCTTTTTCTTTTTTACCATGTTTCTTTAATCTATGAATTTTTATTAATAAGTACACACACCACTCCATTGTTAAAAATATATTAGCCTCCACTGTTTTCGGCCGTCATTACTGCCGACTTTTCTCTCCAATTTGTATATAACTGTATAAAATTCACCATAAGAATAAAATAACCAATATAGTTTTAAATATTCAATCTTGAACGTAACGGACGAGACAATTGGGAAGGTATATTATATAGGATAACGTGAAAGATGGTATGGTGATGCATTAGACAGCAAGAGATTACCAATAAAATGGCAGTGTTAGTTTGAAAAAAGCAACGGTGTTACTTATCGGAAAAAAAAAAAAAAAAGCAGAGGAGTTGAGTGTTTTAATAGTATTAAGTTTCCATATAAAAGGGAAGATCTTGAATTTCATCAATCATCATCCGGAAGTACTTGGGGGCTTTCTGGCGATGGCTAGCTTCGGCAGCAGCCTATATCATCCAGTTTCGGCACAACAAAGTAAATAATGTAGTAGTATTTCAGTCTCGGCACAACAAATTAAATAATGTAGTAGTTTTTTTTTTGGGTTGGGGGGGGAGGGGGGGGGGGAAGGAGGGTTTGAATTTTTAGAATTGGAAATTAGTTGGGGCCGGTTTTTGTGAAAAAGACGAAATACCTAGCAGGACCATGGGGAGCATGTGTTTTGCTCGATGTAAATTCAGGAAGATAGTTGCATGCTCATGATGTGTTTAGAGGTTTTGATTCACCATAAATAATTGGGAGCAAAATGAAAGCTCTTTTTGATGGAATATTAGTGCAGGGAATTAAGGTAAAAACTTGGGATCGATCTTTTGCAAATTGCAGTGGAGGTAAAGGGGGCATTTCTTTTTATCTTTCTTCTGTAGAGTAAATAGGGAAGAGCATCATGGAAAATGGTCGGCAAGTTGGCAGTTTATAGGCAGACAAGAATATGAATTTTCCAAGGGTAAGTCAGCACTCGTGCGGTTCACATCGTTTTCAATTTTAACGGTGAACATTGGAGCATTGCAGTAGTAGGTCCAGTAAAACCGCGGTTAAAATATTACTTGCTTGCATTAATCTGATTCTTGGTCTTGGGGGGGTGGGGGGTGGGAGGGGGGGATATAAAGTTCTATCCTCAGATCTGATAAATGGAGTTGAGATTAGGGGGTTTTTTTTCAGCGGTAAAAAAGTTGGTGAAAGATGCCCTTCTTACCAGAGCAATGTGAGTCAATTCAAATGAACGTTACTCTTTCCAGGCAGGAGCTGAAAAGGGTCAATAATAATCCAAAGATGTGATATTGTAACATATATATATATATCTATATATATATATATATATACATATATATACACTAGTAAATTGAGGTGCAAGCAAACAAAATAAGTCTGAAGATTAATTAGGTGGCCGAGGGAGGGGAAAAAAGTGAAGAAAAAGAACACTTTTGTAACCTAGATATTTCTAGTTCGGGTATTGCATTGGACAGAAGCATGTAGCTCTCAACTACTAATAACGTGAAAGGAATCCAACAGCTGCCTTTCTCTCTCTCTCTCTCTCTCTCTGCTGCAACTTGACTTTGATAACTCAACTAGTTGTTAAAAGAAATGATGGAAGATCCAAGTTGCAAATTGTTTACTTCTTTCATTCATTCATTCTGTCTCTTTTTCTATCTATATGTTAAAATAAGTGCAACTTGCATTCTTTCTTTCTTTCTCAAATGCCGGGATTTTTGAATGGCAAGTTGGGGTGCAAGTGGGAAGGAAAAGGGAATACATTTTAATGATCCCGTGTGAACTATTGTCTACTTTTGAATGCTTTCACGCAGCCCATCTCCTATGCTTCTTCATGAAATGGAGTTTCCTTCTTTCTTTAGGACTTTTTCGTTCAATAACTGCTACTCCCATCACCATATTTCCATGCCAATTGCTATCCCATTCTTCTACTTCTCCATCGGAAATATTTTATAGACTATACATATCCACATAAACCTAGCTACTTACAAAAACAAATTACTATCTATATATTTTAAGCCAATATGCACGCATTGCCGGCTCAATATTTTCCAAAATCTCAAAATTAAAGACCTTGTATTGATAAACTTTTCATCTATATATGGATCAATGTTGACAGTAATCTGAATTAAGTGAGTAGTATCCATAGAAACTTGGCCATGATTTATATATCAAGGATATTAATCCTCCATGTAAAGAAATAAAAAACAGGCTGATTAGATATATATTTAAAAAATAATATTTTGCAGATATATGTATATAATTCAGCTAAATTATTTATATTACTTATAATATATATATATATATATAGCTGCAGTTCCTGCATGGAATTTTATATGTATATGATGCTAATTAATTTTGCTTATAGAAATTTTTATGTTATTAACTAGAAATCATATATATATGTATATAGTATAAATCAAATAGAAAATCATGCAGCTAGTATTAGGTCAAAACTAAAATTAACTCCATGAATACACGTAAATAAATTGTATGTAACGCATGCGGCTTATGATTTTTCAAGGGCGTTTTTCTCCATCTTCAAATCTTATCCAGAACCAAAGGGCCAAGCCAAGATTAATAATAAAATATATATACATATGCATGTTCAAATCATGAGAGGAAACAATTTAATATTGGAGCACACCAATCAATAGTTATTTGGCATAACTCTATGAGCTTTGGGGGATGAGTCAATAATTATGAGATTGGTTTTTAATTTTGGAGGATGTAATTCCCATATATACTCGATTTTATCGGTGCCATACCCTTTTCTATGCTTTTATTGACTTTTGGCAACAAAAGATGAAATACAATTATATTTACATATATATATATGTATATATATATATATATATATATATCTCGAGAAAAAAGAATGAAAGAAAATGTTTGTAAACCATATCGATGCTGCCATGCCATCCAATATGCAAGAAAACCACAGGGCAGGCAGCATAATCATATATATCCTCTCATAGCTGCAAAGTTATAGTACTAATTTCATGTTTTGATGATGTGAGCCGATATGAAAGGATTTTAAACCGATCAGAGTATAAGTACTACCGTACTATTCACTCTACCGTCATTCTCAAAAACGGCTAGACATAGTCGGTTAAATGGTAAGTAAAAGTAAGGATCAAATCCCTTTGAGAGGGCAAGAGACAAGGACTATATCAGCTTTGAAGTTCTTGAGGTAACTTCAAGGCAACGAATTGGAGATGTACCAACAAACCTGACCGAAAGTCCATATATTTATTTGACTGAAAAATCTTTATGCTTTGCTAATTAGCAATCCAAGTTGCCCTTTTCTCAAAATTGCCTACATATCCATCCACTGTGTCTTATAATAAATCCATTTTTAGCGTCATATATATGACCAAGAAAGAAAAAAAAAAAAAAAAACAAGAGTTAGAGAATTTGATGGAATTTGCATGGTTAACATTAACGAAAACGCATGCAGTAAATTAGTTTTGGAATTATGCGTAACATCCAACAGCTCGAATTCTTGTCTGTTGCTTCCAGCAAACTACCGGATATTTGCACTTCCACTTCTCATTATCCAAGGTAAAACAAAAAATTTTGAAAACTGATTGCCACCAACCGCTGTGAAATTATTAACCTCAAAAAGAGGAAACAGAGGAGGAAAGCAGACTCACTCACACTTACGCACAAGGCAAAGAGAGCGGAGAATATGGCGAAGAAGCAGCAGGTTCTTGCAGCATGGGGTATCAGAAGCAGCTTCCAATCGCTTGTTGCCCTTCTTATTCTCATTCAAGTCGTCGCCGCTATTTATCTGATGAGACAAAGCAATGAATAAATCTTCGAGTATGGGAGTACTACACATAAAAGCTCAGGTGGCTTCAAGGTGCAATTTGTTGTCAGGGAAGTGGGTATTTGATAATAAACCTTACCCTCTATACAAAGACAAGAATGCACGTTTATATCCGAATAATCTGATCAGTTATCTGTGAGAAGTTTGGGAGAAAGGACCTTAACTATCAGTTTTGGAGATGGCAACCTCGCCAATGTGACCTCCTTAGGTCTCATTCTCTTATGTCTAATACATACATACATACATACATATATTTATATATATATATATATATGCACACACCATACGTAAATATCTATCTATACACACACACACCCCATACATAAATATCTTCTGTTTTGTTTTTCCATACCGCACATGCGCATATACTAGTATATATTTACATCCATGAGAATTAAACATATAAAAACAGGGATGATGATGGTTCTAAGATTGCATTTGTCAATGTTTTTGAGTTTTGTGGAATGTTTCGTTGTTTTATGTTAATAAGGTTCAATGCCACATCACTTCCGGAAAGGCTTAGGAATAAGAGGCTTGTTTTAATTTAGTTGGGGAGTCGCTCAACAGAAACCAATGGGTTTCGATGGTCTGCCTGGTGGATTCAGCCATCTTTCCAGCCTTCAAATTCATGCATAACAATGGTTCAATAAACATTTTCAAGGCCATTACGAGTCTTTATTATTTCCAAAAGATTGTAGTTGTTGGTAATTTAGCAGGAAATATCTTGGTTTTGGCTGTTACAAAGCATTGACTATATGGTTTTCTTATTCATCTCATAATTTACATTTTGTGATCTTTGCTACAGTGGCTAAATTTTAGTAATTAATTTTATTAAGGAATATAATGCAACAATTGAATTCTGCTGGTCTCCATTGCTGGTGGAATCCAACTCCGATGACCCAGTGAACCTTCGGGTACCAGACAGAATTGTTAGATTCCAGGCAATTGAAAAGCATGCTAGGCATTGGACAGATGCAGACATTCTTATTTTCAATAGCTATCCTTGGCGGAGAAGACGCCAAATGAAAGTTTTGTAAGTACATTTTTGAACCGGCATATATTTAATTAGCACCTCTACCTTAACTTTTTAGTCCAAGTTTTAATTTGATGAGGCTCTTATATCAGGTGGGGAGCCTTTGAAAGCCCAGAAGATGGGATTTATAAACCAGTAAAGTTGCCGAGAGTGGACGAGATGGCCCTGCAGACATGGGCACAATGGCTAGCGGTCCGTGTCAATAGAAATAAGACCCGGTTGTTCTTTATGAGCATGTCACCAACTCACTAAACGTATAAAAACCTTACTATATATATTCCCTGTATGGATTAACATTAATGAATTTAATGATCAAATTACAAATATTTATATCAAACCTGTCATGTAAAAAATTTCAGGGCCAATAAATGGGTGAGATCAAAGGTGAAAATTGTTATAGTGAAACAGAACTAGTTATGAAAGAAGGATATGTAGGAGATGGGGCGAGTCTAAGTGTCATGCCTTGAGCGGGCGCGTCAGGCACATCAGGCGCACCAGCACGCGAGCTAGAGGTTGAGGCCCGTAGACCAGGCGTGCTGGCGGGTATTTGCATGCAAGGCCTATGAGATGAGCTTAAAACGCCCCCCAGCTTGCAAGCCAGCCCGTCAGGCCAAGGCCTGGCATATAGGCTGCCCGCACCACATCCAGAAGGGCCCAAGATGCTGGACACGTAAAGGAAGCTTCTGGAAGCATGCAAGATCAGCAGGAGCATTCTGGCAGATTTGGTTGACCCTAGAATCAGGAGTGAGAATTCTGATTGATTGTAATCTGTATAATCCCATGATTTTAGCCTTTATTCTAGGGATATTGCCATTAAGTGTAGATGGAGCCTCAACTATAAATAGAGGGCTGTTCCACCCTCTTTTGGACACCATCAAACACTTTTGTTTCAGTGAATACACAACATTTTTCAGTATTTTACCTTGTTAGCCTGTTTCTCTTTAACTTGCGTAATCAGCCCTTCCCATTGTTCTAGTGCTCGCACGCTTGTGTTTTAGGCTGACTTAGGCATAAAGGAGGAGATTCCAAGCCTAAGGCCGCACGAATTCTGAGTCTAAAGTCGAAACCCGTGACAGTTGGTATCAGAGCAAGTTTGATTCTACGTGTTTGTGTTGTGCAGGTTAGATCGTGATTGAGAAGATGGCATCCCAAAGCGACGTTGCTAACCAACAACCAGAGGCCCAGGAGCATGGGCGTGAAAGAAAGAGGAAAGCTAGTTCTAGAGATATCTGGTCTATCATGGACGGTAGGCTGGCCAAGGTGGAAGTGACCATGGGCAACATGGGGGAGAAGCTTGAGGAGGTAGAGACTCACATTGCATCGCTAGACTCCATGGGGGAGGAAATCCAAGGTGAGCTGCAAGCTACTCTCAACAAAGGCATAGACGTGATCACCCAAAAGAATGGGGCCTTAGAGGCTGAAGTGCTGACTTTGCAAGATGGCATGGAGGCCATGCACCAGCGGATGGAAGAGCTTACCAGTGAGCTCGTTGCTTGCAAGACTGCCATTAGGAATGGCATGTTTGTTGGAGTGTCCAAATCCAGATTGGATGTCCCCAAGCCTAAGGAGTTCAAAGGGACTAGGGCGGCCAAGGAAGTAGACAACTACCTTTGGGGTATGGAACAGTACTTACAGGCTATGGGCATGCAAGACGAGGCGATAAAGGTAAGCACCGCTGCTATGTATCTCACTAATGTAGCCTTATTGTGGTGGAGGCGCAGGTGTGATGATGTCAGGCGTGGGAGCACCAAGATTGGAACCTGGGCAGAGTTCCAAAAGGAGTTCAGAAAGCAATTTTACACAGAGTATGCCGATGATGAGGCGTGGGCAAAGTTACGCCAGTTTAGCCAACAAGGGGACATAAGGGAGTATGTCTAGAACTTCTCTGAACTGATGCTACAGATCTCGGATCTAGGCGAGAAGGACACTTTATTTGTTTTCATGGATGGGCTGAAGTCGTGGGTGAAGCATGAGCTACAACGGAGGGGAGTTCATGACTTGGCTAAAGTTATGACTACTGCTGAGGCCTTGATAGAGTTCAAGCCTCTAAACAAGTTCGAGTCTTCCAAGCCCAATGGTAAGGGCAGGGACGATAGGGACCGAAAGAAATAGTTCAAGGGGAAGGACCGTGATCGGGAGTCCAAAGAAGGAGACCGAGATCGTTCAACCAAGGATGGCGAGAGGAAGCCACCAGCAGATAAGTGGAAAGCAAAGGGGGATCGAGAGCCACTAGCATGCTACCTATGTGGAGGGAGCCACATAGCGCGTAATTGCCCGTAAAAGGGTAGACTGGCTGCTGTAGACAAGGAGTCTGACGAGGAACCAGAGTCAGAGGCAGTAAAGCTTGGGTCGTTGGTGCTAAATGCTGTCCAGAGTAAGAGAAGTCACAAGCCAAAGGGCTTGATGTTTACGGATATGATGGTTGGGGGTCGAAAGGTGAGCGCACTGGTGGACACAGGTGCCTCACATATTTTTATTTCAGGTGATGGAGCCCGGAAGCTCGGACTAAAAGTGCAGAAAAGGACTTATACCATTAAAACGGTGAACTTCAAGGAAGTTTCAGCCATTGGAGTAGCATGAGGAGTGGAGTTACAGCTTGGAGACTGAAAAGGCAAGGAGATCATAAAGGTAATACCCTTTGACGACTATGAGTTTGTGATTGGATTGGATTTTCTTGTTCGGATTAACGCCCTCATTGTGCCTTTTGTCGATTGTGTTTGCATCTTGGATGCACGGTGTCAATGCCTAGTACCATTGAGGAGAGGGTCTGGAGTTGGGTCACGGGTGGTGTCAGTCATCCAATTTGCCAAGGCGATAAGCAGGGAAGAAGACACCTTCTTGACAGCCCTGAAATATGATGAGCCAAGGGAGAAGGAGATCGAGTCACCCTTGGAGGTGTTAAAGGTGCTGAAGACCTTTAGTGATGTGATGCTCGTAAAGCTGCCTAGCCAGCTACCACTTAAGAAAGAGGTGGACCATAAGATCGAGCTGGTGTCTGAGGCCAAGCCACCAGCTAGAGCCCCTTATCGAATGTCTCCACTAGAGTTGGAGGAGTTGAGGAAGTAGCTCAAAGAGTTAGTTGATGCTGGCTTCATCAGGCCATCGAAGGCATCATATGGTACACCGATTCTATTCCAGCACAAGCATCTTACGGTATTTGATTTCCAGAGGGAGTACAAGCCAGGACAGGCGAACCTAGTGGTAGACGCCCTGAGTAGGAAGGCTAACCTTGCTACCATTAGCCAACTAGAAGGGTCACTGGTGCCGCGCATCAAGGAGGGACTTGCACATGATCCTACAGCCAAGGCTCTTATGAAGTATGCCCAGTAAGGTAAAACTAAGCGATTTTGGATGCATGATGGTTTGTTGTACACCAAGTCGCAGCACGGGAAGCTCCGCAAGGAAGTTTTACAAGAATGCCATGATTCAAGATGGGTTGGACACCCAGGAGTGAGCTGCACCTTGGCGCTGATCGAGGATCGGTACTACTGGCTGCACATAAGAGACAATGTGGAAGCCTATGTGAAGACTTGTCTTGTGTGCCAATAGGACAAAGTGGAGCTCAAGAAATCAGGGGGTCTCTTGGAGCCATTACCAGTGCCAGAGCGACCATGAGAGAGTGTTTCTCTGGATTTTATAATCGGTCTACCCAAAGCAGAAGGGTTTGGAAGCATCATGGTAGTGGTGGACAGGTTTTCCAAGTATGGAATCTTCATTCAGCAACCAAAGAGTGCCCAGCCGAGGAGGAGGCTCGATTGTTCCTGAAGAACATGGTTAAGTACTGGGGAGTGCCGAAGACCATTGTTAGTGTTCGGGACGGGCGTTTCACGGGCAAGTTCTGGACTGAGTTGTTCAAGCTGTTGGGGTCAGACTTGAACTTTTCCACCAGCATGTATCCGTAGATCGATGGGCAAACAGAACATGTGAATGGACTATTGGAGGTCTACCTCAGGCACTATGTGAGTGCTACACAAAGGAACTGGCCAAAGCTGCTAGATGTTGCACAGTTTTCCTACAACTTGCAAATGAGCGAGGCAACGAACCAGAGCCCATTTAAGGTTGTGACAGGGCAACAACCACTAACACCCGATTCGATTGCTGCAGGTTATACAGGACCGAATCCAGCAGCATACAAGTTTGCCAAGGCATGGTAGGAGCAAACTGACTTGGCCAGAGTTTGTTTACACAAGGCGGTCAAGAGGTCGAAGAAGTGGGCAGACCAGAATAGACGGGATGTGCAGTTTCTGGTTGGAGATTTGGTATTGGTGAAGCTGCATCCCATTATGTGTCACATGGGGCTGCACAAAGGCCTAGTCCGAAGGTATGAGAGACCTTTCCGAGTAGTCAAGAGGGTAGGCAAGGTTGCCTACAAGCTGGATATGCCACCCAAGCTGATGGTACACTCGGTGTTCCATGTAAGCATGCTCAAGCCATTCCATGAGGATAAGCGAGATCCAGGACGGACAGAGTCAAAGTATGTGCCATTGGGAGCAAGGGCCTCATATGAGAAGGAGGTCTATAGCATCATAGCTGATCGGGAGGTGAGACGAAAGAACTATCAACCAAGACAAGAGTACTTGGTGCGCTGGAAAGGACTTTCAGACAGTGAGGCGAATTGGGAACCAGCAGATGACTTATGGCAGTTCGGGGACCAGATCAGGCAGTACCATACCGAAGACGCAATGAAGGCGTTCGCAATCAGGTGGGGGAGAATGTCACGCCCTGGGCGAGCGCACCAGGCACATAGGCGCACCAGCATGCAAGCTAGAGGTTGAGGCCCGTAGACCAGATGTGCTGGCCGGTATTTACGCGCAAGGCCTAGGAGATGAGCTCAGAACGCCCGCCCAGCTTGCACGCCAGCCCGTGAGGCCAAGGCTTGGCATGCAGGCTGCCCGCACCACATCTAGAAGGGCCCAAGGTGCTGGACACGCAAGGGAACCTTCTGGAAGCATGCAGGATCAGCAGGAGCATCTTGGTAGATTTGGTTGATCCTAAAAATCAAGAGTTAGAATTCTGATTGATTGTAATCTGTATAATCTCATGATTTTAGCCTTTATTTTAGGGATATTACTATTAAGTGTAGCTGGAGCCTCAACTATAAATAGAAGGTTGCTCCACCCTCATTTGGACACTATCAAACACTTCTGTTTCAATGAATATACAATATTTTTTAGCATTTTATCCTGTTAGTCTGTTTCTCTTTAACTTGCGTAATCAATTCTTATCATTGTTGTAGTGGTCGCACGTTTATATTTTAAGTTGATTTAAACATAAAAGAGAATATTCTAAGTCTAAGGTCACAAGAATTCTGAGTTTAAGATCGAAACCGTGACGCAAGGATGAGGCGTGTGGTCGAGAGCGTGCTTGGCTAATTGAAAACAAGAAGAGGCTCGTATATCCAGATGATTAACATTACACAGCTATCTGATTACAGGAAAGAAGGTCATCCATCAATTTACAGGAAGCATTGGGAAACAATAACAGAAGAACAATTATCGAACCCCAAAAATTATTCAGATTGTATTCATTGGTGCAGCTGTAAGTCTAAATAGCGATATTCATTTTAATAAACGATGCTGTACTAAAAAGTTTAGTGGCATTTTTTTGAGTAAATGCCGATATATTATAAAATTTAACGGCCTTTGTTAAGTTAAACTCCATTAATTTTTCTCCAAAATCAAGTTACCGGCTTCCTCCTACGTTTTATTTTCATGTCTCTTTTATACTCCGTTGCCACACAACTTGAAATTCCAAACCCGTTCTGTTCAGAGAGTGGAAAAATGAGATTGTAGACTGAATTGTTCTAAGAGGACAGGAAGCAAGATAATGCAGAGTTTGAATTTAAAAAAGGCATGCAAATGTAAATGCACGATGAAATCCGTCCTTTCCTCGAACGGTGTCTTGAAGACGGCAGTCACCACTGATTTGGGGGCAGATACTAAACCAATTTTTTTTTTTTTTTTGAATATCTGGTGAATTCTTGAGAGATCCAAATATGACTAGAAATCCGAAATATTGTTGCTTTAGAATTTTGAAAATAATAATTGAATCTCGACTTTTGATTGGAAAAAAGGACAAAACATAAGCCAAATATGAGTATGTTGAAATTTGATGGTTATAGAATAGTAATGTAATGCATGCTTAAAGCAATAATGTAATAGACTGCTCGAAGGGCCCATAAAATCTAATACCATCTGAGCAAAAGCATGTGAAACCTTTGAAATTAGACAATCCTTTCACAAATAATGGACGTGGGGGCAAAATTAGATTTGGTTCGAAGAAAATGGGATTAGTGAGCAGTTGTTTTCGAAGTAGTCAATCAACGAGAGGTCACCCATGTGTGCAGTACTTAGGTCGATGGATACAAAGGTTGATGGGACGATGAGGATGATGATGGTGAGAGCTGTAGGAAGGAGTTAGGTACACCGTATAATCATTGAGTCAGATTAATAAGGTGGGTTACTTTGGTGTCAACAATATTCATCAAAAGTTATGTCGGAAGCGGGCCCATTTCAGCTGGTTCCCACTTTGACTTTTGACTTTTTTTCTTCTTCTTCTGTTGTTATCATGTGTGTGCTGGCGAGAAATCATCCACGAAAGTAAGTTTCCGGAGGAAACATACTGATTAGACGATTTAATAAACTTGTACGTTATTCACATTATTACTAACATTTGTGAAAGACCTTTTTATAAATGAAATTTTTGACTAAAATATGAATACGTTAAATAAATACTTGAATATGAAAATAATATGTTAATTTTGGTTGTTAGAAGTGTTATGATTTATAAGTAATCATGTATTTAGTCAAATGTTTTAAACAATGTTAATAATAGATGTTTTTACAAGATAAAACCCGTGAAATCATTATACATTATTTAATGTAAATATTAGTAATTAAATACCTTGAGATGACTCTTTCTATAATAGTCTTTTTTCTTAAGAAAAAAAATTTAAACAAATTCAATCATCAAAGTCTAATCATATAATATGATTACCATCATTACATGTAAATTTTACAGTTTGATTTCTGTAAAAATTTGTACAAAAACTTTATCAACCATTTTGAGGCATTAAATTCAAGTTCTAGCATGTTATAATTCTAAGTAAATAGGGAAACTTTGGTTATTATTGGTTTGAACACACTATGTTTAATGTAGTGACATACATGTATATATACTTATATTTATTTATGTACTACCAACTACGAAAGCAAAACCAGAAAAACTACGAAAGGAAGGTGGCCAATGGTCAGGAATTTTAAAATACTAGTGTGGCCCGACCCGATGAGTGCCCCGAGGGATCTGAGCCCCCAAGTGGTGCATTAAGAAATTGCCAAAACGCCATGATGTCATGTGACAACCACCATCACCGCAATCCTTTCACTACGGCAGGCCCAGCCGTCTCAGAATCAGATTGTCAAAGTTATCTTAGGACTGCCCCTAAAACCCCGTCCTCACGGGCTTATCTAGGACATTTGACCAATTACAACAAGCTATTTTAACTTTAAGAAAAAAAAAAAAAAAGTCTAAACTGTGCAGAAAAATGTGGCCAAAACGAAAAACTGCGAAGAAAAACTTGCAAAACGATACAGTCTGCTGTATTAAGATCCCCTCCCGGCCCACCTTCATTTCATGCGTGGAAAATCTGTAGTAAACAGCATAGAGAAAAATATGACTGTCAATTCGATTACATATGTACACAAAGTGTAATATATATATATATACACACACACACACACGCGACATAGGGAAAAAGATGATCCATTATATTCGAATGAGATAGTGATCTCATATCTACTCGAATACTACTAGGATGAAATGAAGCTCAACCTCAAACATTAACCCCACAAAATTCACATTAATTAGACTAGTTGCAAAACTCTCTTTAATTGTTTGACTTCCTTCATTAACTACTATATATATATATACATATATATATATGTATGCATGTAGCTCCTCTAGGCGGTGCATTTACTACTAGTATAATATTATCTAGCAGGTGCAGGTGATATTAAAGACTATGAAATTTTTTGTTATTTTATTATTGTTATTTTTTGTTCCTGGAAAAGCTTTTGTGGAGGTGAATGATGAGGGGCTTTTATTCAATTGAGACACGAAAGTTGACCTTAGCATGCAAAATTGTCAGATTCTATGTTTGCAAGTTTATATAAATTTGTATCAGAAACATAGTGCATATGCTCGATATACAGGAGATATGTTGTTTTATCAAGAATATGAAAAAAAAAGAAAAGTGCAATGATGATGGCAGTCCAGTCACGATGAGAGAGAGCTATTGGGATAATGGGAACTCAGTGGCCAAAACTGGTGACTGGATGCAGATTAACTATGCTATAACAGGGAGTTTTGGTGAATACGAATTCACCAAAACATAATTGACAGCAAGCTTGCATGTAAAAAGCATAGTAATGAGTGATAGTTTCAAACGCGTACTTATTTGTATAAATCAAATATAAGTGGATTAAGTAAACTTATTTTAATCAATTTCTAACTTTCCACAGAAACAATGACTTAGGATAGAGCAGCTAGATTGACTATTGTTGCAGCCCATTTTTCATGTGTGGACAGAAGGAGTTTTAGCCATAATACAAGGTTTAAAATAATATTGATTAATTCATATTTCATCGATGAATTTATAGTATTTTTTAAAATACATACATTTTGCTCAACTTATTTATAATTTATATGTAATTTTGTTAATCCATTTAATGCAATTCTTTTAAATTCGACTTTATCTGTTCACATTTATCACAATCATTAACTTTCTTAACCCTTTCTTAAGATTTTTCTAAATTAGAATTGTGTCCATGATGATCTAATAGGAACAGGCATGACCAAAAAATTTGGCAATGTGTTAAATTAAGGGACTGCTAATGTTAATGATGGGAACTACTTGAAGTAAAAATATGTTGGCTCAGCTATTATATCATATAGAATAAGAAACTTCCCAAATTTAATAAAAGTTGTTTTCGGTAACACCAAACAATTAGGAAACAGTCTCAGTGTAGTAGACAGAAGCCCACACCATAATATTGCATTACAATCACATATATTTCCATTAATGGAGATGGAAATTAACAGAAGTACTCGAGAAGTGCTGGAATTAGGCTCATTTTAAAACATTAATCTGAAAATGTGTTCGATGCTGCGTGAAATTGAACCGAGGTTGACAAAGATTTCTTTGAAAGAAAGTTTTTCTGAACTCCCATGGACTTTAATAAATCAGCCAATGGAAGCAGACACGGGTGGGATGTTAAAACTTAAACGAATCCTGTTGGGTTGACAGGCAGGGTTGAGAATAAGCAAAATGAAGGCAACCTCATCGTAGCTAGAGTTTCTGTGGAAAAATAGAAGTGATAAAATCTATACTATGTACGATCATAATCATTAATCGGATGGTTAACCAAAAAGGACAAGTAATCATGAAGGGTAGAAAGAATTATTGGGTAGCTAGCTAGCCTCAGCAGAAGAACAGAAATAACTAAACAAAGCAAAAAATACTAACAGTGCAATTAATGTACAAATATGGCAAAAATATGGTCCACCTGTGAGGCAAAGATGAATCATGCCTTTACTTTTAAAAAAATAATATCTGACCTCAGCCGCTATAAATACAGGCTCGTCTTCCTTTTAACTCCCTCACCAACATTATCAGAGGCAGAGCAGACCATTAATTGGGTTTTCCATCCTTTTCCATTTTTACTTGGTTTATTTAGCCTTTGCCCAGGGTCAGGAGAGTTGTTTTGTTTCTGAAGTTATGATATAAAGTAGAAGATATATTAGTATAGAAGAATCTGTTAAGCTCAGGAGGGATAGCGCCATGGAAGATCTTGAAGCTTTTTGATATGTAATCTGATCCTCATTAGCGCTATCCATCCTGAGTTTCATCGGTTCTTCTTGCTCTTGCTCTGTCTCTCGGTCCGAAAAGTGAAGAAAGATTCATGTGTGTATGTAGTGCTGCATTTCCCCCCTCCCCCCTCCATTATCTTCGCTTCTTTTGGCTCTACCAATCTTGGTAGCAAATTTATCAAGTTTCTGTTGGTTTCTTTCTCTCAAAATGTATCAGCTTTATCTGCTATCATTCTTCTTTTTCCTCCCTTCAAACAATAATATATATATATATATATATATAGTGATATATAACATATCTTGTATATAGCCGATACTATTACTTTACTAACACCTTGATGGTAACAAAGGTTCTGCGCTTGGAAGAGAGTAAGTGATTAATTTCATTTTCCATTTATTTCTTAAACATCTTGACTGGACAAATGAGGAACGGTTTTGGTTTGCCATGTTTTGTCTGGTTTTTGTATCCTCCTATGTCGTTTGTTGATTCTTTTTGGCCAGTATGTCGTTTGTTGATAACAATACCTAATTATAACATCTATACATAATTGCATGTGTTTCTGATGATTTTTTTTTCCTGTGGATGTCCATTGGGGAATTGGCCACTGATTTTCCTACTTCGTGTAAGCCAAGGTACAGTTTCTTACTTTCTTCTATCAGGGCCTCTTTTTGCAATATCTGCACTCATTCCGAACTTTGGGATATTTTTAATCCCACTTTCCAGGTGACTGTATTTCCACGCTTCCTATTTATTCTGCTCCCACTAGAAAAACAAAAATCCAAGTGCTGATTTTCCCCCTTTCCTTTCTCTGTTATCATGGCTTCTTTTCAGTTATTTATTGGAAAAATGTAACAAACAAACAAACAAATAAGGACCTCATATTTTGTGTCTCTGTTAGTGTCTTGTTATGTGGAGATAAATGAATTATCGTCTCCAAAAAGTGCGGTGTTCTAGGCAATGTGCTTTTTAACAGTTAGAATTGAAAAAGGATAATGAAAAATGCATGCCAAAATAATGTGCTTCTGTTCTAGGCAATCTTTCTCGAGAATATTTAAGCTAATGCACGATTCTTTGCATCAATGTAGCAATACGGGGCCGCTGCTCCTATTTGCTCGGACTTTTTGTCCAAAGAAAATTTCTTCAGTTTAACTTGAGAAATACGTAATTTTCCACTAGAGCAAAAATTGAAATTGTTGCTTATGGTAAATCTATAATTTTGAGAAAATGTTTTAATGTGTGTAACGACATTACTTTCTTTAATGTTTTATTTGTTCCCACTATACTATTTATTTAGTAGATGTGTAAAAAGGTTATAAGTAATAAACTTTGAGAATACAATGAAACTTAATTATTGATTGTGTTTTGCATTAACGAAATCAATCCATCAAGCAATCACTAGTGTATCATAAGATCACTAAACTTCTATAAAAAAAATTTTGCATGAATCTTTTATAAACAGATAAGTATTATTTCCTACAGACATGACTATTTATTTTGAATAGACGAAAACTATTTATTTTTGAATAGTTGAAACTGTTCATTTTAAACAGATTTATTTGTTTGTTTTGAACAAATTTAACTATCTATCTGTATTTTTTCTTTTTCAATGTGGGCTTATTTTCAATATTTTATTTTAAAAATCTCTAACAATAATACCTTACCATTTTCAAAATAATCCAGATTTATGATAACCTTGAAAATCAATTGCATAAATGAAGGTATCTTCCTATTTGAATTTTCACTTAGTGAAAATAAGTTAAAGTTAATCGAAATCATATGGTAAATTATGCTTGGAACCAGTTATTTCATTTGGTTAATCGGACTTGTCTCACACAATGATTTCAACACCTAATGAATGCTTGGTATCCGGTGATACATTTATGGCTATGTATCTGCATCTTATTTTCATAAATGCTGTTAAAGCCAAGCTTTTAAGCTCCTAGAAGTTGACCACACTTTACACTCACATAGATAGGTCCCATCAAGAGTGTTCCCATAACTATAATACTTTAATATATTTATGTTATGAATCTATTAAGATTATATTACTCATCCTTTCATTACCATTACGAGTACTTGGCACTTTATCTGGAATGTCATTAAACATTACTATAGTACAAGCAATCACATACAAATGATGTATTTTGTCTCATTGAACTCAAGACTTGATGTTATACCAAGCGTTAAGTTGAGTTTTCATCATGGGTGATTTTACTTTATGAGCTTGGGCCCATCCCTATTGATGTCTTTTTTACCAACTCTTTAGCAAGACTTTTGGTTAAAAGATTTGTCAAGTTTTCACTTGACCTCACATAATTTATAATGATCACTCTATTTGAAATTAATTATCGAATATAGCTATGTCTTAATCCAATATGTCTAGACTTTTTATTATATTCTTGGCTATATGCCCTTGCTAGAGTTGCTTCACTATCACATCAGATAGAAATTTTAAAAATTGATTTAGTCCATAAATTTACTTCATATAACAAATGTTTTAGCCATTCAGTTTCTTTAACTATTACAGCTAATGTAATAAACTTGGCTACCATGGTGGAATCCGTTATGTATATTTGTTTCTTGAAACCTTAAAAAATGGCACCCACACAAAGTACAAAGATCCACCCATATGTAGAGACATGATTTGTCATATTCGTAATCCAACTAGCATCATAATATCCTTATATAATTGAAAGATATCCATTATAACACAATCCATAATTCATTATTTTCTTCAAATATCGAAGTACTCTTTTAACTGCTTGTCAATGCAAGTTACTTGATTACTTGTATACTTACTTAACTTTCCAATAGCAAATGTTATGTTTGGCCTTATATAAGTCATTATATACATCAAACAACCTATTACTCTTGCATATTGCAATTGATAGATTGTTCTACTAGTATTAGATACTAATTTTAATTGATAATCGATGGGTGTAGATATTGGAATACAATCGAAAAGATCAAATTTTTTAAGTACTTTTTCAATATAATGCGATTGTGACAAGGTTATAACATTATCATTTCGGATTATTCTAATTCTAAGAATAACATCCGTTATACCTATATCTTTCATTGAAAAGTTATTTGATAAATATTTCTTTGTTTCGTTAACTTATTCTGAATCAGTACCAAATATCAACATATCATACACATAAAAGCAAATTATAACTCATTTGCCATTTTCAAAATTGTTATATATGCATTTATCTAACTCATTAATTCTAAAATCATTAGCAAGAATGATTTTATCAAACTTTTGGTGCCATTGTTTTGGTGCTTACTTAAGTCCATACAAGGACTTTACAAGCTTACAAACCTTATGCTCTTGACCTGAAATGATAAATCCTTCCAGTTGTTTCATATATACTTCCTCTTCTAATTCACCATTTAAATCTTTACATCCATTTAATGTATAATCAAATTATAAATCGAGATAAGTGAAATTAAAGCCTAATTGTAGCAATTTTAGCTACTAGAGCATAAGTATTAAAGTAGTTTATTCCTTACTTTTGTGTAAAGCCCTTGGCTACCAACCTTACTTTAAATTTATTTATGGTTCCATCCACCTTCATTTTCTTTTTAAAAATCCATTTACAGCCTATTGGATTAAAACCTGGTGAAAAGTCAATCAAAATCCAAGTGTTATTTCCCATTATTGAATCAATTTCATCATTGGTTGCTTCTTTTCAAAAAAAATAAAATCTTGAAACTTCATTGCTTCTTCATATGTAATAGGATCAGATTTTGCATTAAAATAATAAAAAATTTTATTGTTTTCACTAGTCCTTTTCACAAAGGCATAAGGAAATTTGGTCTAAAATCTTTTACCTTTATAACCTTTTTATTTGTCCTTATTTCTTGACAAGATTCATCATTAATTTTAGTTTGTTCTAATGGGTTTGAATTTTTTTTTTCACTTGTAGGATGAATTGCTTGTAGCTGTCTTAAAATATATTTAAATATATTTTCATAAAAAATTACATCTCTTGATTTAATAACAGTGTTAGCTAAATTGAATCATTTGGTTCAATAACTATGAACCTATATGCTTTACTATTTTGTGTATATCTTATAACTATGCATTATATTCCTTTTTCATCTAACTTTTTCCTTTTGGGTTCTAGAATTTTAACTACAACTCTACATCTTCAAACCTTTAAATAATTAAAATTTGGTTTTTTTTTCTTCCATTGCTTATATGGAGTTATTTTTGTTTCTTTGTTAAGAGTTATATTTAGCATATGACAAGCTGTTAATAAAAGTTCATCTCAAAATCCTTGTCCAAGATCATAATATGATAACATTACATTTACCATTTTTGTTAAGACCCTGTTCTTCCCTTCAGCTATACCATTCTATTGTGGTGTATAAGAAATTATAACTTGGTGGATTATTCTGATAGATTCAAAGTAACTTAGATTATAATATTCTCCACCCTTATTTAACCTCAAACACTTGATAAAAGATTCACACTAAAGTTCAGTTTTGGATTTATATATTTTAAACTTATCAAGTACTTCATTTTTGGAATATAACAGATAAACATAATAATATCTAGTATAATCTTCTATAAATGTGACAAAATATTTCTTTTTAGATAATGTAAAAGTGCTATGTATATTACAAACATCACTGTGAATTGACTCAAGTAACTTTATATTTCTTTTAACTTTAGGAAAATGATTTTCTGGTAATCTTAGTCAACATGCATATATTACATTTATTAATGTCTTGACTAAATTCAAAAATTAACAAAAGTTTACTCATATCATGCAATTTTTTATAATTTAAATTACCTAATCTATAATGTCATAAATATAAAGATTCAACCACATAAGTAGAAACAACATTCTTATTTTTATTAATAATATTGAGTTTGAACATTCCTTTATATATATACCATTTCCCAATAAAATTTTTTTTCTTAGACAGAATAAATTTATCTGCCTCAAATATAAGTTTAAAACCAACTTTGTTCAATAGACTTCCAGACACTAAGTTTTTTTTAACTTCTAGTACATAGTAATTATTATTGTAGAAGAATTTCCCATTAAAAGGACACTGTCATATTTATTTGGTTTGAATGTTGTGAACATGTTTTTGTCCTTGTACACATGTTTTGTTGCCCCAAAATCAACCTACCAAAATTCATCATTTTCAAGCATGTTATCTCAAAAATTATGACAACAATTTTTTAGAAATATCCCCTTTTACGGAATCATTTTTCTTCTGTAACAACCAACATTCTTTCTTGAAATGTCCAAGCTTACTACAATGGTAACATAAGTCTTTCTTATTTTTCTTGAATTTAGGTCTATTAGCAATCTGCTTGACCTTGAACTTTTTTTTGTCAAGTTTTGTAGTCTGTTTTTTCATCAAAACATTAACTTTGGCATCAACAAAACTAAAATTTGGTTCTTGCTTTTTTTATTCCTCTTCAATTCGAAAATGATTATTCAAAACCTCAAGAGTGATTTTTTTTTTATGTTTCAGACTTTTTTTAAAGTCCTTCCATGATAGAAGAAGTTTGTCTATTACAGAAGACACAAAATTATTTCATTCATACTCATATTATATTGTTTAAATTGATTAAGTATTCTTTCAATTTCACACAGTTGTTCAATCACAGAACGTTCATCAACCATATGAAAATAATTGAAATGACTAACGAAAAATTTCTTACTTATTACATCCTCGGTCATATACTTAGTCTCCAATTTGTCTCATAACTCCTTTATAGTAGTCTTATTTTGGTATGTATCAAATAGGCTATTAGACAAACCGCTCAGAATATGCCTTTTACACATGTAGTTTGTATTATCCCAATTTTCTCTCTCTTGTTGCAACAACAAATTCTTCTATTTCATTTTTTTTTTTGTTCTAAAAGTAATTAGAACATATACAACCTTCAAGGTTAAAAGCAGAAAATGCATATTTTTTTGCCATATTTGAAAATTACCACCATCAAAATGATCCAATTTGATAAAAATAAAAGCCAATTTCCTAAGTGTTGCTTTAGTAGTCATTGTTGAACCTAATAAAACCTTAACATTGTTGGATAAAACATTAAAAAACTAGAATTACTACTTCTGGTAAATTTGAAATTTTAAGGAAATGCTCTAAGGCGTGTAAGGATGCCACTTTTCTTAAGGTTTTATTTGCTCTCATTATATTATTTACTTAATAGGTGTGCAAAATGGTTGCAGACAATAAACTTTAAGGATACAATAAAGCCCAATGACTAATTATGTTTTGCACTGACGAAATCAGTCCATCGAGAAATCATTGACGTATTACAAGATCACTGAACTTCTATAAAGGTTTTTTACAACAAAACTTTTATAAAAAAAAAATCTGGAGTTTAAAAAAAAAAGATAGAGTTTTAAGAATTATTTTTGTATATTTTTAAAAAATCGGAAAAATCTTTTCTAAATAGATAAATGTCATTTCTTATAAACATAACTGTTTAGTTTGAATAAACAAAAATGGTCTGCTTTTGAACAATTAAAATTATTTATTTTAAATAGATTTATCTGTCTATTTTAAACAGATTTATCTATCTATTTTTATTGTTTCTTTTTCAATGTAAGATTATTTTTCATAATTTATTTGAAAATCTCTAACATTTTCCAAACGATCAAACTGTGTCATATTGGATTGATAATTTTGGTTTTTTTTTTTTTTTTCAATAATTTGGGTTAGATTCGAGTCTTATTATCTTATATGCATTTCGAGACACTGTTGACTCTGTTCATCTCTTAATTTAAACACTGTTATAGGGGTACAGAAGGCACTGAACAAGAATGATTAGTAATTATCTACTTGAAATCATGGAAAGTTCTTGTCTTATTCTAGCAGAGGCATTGACTGAATGAGATTGAAGGCTTGCCATGTGCATATGCGTAACTCCTTTTGCTAGCCTTACCATGCAATCCGTTCATTCCCCTCCAGGTTCAGACAGCCAGCCCAGCATTCCCCCTAGCGACTCTGACATGGTATTCGGATTCAGGAGTATTTTCCTTTTTTTTTTTTTCCTGTTCCAAGTTAGTTCTGATCCTATTAATAAATAATGAATTAACCACAACTTGTTGTTAATTACAAGCTGGGACTGCAAAACTAGGACCATCTTGAATGGATTTGAAGTTTGAAGACAATTCCAAGTCCACTTGTTGTTATTATTATTTTCTTTTTAATAAACCGTGAAGATATAGTGCATGAATTGTTTACAAGCATATGCTTAAATAGTTGCAATGCAAGCTGTCAGAGTTAAGCTTCTCTGTCACCATGGTCCATCTGTGTACGTGGAAGGAATCGTAGAGGAAGAAAGGCTCCACCCAAAACAAAATGGGCTGACAAAGTGAAGAATTAAGCAAAGAAAATAAGAAGTCAAAACGCAGATATTTTATCAACCAGCAAACAACTCTAGCCGTTAAATTTCTGTTGAAAGACTATTTATTTACCTCCACCAGACAAAAAAAAAGCTGGAAAAATATATGGGTTTAAGGTAGATGAGCTTGGATTAGAGATTTTGTCAATTGCGCTGCCTGCTGCATTGGCTTTGGTTGCTGACCCTTTGCTTCAGTTGTCTATACAGCCTTTGTTGGCCATTTGGGTACTCATCTTGATCGTTTATAATCATTTCAAGTTTGCATTTGTAGCTTTACCTTATCAAGCACACCTAACTAATTTTCTTTGAACTATAGAATTTAGAATTTTCCGTAAAAATGAATTTAACCAGTACTGATAAATTTTGGTTTTTGGGGTGCAGCGTCAGTTGAATTGGCGGCGGTTTGGATATCAGTATCAATATTCAATCTGGTTTTAAAATTGTTTAATGTTCTGTTACTTAAATTACAACGTCCATCGTTGCTGAAGAGCAAGCTTTAATTAGTAAAAGCGGTGATGGCGATTTCAGGTGAAAAGTAAATAAGCAATTGCAATTCTATCATGATATCATTTGGTTGAACTTTTACATAACGCTGACTTTTTGTTGTGATTAAAATGACGCGTTTGAGCATCAAGGTAAGAAAGTTCTACCCTCTGTATCCACTTCGCTGGTACTTGCTGCTGGCCTTGGCATTGCAGAAGCGGTTGCACTCCCAGTTTGGCTCCGGTTTCTTAACGAATATCATGTGTATACCCGTTGTATGTCAGGCTAGCTATTTATGAATTTATTATTATATTTAAATCGTTAATGCTCTAAATTGATATATCTTATCCCCTATTTTTTCTTACCTTATTTCATAGGATTCACCAATGCATGGACCAGCTGAGCGGTTTCTCACCTGGAGGGCCTTTGGTGCCCCGCCAATTGTAATTGCACTTGCTGCTCGAGGCACTTTTCGTGGATTTAAGGATACCAAGACACCTTTGCATGCCATTGCCAAGCATTACAGCAAGCGTTCTGTTTTAATTTCTCTCTAGGGGCTTCTTTGCTGCTTATTTGCAGTATGTTATGCCAGAGGCTGCACTTCTACCATTATCCTTTTCATATTTCTTCTCTGAATATCCAATTTCAGCTTCCCTTACTATTTTGTTATTTATTAGTTTGTAAACAAAGTTGACAGTTATGCGAGTATGGTTGATTTTGTTCGAGAAGCACCCCTAAATCTTCTTGAATCACTAGATGCAAAATTAAGATCAAAGGATAAGAATAGCACTCTTCCATATCCAAAAATTATTCTAGTTTAGTGTTTGGAATGAATATCATGCTAGTAGGTTAGTTACTGTCTTGATGCATATTGTCGTTTTGAGTTTAGTTAATTTCTTCCTTGAATTAACAGGTGCAGGCAGCTTACTGATTGCAATATTGGAAGTAACTTTGATATTTCCTATTGGTTTTAACATTGGTGGTGCTGCAGTTGCTAATGTGAATGTGATTCTGAGTACGTCAATAATATGGTAAACTTAATGATACTAGTGTACTCGGCTCATAATATTTCTGCTAATTTTGGAAGTTCTGTTGATATTTTTACTTTTATTAAACTTTCATTTCATTTATTCTTAACCGTATGTCTGATTGCCATAATTCTCCTCTGGGAGTTGAATGGGAAAGTTGTACTGATCTCTCCAATTGTTGATTGGATAAAGTTGCCCTCTATTTAAAATCTGGTACATTTTTTGCCAGCTAAATTTAGCAATGTTCAATTCCGTTTTCTCTCCCTATAGGATTCTCGTGTTCTGCCAATTTTAAAGTAAATGGTCTAGGCCAAACTTGTATGGGAGAAAATTGCAGCAAAAAAAGATGATAGCTTCTTTGGGAACATTGATGCGTGTTGTACAAAATTTTCAGACTTTTGGAGGTTTTAGATTAGTAGCTTAAGCAATTTTCAACTCCATGGATTTAGGATATCTCATTCATATAATGTCCTCAGATTATGACAAGCTTTAGCCGTTACTTTCAGTATGATG
This sequence comes from Durio zibethinus, assembly GCF_002303985.1. The sequence continues at coordinate 25,677,852 of NW_019168492.1, forward strand.
TCCTGAGATTCCATTCTGTTTTAACTTAGAATATCTCTGTCATTTAATGTCCTGAGATTAAGACAAGCTTTAGCTGTTACTTTCATGCTGATCTTAAGTATTACTTTCACCACCTACCTAGTTTGCTCTTACAGTTAAGCTACATAAAACGGATGTTAACAACAGACAACCTGTAAAGTACTTCAATTGTGAAACAGCCAAAGTCTTTGCATAGAAATGGTTTTGTTACTTACAGGTAGACTTCTTATTGGCAGGACCATAGCCACTCGGAACTCTTACGCTTGCAACATCACTGGCAGCTAGGCAGGGCCCTATTCCTATGGCTGATCATCAGATATGCGTACAAGTTTGGTTGGCAGTATCTTTGCTTACTGATTCTTTAGCACTTTCGGGTCAGGTAGCTTGTGTCTTTTTCTACCGGAAGACCCAAATATAGGATATTTATGGCAATTAGCATCCATATTAAGTAGCATTAAATGAAACCTGTTGAATATATTTATATGGAACTACTTTTCGATCATCTTTTTGGTTTGTATAACAGGCTCTTTTTGCCACTGATTACTCTCAAGCAAATTATTAACAAGCACGCCGAGTGATTTAGCTGAACCAATTTTATTATCTTGTCACTTTGATTTCCAGGCAGATTGGTTTAGTAACAGGATTTGCTTTTGCTGTCTTCTTACTCCTCGGATTTGGAGCATTTTCTGGCTTATTAATTTAGCACAGATTCAGAAGTTCTCCGAATTCCCGGGTCGGATACTCTGGTAAGTGACTGACTCATATAAACTTTTACAATAACTTCTGGATAGATTCTAATTAACCAACAGAATGCTTGGAATCTTTTAGATTGTTGCTTATAAAAGAGTCTAAAGCCACATTGTAACACCTGATCTAGTTTCTTGGCTGTCTTTTTAGATATTCTGGATGAGTTTGGCTTTCAATGCCTTGTTCATGTATTTTATATCATTAAAAATAACTTGTCTGTAAATGCCCGATGGCATTGATTTTTTTTCATCTAGGAGATACAATTGGAGTCAGTTTCCCTTTTACATACTACTTATTAGAACTATTATGTGTCTTTATCGACCAGAGTTGTCATGTTTGGTCGCCAGGACATTTGTTTCTTGTAAACCATGACGTCAATTTCTTTCACATTGCTTTTTTTTTTTTTAATATATCATTGACAGAATGAAAAGAATTATCTAATCACGGAAAAAAGGAATCTTTATGTTTTGGCTTGTCTGGGACACGCATGGGACACGCATCAAGTGTTGTAATCGAGGCTTTTGACTGGTAGGCTATCTGATATTGATACTGATTAAATTTGCAGTTTGTTACCAGCTCTCGGCCAGTAAATGCTACCGCTTTGGTTCATGATGGTTTCTATGATGGAGTTTCAGACTTTGAATATGCTGCATTTTCTACGGTTCTTTAACGTCCTTTCTTACTAATCGTTGACAAATGGTATGTTTTTATCCTTCCTAAGCTTCCCATATGTGATTGTGTATGTGCTAGTTGGATTGATCTCATCTGCATTTCTATTTGTGGCTGCTCCTGCATTCAGTCTTACCGGAGTCTGGACAGGCTTTTTTCTCTTCATGACCTTGCGTGTGGTAGCTGGAATTTGGAGGTAATATGATTTGATCATCGTTTTCTTGGCGTGGCGTGGAAGACTTGTCGTTTGCTTTGCTTACTGGTTTTATCTTTTAGTTTCGGATTTGATCAGCAGATTTTAATCCTTTCCTGGAAGTTCAATTAAGGGTCTTTCCATGCTATTTTTTCAAGTACAAAAGCTGCATCTACTTTTTTTTTTATGCATACATTATTTCTCTTGTCCGTTGGGCGATTATAGTTGGAAACTCTTTAAACCGCACTTAGTTTCATGATCTTCTTTCCTTGATTACCTTTAAGGAGGCAGCCTTGACGGACAGAGACAACTCTTGGCAAAGATAACGGCGCCCTGCATATCTCGAATAGCCAAATGAATGAATTAAAAGTCCACTTCATTTGACCGCAATTTTCCGCTTGTGGTTTGGATCATTCGACTTCACTTTTTTTTTTTTTTTTGATAGGTTCTTGTATTAAGTAAGACATTATTTTTATTAGAGTCCTTGTCAATGCACTCATCAATTTTAATCCATAATAATCTATCCTTATTTGTAGCACAAAAAACTACATCACAAATACAAAAATTTTATACCATGACATGAGGACGAAGTAATTAAACAAATAATAATTGGAAAAGGTTTTTGAAACATACTATTTAGATTCTTTAACCCAGTTCCATTGAACACATCATCAGCTGGATAAATTTTGGAAGAGCATGCCCTACCAAGACAGGGCCATAATACTTGCAGCCACCTAAATGAATTTCTTTTCTCTATCATAAATTCGCAAACCATACTGTTGTTGCCACAAAGTACAGAACAGAAGGAAACTTAAAGGCAAATGCTGACGAAAGAGAGCAATGTACAAGGCACAACATCATAGCTAGTATACAAATCCAGAGCCAAGCTCCAAACCTGTCCTTTGATTAAAAGACCACCTCAGGAGTTTTTCAGTTCATCAGGTATTGGCAGCAACTGTAGGATAAATCGATCAACCCATGCTCAATCGTCAAGAAGGATACCCAACCTTATGAGGCATCAAAGTTAAAAAAAAAAAGAAAAAATCTTTCATACGTCAGCTCCAAGATCAGGAATTTCTGTCTTCAAAAGAAAACCAATAAGCTAAAACAAAAGACAAGGAAATCAAATATGGTGAGTCAAATTGTTTTTCACTTCTTTTTCATTTGGATTTTTTCCAATGAAATCTAGCCTATCAACTTGTGAAGAATCAATGGGCTCCAAAGTATATTATATGCACAGTTAATTATACGAACCCTTTAGTATAAAAAAAAAAAAAGTGATTGTATAGACCAAAATACTAGTGACAAACTTTCTCCAAATTTCTTAAAGAGTCAAACCTTAGTACAGAGTGAAAGCTAAAAGGGCGAAACAGAAGAAACATCAGCGGGATGACCCTTAGTTATTACATCCTATAAATAAAGTTCTGATACTCATAAACCATGTATTTGATTAAAATTATTCAGAAAATATGTCCATAATTAACCAGATTGCAACGTAAACACAATAAGAATTATGCTTTTCTTTTTACAATCACAATTTTGCTTATCCAATGAGGCAAAACAGAATTACATTTCTGTGACATAGATGAAAAATCTCACATGCATGTCAACCATAATGCCCAGAATAACACAACATTCTGTGTGCCCTCTGCATTTGCAAACTGATTTGAGGGAAGAACTATCAAACCCTTCCAAAATAACATGTCATGCAGCTCTAGAATATTCCCCCTACCACTTCCTGGGGCTTTCCAGAAGACAAGGCAACTCAACATCACCATTATGTATGTTAAACCTAAATATTGAGAATCTTCATCATGCCCTTCTTATTATTAGTTTTTGTTTTATAAAGCCATATACAAATTTTCACAGTAATGTGACAGACAAAACATAAAAGGCACTAAAAGAGGAAGGTATTAGTTTCTCCAAATAGAAAACACCGCAAATTATTCTGCATTCACAAAAATGGCAAGAATCAAAATTTAGAAAAGATTGAAATTAGCTAAAACAAGGTGAACCTTCATAGAAGGTAACAGCACCATAAATCAAACATTTAGTGGGGGAAACAAACTATATTCAGCTATCCTTATTGCTAAGTTCATTTTGAATATAACCAAAAAAAAAAAAGTTCAACCCTGAACCTAATTAATACACTCTGTTGTAGTAAGTCAATTGGCAACAGCTAGTGGTGCACCTAAACTAAATTGGTTTAGCCATACGATTATGAAGTGATCCAGCAGCAGCAGCACTAATAGTAAATACGCAATATAAAGGAGGACCATTTAGGGAAAACCAGATGAAATCAAATAAAAGAAATTTACCTGCTATAATGACAAACAAGAGGAAGCAATTATTCCATTCATGCAGATCTACCAACTTTGTACCTTAACTTCCTATTGTGATTTTCCTGTCAAAAATTGATTTAGAAACAAAGAAACCAATTTAACCACACTCAGCATACAAAAACAATGGCAATATGCTCACCTGTTCAAGAACCTTAGCTGAGCTGGCTTCAACGAGTCTGGCCAAGCTTTCGATTTTAGATAGCATTTTCTCATATAAATCCTCTAATCCAGACGTGTAACTAACGGCCTCCGGTCCAATCAACCGGCTCAATCTCCCAATTTGCATTCCCTCCGTGCACATATCCAACTGCGATTGGTCCTTTGTTGTTTGCTTCATTCCAATTAGCTTCCCCTCATTTCTATCTTCATTCATCGGCGTTAAGCTCCTTAACTCGCAGTTCAAAAAGGGCAGCGAAGAACTCGGCCTAAACGACCCGTAATGTCCTCTAAACGCAGGCCCAATATTAACAATATCCATTGATACCGGATTAAAACAGCGCTTCGATGATTGGAGCTGGAAGGCCCGATATTGGTTGGTTTGGATGGATTGGTCTTGTACAGGAGTAGTGAAGAGGAGGAAAATTGAAGGAGCGAAAAGGGAATTGAAATTAGCGTTTTCGATTGGGAGGGAGAGATTGGGGATACAGGATAGAGAACGAGAGACGGAGGATTCGCGCATGGAAGGGCGGAGGGGGGTTTTCCGGCGAGAGGAGAACCAGCCGATGAAGGGTTTGTGGTTGAGGTGAGTAGGGGTGAGTCGGGAGGAATCGACCTGGCCGAGTGAGTCGTAGAAGGAGAGAAGGGAAGGGAAGGAGAGGAAGCTGGAGATTGTGGCGACTAGTTGCGAATCAGAGGGACTTTGGGAATCGTCGGAGAGGGTGGAAGGGGCGATGTAAGTAACGTGGCCGAAAAGGAGACCGTCGACGTCAGCTGGGGACGATGAGAAGCGTTGGATCATGGAGGCCAATGTGGGGCCTGATATTGCTATTTTCTGCAGTAGCAGATCGTCCATGACGTGAAAAGCGCAGAGAATCAGCGAGCTGTATTGAGGAATTAGATTTAGATGGGGGGCCGGTTGGGTGATCAAGAGAGGGAAGAGACCGACAGATTTGGCTTAACGCATCGTTTCGATTTTGCCTTTCATACTTGGGTATTCCGCTAAAAGTGTAAAGTGAGGACGATGGGCTCATCATCATCGACAGCTCTACCCTTTTTTATTTTTTATGGTGTGTTACTGTTTATTGGGTTAACTGGGCTTTCATTTTTGTTTTTTGTTTTTTTTCTTGGGTTTTGCTATCTTACGGCGGCATAAACTAATAATACCAGCAAAACTCCTGGACTAATCAGAAATTATTTCTTGCAAATATTTTAGATCAAAAGATTTTGAAGGGGAATCCGACACAGAGAAAGTGATGCAGACATGATTCAGTATATGTCACCAAGATCAAAACTAGGCAATTTCAAAGTGGAAATAATATCATAAAAGATTCTCTCTTAATAAATTGCCTTACACAAAAAGAAGACTTATAATTTACATATACAAAACAACAAATAGTTGTAAGAATCTAATAATCTTTGGTTTCTCTTTCTCCTATAATGAATTCCAAGTTTAAACCACCCCTATTCTGTGAACCCTTGATTATCTTGCACCCTAAAATGCTGTAAACAATGAAGTAACTCTATTCACTTGTTGCTGGAACTGTAACTCCATCTTCACCGGAACCAGCAGCAGCCACAGCAGCCACCTCTGGTTTAATCTCTTCCAATTGCTGAAGAACCTGCTTAACTTAGGGACATGCTGCAGGTGAGGGTTCAACACAATGAAGAGCTAGTTTCAATGTGTCAAGCAACTCATCATTTATGGTTGGTGTATCTTGCATGAGCTCCAAATCAAAGACTTCATTATTCCATTCCTCTTTTACAATGGATACCACCCATTGAGGCAAGTCCATGCCATTCACCAGCTCATCTGGGGAGTTCCCTCTAAGAAGTTCCAGTATGATCACTCCAAGGCTGTACACATCAGTCTTTGTGCTGGCATTCTTGAGCTTTGAGAGTTCTGATGCTCTGTAGCCAAGTGTCCCAGCAGTGGCAATCACATTTGTGCTGGCAGCAGCAGTCATTAGCCGAGAAAGGCCAAAATCTGCAATATGGGCATTGGTTTGCTCATCAAGTTGTATGTTACTTGATGTAAGGTTTCCATTAATATTTCCTTGGGTATGTAGGTAGTTCAGTCCATGTGTAACCCCAATTGCTATTTTCATCCTTGTTAAAGGTGGTTTCTGGCCCTTGTGCTGCACAAGAAATAGTTAGAATTGATGGAATGATCATGAAAAAAGACTTGTGTAGGCATGATTAAAGACAGATTTCTCCTGATTTTGACTGAAGTTTAACATTTGAACCTTTGCAAAAGCTTGATTTTACATTACTACATTGAACTTAGTTTTATGTATGAAGGAATGATCAAGAAAAATACTTGTGTAGGCATGATTAAGACAGATTTCTCCTAATTTTGACTGAAGTTGAACATTTGAACCTTTGCAAAAGCTTGATTTTACTTTACTACATTGAACTTAGTTTTGTTTCTGAATCTATCATAATCATACATAATAGATTATTTCTGAACCTATCATAATCATACACAACAGACTCTATTTCTGGCAACATTCATTTCAAGTCTAAAAACATATAGTCTGTCTGAGATACAGAATTAAACATATCCTTGTTATTTTTCTTCTCTTTCTCTCCTAGAACTAATTGAAGTACCTAACTGATTATGTGCAGTGAATATGCATACAGATGTGTATATACTAATTTTTAAGTTAGTTAAATCTACTTACCATTGAGGAAGGATGCAAGACTTCCTTTGGGCATTTAATCAAATACAAGAAGCTTCTCTCCTTTGCGTCCCAACTAATAGGCCCCAAGGGCAAGTAGGTTTGGATGGTGGATCTTTCCAAGTGCAGCAGCCTCAGTCTCAAACTCCCACTGTCCCTTCATAGTCTTCTCCCTCAACCTCTTCACAGCAACTTGAATTCCATCTTCTAAAGTTGCCTTGTATGCTGTACCATTACTGCTCTTTCCCATAACCTCAGCAGTGGCACATAATAGATCATCAGCTGTAAAGATAAATGGACCATCAAAGTGGACTAATTTTCCACCCATTTCACTGTCTGGCCCTGATTCAACTTCAGTGCCTGCCACAGGAACTGCCATCTAAGTTTTTCCAGTGGCAGCCCCCATTTTACCACTCTTTTGTTTCAAAGAAGAAGCCTTTTTCTTCAGTAAGCAGCAGAGTAAGATGAAGCATAATATTAATAGAATTGCTAGAAGGCCACCAACTGCTATGAGGATGACGTACTTGGTACTAAGTGTTCTCTGATGATGTTTTGGTGCCTCTGCTGGTGCAGGCAAAAGCTTGAGAGGGGCGGAAGAAAGACATAAGGTTGATGCACACCTGATCTTTAAATGAAACCAATTCATTCAATTTAACAAAGCAGATGCACACCTTTGACAAAGCATAAACCATGTTGGATAAAGAATCCAAATAGCATTTCAATTTCAAGAATTAACAAAACTTACCTCTTGATTAAGTGATTCTAACAAAGAAAATCATGAAATGATTATCTAAAACAAGAATATTAAAGTATAAATTCAAATGTCATTAGATGTTTTGAGATCATTCTCAAGGTTTATGTACACATGACTGCATCAGACAGGGGCAACCATGACACATCATGTTTTCTCTACAAAAGGTGAATAACCTCCTAGCAAAATGACAAGGCAAGAATCTGAACAAAGAAATTTATAATTGCAGTTCAAATAAATCTATCAACAGTTAATAATTAGCATGAACTTTTTTGTATCAGAAATTCAGAATAGTAATGTTGTAATCGGCAAGGCAAGAGTTGTCTCAACCAGTCTGCCAGAGCACCAGAAACCAGTAATTAAGACCAAATATTCATCCTCATCCACATACCAAGACTGTTTTTTTTTTTTTTTTCTTCTTCTAATAAACAACATACAGAGAGAAGCCGGGGAATCCAGAATAAAATATGATGGTCCTGATAGCAGCAACCTCAAAACATCCCTTTCCCAACCCTTTTGCCCAAAAAGTTAGGGGATTAGATTCTCCTACTCACAAAAGCTGAGGGCCAGTGTTTAAAAAATCAAGCCTAGTTTATACGTTAGAGAAAATCAACAACCACAAATATCATAGCTGAATACCCCACCGAGCATGAAGGCAGGTCGATTAATGGTCATGCAATTTGATTTCACTAAATTTTACCCCTTTTCATACGTTTCAGGTTGCCAGTAGGAATAAATAAAGAACACTAAAATCTGTAAGGAGGGAGAAACAATCTTATGCACGCAAGCATTATAGAAAAGTAAAAGCAGCATAAGAGGAAGAGAAGACAAAGGACATTTAGCTATCAACATTGAACATCTCAGGCTGTGTACCAACTTACATTAAAAAACTAAAGAGTAAAAATTAAGCATTGATCCGTTAAGATGTTATAAGAAAGAGCTGATGAGTGAATAGCTTGCAGTGAATTTTTCATCAACTAATAGGGGCGATTAAATAATATTGTTTCTATAATGCAAAGAGGTAACCTCATAGAAATGGACATAATCATGCTCTATGCACAGATTTGACAATATGAATTTTCAGAAACTTTCATAAACACATATGCACTAGATACAGAATAAACATAAGATCTCTATGCATGATCTGTGCTAATAAAAGGGAATTACAACTTTGTATCACGTAGTCTCAATGGATACACCGATATAAAGTATCTAATAAACCAGATCCATATACATTTCACCAATGTTTATATCCACCCTATTCATAAAATGTCCCAAAATTTCCCAAATATTTTGTCTACAGGAAAAATTTGAATCATTCACAATTGAAGTATATTGTAATACACTAGAGAACGAGATTCAGAAAGACGGATCCCTGGATCACATTCAGACACGAGCTGCCACGGCAGGGGCAGCGGCAGCGGCTACATTGGAGGCAGCAGCGCCTAGGAAGGACAAGAAACCGGTGGCTGCTGGTTCTTGCTCGTCCAAGAAGAGGTCCTCAGGGGCCCTGAAGGCGCCGTGAGCACAGACGAGTCCGACTCCAACCATGAGAGCCGAAATGAGAAGAGATCCAACGTTGGTAAGGAAGACAACGAAGACGCTAAAGATGATGAGGATGCCGAGGGTCTCGCGGTCGGAGAAGGTGCGGCCAAAGATGACGAGAGGCTGGTCAGCAGGGCGGAAGAGGTAGAGGAAGATCCAGGAGCAGAGGAGTCCCAAAAGGAGGAGAAGGGAAAAGGGGTGGGAAAGAAGCGAAAAGGCAAGAATCAGACCAATCACCGATAGATAATTGACTCGGTAATACGAGAAATTTTTGCGGACACGGAGGGTGGCTTCGGAGAACGACTCAGGCTTGGAGAAGGCGGAACGGTCTACAAGTTCGGCCCAGGGACGGCGCTGGGAGAGGCCGTTGCGGAGGGAATCATTGAGATGGGAGATGAAAGAGCGAAATGCCGGGGTGGCGACGGGAGGTTGGGATTCGCCGGATTGGGCAGTGGAGATAGGGAGGACGGGTGGAACAGAGGAGGAAGACATTGCGTTTAAGAGATGTGTTAGAGGATTTGAGAATGAAGAGGGATAAAATGAATGATTGGCCAAGTTTAGATTTAGATTTTAGAATTCTAGATTTGGGATTTTATTTGGCGCGGAGAAATCGATGGGAACGAACGAACGAACGAAAGAGAGGATGTTGCTTCTCGGATCGCTAAGCTCTGAGCGCTTGGATTGCGGGTTTTTTTATTATTACTTTTTTTTTTTTTTTTTTGCATTTTGACGAGTGGGCTTGAATTTTCATATTATCGACCACTCAGATTTTACCATTATTTAGGATGGGTCGGTGAAAATTTTTGGCGAGCCCAATAACAAGAATTGGATTAGTTATCTTGGGTTTGAGCATATTTTTCCCACAGATTTTTTGATTCTTTTGATTTTGAACCAAAATTTTATCCATACTAGACTTGATAAGATTTATAGAACCTTCTTGGCTTAGGTTCCAACCAAACGAAGTAAGCATTGACTTCCAAAATAACACATATACACCGTCGTCAAGGAAGCATCTCTCAACCAGGCAACTAAAATATATATCAATGAGAATGAAAAAGATGATAATGTCTCAAGTGCTTAAATGCATCATTTGCTCAGTGTACAACAAACCACAAATTCCGGGATGAAATTGCAACCTGTAATACCAGCCACTCCCCACAACATTTTCTAGCTTAGACTATAGGCTGTTGCAAAATCACACTCCACCGAATCAGTTTAAAGTACCTGCGCTTACTTTTTGTTTGTACACAAATTGCAGCTTACCACATTTCTTCTCCCCACTAAACCTCTAATCTTATCATGAACCCTCATGACCCAAGTTAACCCGTTGGGACTCACAACTCATCCTTATGTCACGGATCTAAAGAGAAATTCTGAATTTCACATCGAACATAATAGGAGGATCACTAGAGTATAAAAAGGTTCACATCACCTCCGTCTTATGAGGTGCTTTTTGTAAGACAAAACTGTGAGGCCAAGGGGGCTAGAGCGGACAATACCTCACAAAGGTGTGAACCGTGACAGTTAAACTGACTGGAACGTCGAATGAGTGCATGCCCGGGTTTCGGAGCCGCGCGAGTTTGAAGCTTAAGTCTCAACCCGTGACAAGTGGTATCAGAGCCAGCCCTAAACCGTTTGACCCACGTCAAGCGCCTCGAGAGAGGTAAGCAAAGTGACCAGCCTCCGTGACGAGGGCGTCGTGAAGTTGGATGGGGGAGAATGTCACGGACCTAAAAAAAAGTCATGAATTTCACATCAAAAGAGGAGTCTTGAATCCCACAGAGTCCTGAATCTCACATCAAAAGAAGAGTTTTGAATCTCACATCGAATATAATAGGAGGATCACTGAGGTATAAAAGTGTTCACACCACCTTTGCCTTGTGAGACGCCTTTTGTAGGATAAAACCGTGAGGCCAGAGCGGATAATTCCTCACAAGGGTGTGAACCGTGGCGGTTAGGCTGATCTAAGACGCCGGATGAGTGCATGTTCGGATCTCGGAGCCGCGCGGGTTTGGAGCTTACGTCTCGACCCGTGACACTTGCACCGTGCAAAGTAGCTGGTGCAAAAATAGCCATTGGGTGCAACAATATGGAGAACCTAGAACATCCATGCAAGCTCTGCATCCAAGAAGATTAAAAGAGATGAAGGTGGAAGGAGAAGCCATTAGGGCATAGGAATGAGCTCTAAACTCATGCAGCACATAATTAAACATTATTTCAAATATATCAAACAGTAGATGATCGTTTGACAAACTAAATTGCTTTTCCATCCAAAACTGAATCATGTCATGTGCCATAACTTCATATGGAATAGTGCCAAGATAACAAAACTTCCGGGCAAAATTAGTGAGCATTAATGTTTGCATTTTATGTTCCTAAGAAAACACATAGATAAACAACATAATTCCTTGCCAAGCATTACCAAATATTTTCAATGCCAATTCACCATAGAAATATAGCATTTGGACAGACCACATTGATGTTTTGAGAAATTCAGAATATGCCACACTCAGAAGGTGGATCCATTCCATCCAAAGTTGGAACCCTGCAAAATAATCAAAGTAACAGCTCTATCAAGCAGCAAGTGCCACAAATGAGTGCTAAATATCATCACACGCACATAAGTTGGACTCACAAGAAAGCTAATGAGAGTAATGCTCACAGTATGAAACAGAAAAAATTTATTTACATTACCTAGCGCTGGTGTAAAGCATGCAAACACTGTATATATTCTTGGCTTTGATGTGCCTAAACAAACAGGGAAATGCAATGAGAAGAAATAAATAGATGACAATGACCCAATCTCTTGACAATTAAGAAAGAGAGATAGCTTGCCCTAGTGTCATAGAATTTGAGGAAGAACCGTGACTTAGGCACTTGTAGCTTGGTTTCAAGAATTGCGGCAACTGCAGCACTCAGTTTCTTGTTCACATCTGGATTTAGGCCACCAATGGACACCAACTCGCCAAAGGCAGCTGGCTGCTCAGTACCACCAAATGACGTGGGTACTGAACCCTTCAACACAATCATCACATACTGCAAATCAACAGCTATATATATTTTAACTGTCATGGACAAACATGCAATACTGAGAACAGTATTAATTTCCTTCTAGCTTGTTAATAAGAAGCAGAAACAAGGGAGGAGAACAAGAGTATTGGAACAAGAACATAAATAACTTGATCCAGAAGCATATTTCTCTTACAGCTCTAGGTGATACGAAGGGTCTAACAAAGCAAATAGCAAGTCTTATACAAGAAAATGAAAAGAAGTAGAACAGTAAAGCATTTACTATATGCTTGATGAACTAAAATGTATACAAGTAAAATAGAGAAGATGATGGCAACTATTATGATATTAACTATTTAGACATGCAAAACTCTTCAAGCATCACCCAATATCCAACCTAAATTTGATGAACTTCTTATGCTATACTCGCAATGATGTTGGGAATTGAACAAGGAGAAAAGATACTTTAAACACAAACGAATTCCCATTCGTATATAAGCACATACCAAAAACCTCTTTCAATAAGGAAAGAAAGAAAAAAAACAAAAAAGCAGTCAATAGGTTATAAGTCTTTCTTTAAGGGATCTTAGGATGATGAAATGCAAAACAACAAGTTGAGGTCTTAGCGGCTACTTAAGCAAGCAAACATGCATAAGTGTAATAACCTCTGAAGATGCCATTCTAAAGAAATACTTAAATGGGTAATGATCAATTTATCACCAACGGTAAAGGCCTAAAGGGTTTTACCAAAAGAGGATACATCCTATACACCCAACACCAAGACCACAGCTGCCAGCACCATAAAAAAAAGAAGTTAAAGATTCACGAAATCGATAAACAAATAGACTAGAAAGGGGAAAGTAGTCAAAAAGAGAGGGGAAACATGAAACATACGTCCTCAGGTTTGCCTATTAGTTTGGCAACCGAAGAAGTGGCTTCAGAGAGGATGGAGGAGGTGTCAACGCCATCCAGGTTCACATTGGTTGAAAGGTTGAGGCAAGGCATCTTGGTCTTTCTCAGATGTGACTCTGGACTCTTCACTCTTTTCCAAATCCCAACTACTAGTGTGATTCTGCGAATGAGAGATACTTGAAACTAACCCCACTTATTTTCCACTATCTAGCTCCGCTATCGACGCCCTTCTGTAAAGCAAAGCAACCCATGACAAAGGACGAGGAGGAGCAACACAATTGTGTAGGTACCCAAAATGTCCCTTCTGCCCCCCAAATCCAATGGGCCCTCACTCCTCTAAGCTTAGCTAACCTCCACCACCAGACATAGCCCATTTATATTTATTTAATTGGGTAACAAAACTAAAGCATTGCAGGCTTGGTTCGTCAATTTTTCAATTTTGCTCATTCATAAAACGATTGAAAATCAGCTATTACAGGATTATATATATATTTTTTATCTTAATAAATGTACAAGCATTTGATTTTCTTCGAAATGAAAAACAAATAAAACAAGCTATAGTTAATGGCCTATCCACTTACAAGCTACAGGGCTGCATAGGACTGTAGGAAATTGTTTTTTTTTTTTCATACCACCAAAGCCCTCATGCTTTAGCTACACATGGTTAAGTTGCTTTAGTAATTAATAGTGTAGTCAGTTTGTACTATCTCCTTGGGTTGTAAGATCACAATCAATGCATGCTTATTTCAGGCCAAACTTCTTTATATGTCTCAAAGCCTACACAAGACAACATAAAATCACAAATGCAAAATCCTCCTCATTTTGCATCAAATTAACTACAAATTGTTTGTATTGTACAAGCTGACTGTATTAATAATTCCATTCATAGGCGTTTTAAATGTATTATGTGTTTGTTGAAATGGTATGATTTTTCCTTTCCTTGTAAAATCGCATATCAATCTTGACTTGTAAATATGAATTCTTTTCCCTGAACCAGACGTCAGACTTCGTAGACTCCGAACGCCAAGGATAAGAGCCCAGTTATTGAAATTTTGGAAAGAAACAGGTTGGAAAATGTTTATCCACAATAGCAAAAGAAAAAAAAAATCGATTCCCATATTAAACGGTAACCACTGGCCAAATGTTGGACTACAATTGATTGAATGCCAAATACAATCTACAATAATGGTTTTTAAATTAAAACTAAACTAATTCACGGGAGAGGAACCTTTCGTAAAGAGTAGCCAACAGTATCAGATGTTACCAACCTTGACTAGCAAAGCCTCGACCCTGACTACACCCATCGCACTTCAAAAAAAAAAAAAAAAAAAGAGCCATTTTTCCTCTTGAACTTTATGTTTATAATCATCTATTTGGTTTTCAACGAAGTGTAATGAGGCCCAATGATTATATTGAGTTTAAGCACTTGAGTTTTGCACTGTGCAGCCAATCATTTTTTTTAGGTTGTCATCCACTACAATTTTAGGCGAATTGCAATATTCTGTTTGCATTGGCCGGTTGGTCCCGTGGCTCTGTTCCAGGAGGTGAAAGAAAAAGAAAAAGGAAAAACACATCAACATTACTATATTACAGGACCAAGAAGGTGGATCTTTCATCTTCTAACTTTATGAATGCTTCAAAATCATATTTTATTTATTTATGTAATATTGCATGAGCTGTAATCCATAAATGTTTTTGGGTCTAGTTGTTATGGTGAGACAAAAATAGAAGCGTCAAAGACATATTTGTGAGAGAATAATAAGCAGAGAGTGGCGCTTATCAATTTTAAATTTCCCGTGATTGAGGAAGGAAATTATTTTTAGATGACAGTTTCATTTGTATCAGTTGTGGTTTACTATTTGAAACTTTTTAGTGCTTGCATCTAATTCTTCATTATTGGTCTCAGTTTATTTTAAATTTTCGTTTGCACATTACATTTGATTAATAAGTTGGAAAGCTGTGAACATGTCCAGACTAGAAAATATACTGCTACCATTTGATATACTACTAGATGATTAGGAAAAGAAATGCTGCTGTATGGCCACGGCATAGCATGTGCTATATGTAAAAAGGTTTTGGGTAGAGGAGACATTTTTTAGGGAGGTCAAAAACAATTCGGTGTTTCTATATAGTGTTTGATATACCCTTTTGATATTGATATCTGTGATGATTTATAGTAAGCTGTTGCCATAATTAAACTAGCAAGCTAATTGTTCATCCCAGAAAAAATAAATTGGGACACTGCTTAACTTTTGGGACCTCGATGATTAAAGGGTATTTAAGGGAGTTCATTTTTGGTGCACAAGTCAAAAGTGACATACATTATACATGGTCCATGGTCCAAAACCAAGAAAAATGCAAACTTGGATTAATTTGAATCTGGCGTTATCTCTTCTCGAGTCCCATGTTTAAGTAGGCTTAAACTTATCTCGAGTCCCATGTTTAAGTATTTTTAAGATTCTATTTGAAAAAAGGGTGAAATTAATGGTAATGAAATTTAAAATAATAATAATTATTATTATAATTGTGATTGAAAAAAATTATTATAGTTATGATTAAAAAAATTAATAAAAAATTTATAATGATTGAATCTCACTAAAATTAATATTTAAATTTAATTAACAGTGCGATGAATTTAATCACAATGCACAAAAAATACAATAAAATTCAAATGGACACTAAAACTGAGCTTTTCTAAATTTAAGCTTTTTCTAAGAGAGAAACAAACTGGATGCTTCTTCAAGATTGGTAACTTGGAAACAAGTAAGAACAAGTGTATTTTTTCAATAAAAAAGAAACCATTATCATAAAATTTCAATATCCTCTTACTAGTTTGTCTAGTAGTAACATAAGTAATAAGTAGATTCAATAGAAACAAGGGAATCCTTTCTCTGAATCCCTTCAAATATTTTCAAGATAAACTTGTAATTTTTTTATTTATACTGATGCTTAGCATCCGTCAGTATAGATTTGTATTTTTCAATTTTTTTACCTATACTGATGGTTAGAGACTATCAGTATAAAATTGCATGCTTTAATTTTCTTACATTTATCGACGGTTAAAGATTGTTAATATAGACTTATATGTTTTAATTTATTTATTATATTTTGGTGATTATTAGTATCGTCTGAAATATTTCAACGATCAAATGCGTCAGTATAAATTTTAAGACATTGATAAATTTTTTAAAAAATTATATTTTTAATTATTAATATTAATTTATTTATAATCATAACATGATATGTTTTCATATAAACAAAAAAAAAAAAAACAAAATAAAGTAAAAGATATTTAATAACATTAAAACTACAAGTAAATTATTTATAATCCACAAACTTAGTTTAAGTGAAGAATTAAAGTTATTGTACCAAGTCTAATAAAACAAATATCAATAAAACAAACATAAATAAAGAGTTACACCACTTCACCCTAAAAATCATAATCATAAGTTTGCACCACTAGACACTTAAAAATCTTTTGATCACCTTAAAACTTCAATAAAACTCTGAACAATATAATCTTAAAAAATTTGTAAACAAATAAATAATTGCAAAACCACCTCAATAAAAAAAAAAAAAAAACATACATGCACCTATTACAAGCCATTTCCAAAACTAAAATATTTTAATTCATATAAAATATCACAAGTCTTAAAAAAGTCAACAAGTGTAGCTACATATATAACTAACAAGCTCAATAAACCCAACTCATTAACAGTATTCAATATACCAATCAAGCATAAAAAATACAACAGCCTTATTTCAACAACGTACATAACATCTAAAACAAAACCAAATCCCCTTACAAACATAATGCTCCGAGTAAATAAACAACTTCCTAAAATAAATGATCCCATCATAGATTTCTACAAAAAAGCATCTGCATAGCATAAAAAAATCTAATTAGAATTCTTGTAAATTATCTTATATATATATATAGAAGGTAAGAAGGTAATCATCAATTCATATACCAGTAGAAATAATTTTATAAACATCTTATTCATTCATATATACAAAAGGTAATCATCCATTTATATACCAACAAAAATAATTTTATAAACATCTTATTCATTAGTGTAATGTATGAATGAACAAGAAATAACCTAATTTGCATATGTAATTTCATCATTCTTTTAGTTTAATTCCAAATAATAACTTAATGAAACCAACCTAAGATTATTTTAGTCAACTAAACTATCATTAAACAAATATTTTTACTATAACACTGAAGTTTACAACTACAAAGCATGCTTACATCCTAAGGAAGCCTTTTTAAAAGAAAAAAAAAGAGCAAAAAAGCTTTCTCGAGGAAAAAAGAGCAGGTTTTAAATCATAGTATAATTTAATTATTATGGCAAAGATGATGGGTATTGTTTCAAGATCATAATTACGTGCTTCAAAACGTAGATTCAAAATTGATTTTGGCATTCTATCTAAGAAAGAAGTATCAAGCAAAATATTTTCACATATATATCATGTGATGATGAGTTTACCATTTTTATTTTTATTAGGTTAATGACTTGAATTTGAAAAATGATAGTTTTCACGTGTGATTTCTAGAGCACTACTAGTGTCACGAGCTCTGACCTTAGACTCAGAATCCGTGTGGCCTTAGGCTTAGAATCTCCTCTTTTATGCCTAAGTTAGCCTAAAAAACAAGCGTACGGGCACTAGAACAATAGGAAGGGCTGATTACGTAAGTTAAAGAGAAACATGATAACAATGCAGAATGCTGAAAATATGTTCTGTATTCACTGAAACAGAAGTGTTTGATGATGTACAAATGAGGGTGGAGCAGCCCTCTATTTATAGTTAAGGCTCCAACTACACTTAATAGTAATATCCCTAGAATAAAGGCTAAAATCAAGGAATTACAAAGATTACAATCAATCAAGATTCTAACTCTTGAATTCTAGGGTCAACCAAATCTGTCAGAAAGCTTATGTTGATCTTGCAAGCTTTCAAAAGATTCACTTGCGTATCTCCCACCTTGGGCCCCTCTGGATGTGATACGGGCAGCCTACAGGCCAGGCCTTGGCCTCATAGGCTGGCCTACAAGCTGGACGGGTGTTCTGGCCTTGTCTCCTAGGCCTTATGCGTAAATACCCGCCAGCGTGCCTGGTGTACGGGCCTCAACTTTTGGCTCTCGTGTTGGTGCGCCTGATGTGCCTGGTGCCCCGCCCAGGGCATGACATTCTCCCTTACCTAATTACGTAATGCCCTCGTTGCATCCTCTGCATGATACTGCCTGATCCGATCTTCAAACTGCCATAAGTCCCCTGCTGGTTCCCAACTCACCTTACTGTTTGGAAGTTTTTTCCAGCGCATCAAGTACTCTTTTCTTGGTTGGTAGTTTTTTCGTCTCACCTCTTGGTCAGCTATGATGCTGTGGACCTCCTTCTTATATGAGGTCTTTGCTCCCAATGGTGCATGCTTTGACTCTGTCCGTCCTAGATCTCTTTCATCCTCATGAAACGGCTTGAACATGCTTACATGAAACATCGGGTGTACCAACAGTTTGGATGACATATCCAGCTTGTAGGCAACTTTGCCTACCCTCTTGACTACTCGGAAATGCCCCTCATACCTCTGGACTAGGCCTTTGTGCAGCCTCTTGTGGCGCACAATGGGATGTAACTTCACCAACACCAAGTCTCCAACCTGAAATTGCACGTCCCGCCTATTCTAGTCTGCCCACTTTTTCGACCTCTTTATCACCTTATGTAGATAGACTCTAGCTAAGTCAGTTTGCTCCTGCCATGCCTTGGCAAACTTGTATGCTGCTGGATTTAGCCCTGTATAACCTGCAGTAATCAAACCGGGTGTTAGTGGTTGTTGCCCTATTATAACCTCAAATGGGCTCTGGTTCATTGCCTCACTCTTTTGTAAGTTGTAAAAAAATTATGCAACATCTAGCAGCTTTGACCAGTCTTTTTGTGTGGCACTCACATAGTGCCTGAGGTAAAACCTCCAGTAGTCCATTCACACGTTCAGTCTGTCCATCAGTCTGCGAATGCATGCTAGTGGAAAAGTTCAAGTCTGACCCTAATAGCTTGAACAACTCAGTCCAGAACCTGTCCATGAAACGTTTGTCCCGATCACTAACAATGGTCTTCGGCTCTCCCTAGTACTTAACCATGTTCTTCAGGAACAATCTAGCTACCTCTTCGATTGGGCACTCCTTGGTTGTTGGAATGAAGATTCCATACTTGAAAAACCTATCCACCACTACCATGATGCTTTTAAATCCCTCTGCTTTAGGTAGACCGACTATAAAGTCCAGAGAAACACTCTCTCATGGTCATTCTAGCACTGGCAATGGCTCCAAGAGACCATCCGATTTCTTGAGCTCCATCTTGTCCTATTGGCATACAAGATAAGTCTTACATAGGCCTCTACATCATCTCTCATGTGTGGCCAGTAGTATCGATCCTCTAGCAACACCAAGGTACGATTTACTCCTAGGTGTTCAGTCCACCTTGAATCATGACACTCTTGTAAAACTTTCTTACAGAGCTTTTCATGCTGCGACATAAAACAGTCTACTGCCCCTAGTGTACAACAAACCATCTTGCACTTAAAATCGCCTAGTCTTACCTTACTGGGCGTACTCCATAAGAGCCTTGGCTATAGGATCATGCGCAAGTCCCCCCTTGATGCGCGCAGTGACCCCTCTGGTTGGTTAATGGCAGCAAGGTTATCCTTCCTGCTCAAGGCGTCTGCCACCAAGTTCACTTGCCCTGGCTTGTACTTCATCTGGAAATTAAATTTCACAAGAAAATTTTATCATCTCGCCTACTTGGAGGATAACTTCTTCTACGTCTAGAAGTAGCTGATCGCCATATTGTTCATCCTAACCACGAACTTCGACCCCAACAGATAATGATGCCAAGTGCACAAGCAGTGCACCACTACAATCATCTCTTTCTCTTGAATTGTGTACTTGGCTCAATCTCGTTCAGCTTTCTGCTCTCGAATATGATTGGATATCCCTCCTGCATCAACACGCCCCCTATGGCAAAGTCTGATGCATCCGTATACATTTCATACGGCTTGACATGGTCTAGCAAGGCCAAGACTGGCTCTTCGACCACAGCCTACTTCAACTTATCAAAGGTTTCCTGACATCCTGCACTCCACTCTCATACTCTTTTTTCTTAAATAAAAAAGTCAATGGCGTGGCTATTACTGAGTGGCCTTTGATGAAGCCCTTGTAGTAGTTGACCAGCCCAAAAAATAACCTCAACTCAGTGACCTTGACTGGTGGTTCCCACTCTAGGATGGCGTACACCTTACCTTCATCCATGCGTATCCTGCCACCTCTCACTATGTGGCCTAAGAATGGGATCTCTTGCTGGGCAAATGAACACTTCTCTCTCTTGACAAATAGCTTATGTGCTCACAACACCTCGAACACCTGTCTCAAGTGGTCTACATGCTCTCTCAAAATTTGGTTGTAGATCACAATGTCATCCAAATAAACCATAATCAATCGATCAAGGAATGACTGAAGTACCTTGTTCGTAAGGGTACAAAATATTGCTGGGGCATTCGTGAGTTCGAATGGCATAATCAAAAACTTATACGAACCATACCAAGTGAAACATGCTATCTTGGGCTCACCTTCCTCTGTGATCTTGACTTGGTAGTAGCCCGACCTCAAATCCAGCTTGGTGAACCACCTTACGCTCCCAAGTTGGTCGAATAAGTCCGTAATGAGTGGGATAGGGTACTTGTTCTTAATGGTCAGCTTGTTCAAAGCCCGATAGTCTATGTACAGTCGTAACGACCCATCATGCTTACGTTAGAATAGAACCGGTGCATCATATGGTGTCTTCGATGGCCTGATGAAGCCAACATCAACTAACTCTTTGAGCTGCTTCCTTAACTCCTCTAACTCTGGTAGGGACATTTGGTAAGGGGCTCTAACTGGTGGCTTAGCCTCTGACACCAGCTCGATCTTGTGGTTCACCTCTCTCTTAGGTAGTAACTGGCTAGGTAGTTTTATGGGCATCACATCACTAAAGGTCTTCAGCACTTTTAGCACTTTCAGCACTTTCAAGGGTGACTCGATCCCCTTCTTCATTAGCTCACCATACTCCAGGGCTACTAAGAAGGTGCCTTCTTCTCTACTTATCACCTTAGCAAATTGGATGGCTAACACCACTCGTTACCTAACTCTAGACCCTTTCCTCAATGGTATTAGAAATTGGCACCATACATCTAAGATGTAAATACAATTGATAAAAGGCACAATGAGGGCGTTAATCCGAACAAAAAATATAATCTAATCACAAACTCATAGTCATCAAGGGGTATTACCTCTATGGTCTCCTTACCTTTCCATTCTCCAAACTGTAACTCCACTCCTCGCGCTACTCCAGTGGTTGAAACCTCTTTGGAGTTCATTATTTTAATGGTACCAATCTCTTTTTATACCTTTAGTCTGAGCTTTTGGGCTTCATCACCTGAAATAAAAAGATGTGAGGCACCTATGTCCATCGATACGCTCACCTTCTGACCCGTAACCATCAGATCCATAAATATCAAGTCTTTTGGCTTACGGTTCCCCTTACTTTGGATAACATTAAGCACTAACGACCCAAGCTTTGCTATTCTTAACTCTGGCTCCTCGTCAGACTCTTTATTTATAGCAGCCAGCTTACCTTTTTATAGGTAATTAAGTGCTATATGGCTTCGTCCACATAGGTAACATGCTAGTGGCTTTCGATCCCCCTTTGCTTTTCACTTGCCTACTGGTGCTTCTTCTCACCATCATTGGTTGAACGATCTCAATCTCTGTTCTTAGACTCTCGATCATGATCTTTCCCCTTGGACTACTTCTTTCGATCCCTATCATCCCTACCCTTATCCTTGGGCTTGAAAGACTCGAACTTGTTCAGAGGCTTAAACTCTATCAAAGACTTAGCAGTAGTCATGACTTTAGCCAAGTCATGAACTCCCCTTCGTTGTAGCTCACGCTTCACCCATGGCTTCAACCTATCCATGAAAGCAAATAAGGCATCATTCTCGCCTAGATCCGAGATCTGTGGCATTAGTTCAGAGACTTTCTGAACATATTTTCTTGTGTCCTCTTGCTGGTTCAGCCTATGAAACTTTGTTCGTGCCTTATCATCAACATACTCTGGGTAAAATTACTCTCTAAACTTTTTTTGAAAACTCTGCCCAAGTTTCAATCTTGGTGCTCTCACGCCTAACATCATCACACATGTGCCTCCACCACAACAAGACTACATCAGTGAGATACATAGTAGCGATGCTTGCCTTTATTATCTCGTCCTACATACCCATGACCTGAAAATACTGCTCTATACCCCATAAGTAGTTGTTTACTTCCTTGGTCACCCTAGTTCCCTTGAACTCTTTAGATTTCGAGACATTCATCTTGGACTTAGACACTCCAACAAACATGTCATTTTCAATGGCAGTCTTGTAAGCAATGAGCTCACTGGTAATCTCTTTCATTCGTTGGCGTATAACCTCCATGCCATCGTGCAAGGTCAGCACTTCAGCCTTCAAGGCCTCATTATTGAGAGTAGCTTGTAGCTCACCTTGGATCTCCTCCCCCATTGAGTCTAAGGATGCAATGTGAGTCTTCATTTTTTTAAGTTTCTCCCTTATATCGCCCATGGTCACCTTTACCTTGGCCAACCTACCATCCATGGTAGACCATATATCTCTTGAATTGGCTTTCCTGCCTCTTCTATGTCCCTACTCCTATACCTCTGGTTGTTGGCTAGCAACGTCGCTTTGGGATGCCATCTCTTCAATCACGATCTAACTTGCACAACACAAACACGTAGAACCAAACTTGCTCTGATACCAACTGTCACGGGTTCTGACCTTAGACTCAAAATCTATGCGATTTTAGGCTTGGAATCTCTTCATTTATGCCTAAGTCAGCTTAAAACACAAGCGTGCAGACACTAGAACAATGGAAAGGGCTGATTACGTAAGTTAAAGAGAAATAAAATAATAAGATAGAATACTGGAAATATGCTCTGTATTCACTGAAACAGAAGTATTTGATGATGTACAAATAAAAGTGGAGCAGCCCTCTATTTATAGTTGAGGCTCCAGCTACACTTAATGGCAATATCCCTAGAATAAAGGCTAAAATCAAGGAATTACAAAGATTACAATCAATCAGGATTCTAATTCTTGAATTTTAGGGTCAACCAAATCTGCCAGGAGGCTCTTGCTGATCCTGCAAGCTTTCAGAAGATTCACTTGCGTATCTCTCACCTTGGGCTCCTCTGGATGTGGTACGGGCAACTTGCAAGCCAGGCCTTGGCCTCACGGGCTGGCCTGCAAGCTGGGCGGGCATTCTGGCCTTGTCTCCTAGGCCTTGAGCATAAATACCCGCCAACGTGCCTGGTGTGCGGACCTCAACCTCTGGCTCGCGTGCCAGTGTGCCTGATGTGCCTGGTGCGTCCGTCCAGGGCGTGACACTAGCATCAGAAACCTAAAATTAATTCAAAAGAAATTTTAATAAGGTTCAAGATTCATGAGTAAGATAATAATTTACATATATATAAACTAAAATAGATGTTATATATATCTCTTTATTCACCATGTGAGTAACAGTATTCAAGATATCCATATTCTCATTAGAAAATTATTTTTTAAGTGCCAATAAAACAATAGTTAAAGTTTCTTTCAAGTCTTTAATTTCAGCCTTCAACTCTTGTACATCTTCTTTATGCTAAATCAATTCAGAAAATGAAAGATCATATTGTTTAGATGAAGTAGATATCATACCCATGTAACAAACACGCCCTTTTGTCTCTGATCTTTTAACTTTTGAATAAACATAATCTTTTCATAAACTCATTTTAGAATTCTGAGCACTAGTTTCGTTCAAACCTTGTTTCATGAGTTTTTAAAATTGTAAACAAACATTTTAGTATAAAGAAATTAAACATAAGTAAAAACATGTGATGACAAAATTAAATACCATAATTTCAGCTACCTTGTCATTCACAACACTTTCATCTTTACGTGTACAGAAAGAATATATACCTCAGCACGTGATGGTGAAATTCCATTAGCTTCTTATTTTTATAAAGGTACAATATTAATTACTATAATATCAAAATCACACGTATAAAAAATAAATTTCATATTCATTTAATTGAGTGTGACAAGAAAAATTGATATATGTATCAAGATTTGAATGATCATTGAGAATGATTTTGTCCTTGTGCAATGAGGCTCATCTAATTTTGAGCAATTTGTTTTATTTGTCTCACTTTGTTCCTTTAAACAAATGAATAAAAAAATATATATTATAATAACTTTGTAATTATTATCATAGTGTTAAAAAAAAGTAAATAGTATATTTTGTAAATATTTACCTTCGCTTTATTAGTCAACCAATGTGTAGCAAGAAACAAAAATTGATTTTTGTCTACTCGAGAATCATTAACCTTTGTAGCCATTTCCTTCGGTGTCTTGCGTTCATCATAAAATTTAGACTTCAATTCGTTCTTCCATTGCCTCCACTTAGCACCCATGTTTCTTAGTGCCCAAGACTTAATTTTTTGAAATATTTTTTCATCAACGAGCTCATCAGAATCAGATTTGTGAAATTCAAACTTTGACTACAATTTGAAAGAGGTAATTGAAAACAAAATATCAATATATATTATATGAATTGCTACTATTAACTAGAAACTAAAAGATCATTGTCATGGCATTAGGTAGCAACTAAAATATTATCGTATTGATACTTCTAATGTTTTTCACATTTTTTCCTTTTTATCATCTGACATTTATGCCAACTTGTTTAATTAATTGGTGCAAAGCTAGGCATTCTCACCATACTACCAATGAATTGAGTTAAAGAGTAAGATTCATCACCAATAGGTATAGCATCATCATTGACTTTAACAACATGTTGTCATTCTTTCAAATCCTAAATATTAGCCATACGTGTAGGACCTTAAGCTTTTTTATGTTGAACATTTCCTACATAGAAAAATTATGTGTAAAGAAAGTAATTAAATTCATTAAAAATTGTAATTGTATAACATTATAACACATAAAGAATTGTACTAACAGAATATAGTGTTTTTATCCCTGAATTATGTTCAAATTATTCATTTTGATCTTCATTATTTATAGATTGAGAAATTGGTTCTTAAGATTCTTGTAGAGGTTCATGTTGTGAAGCTTCTGGATCTACAAGCACATGTTGTTCTTCATATTGTGTTTATAGTTGAGAACTAGAGGCACGATTTACCCTAGTGATATTCAATTGTCTACACTTTGCCACCTCAAGTCAATAATACATAAAATATACTAAGTACAATATAACAGAGAGTTTGATAGTGGCAAACCATATAAGCACCAAGTACAATTTAATATATTACATGATCACACAAAATTAAGTAATTCAAGCTAGTAACACAAAAATAAAATATTAGTGAACTATGTCTTACATTGCAAAACTTTAACAACAATTTAAACTATTACATAGAATTAAAAAATGTCCTCCCCATTATGTTCATCTATGGGATCTTCTTCTACATGCTCATTTTTCATCTCTAGTGTGACCTCCATTCTTTCATCATCAACTTCACATCTAGCCTAATTTGAAGTACCATATATGTCATCAAATTCAACATAGATTTCTCCATTCCCTTGCTCTTTATATAAGGATGGTTCATCACTTATATCAAATATATCTCTAAGTTTTGTATGTGTGACAAGAACCTAACCATTATGTCTTTTATCCTTTACATAAAAAACTTTCTTAGCTTGTGATACCAAGATAAAAGGATCATGAACCAAATTAGTTTCATTATGAGCTAGATGTGAAAAATTCACAATAGTAAAATCAAATTTATCCTTCTTATAACCTCTATTTTTATCAATCCAATCATATTTAAATAATATAACTTTCATTCTACCAGTATAATTCAACTAAATGTTATCTTTTAAAATCTCATAATAGTTAACTTTTACCTCAATAAGTTATGCATCTTTTGTACTGGCATAACTCATCATTTTGGTTATTACAATAACCCTACTGTTTTGAGTTTTCAAGTATCTTTCATGTACCTTGGTATGAAATCTAAAACCATTAACAATATAACCAGTGTATTTTCTAACAGTATCAATTGGAATATGAACAAGCCATTTAAGTTAATCTGTGATATTTGCATCTCCTTGTTGATCCAAATTGACAACCTCTTTAATTTTATATTTGGTTAAAATAATAATCTAACTATAAAAACGTTAATTACATATTCCAAACCATGATGTGTGACTTACATGATCATGAAACCAATCATGAAAATTTCACTTTGTAACTTTTGTATCTCATATGGCGTAAACCATGGAGATTGATTATGCCTCTTAATAAATTGTTCATATTTTCTACATGAAAAAAATTCTTAGAAGACTATACAATATAAAAATTATTAAGTATAATACGCATGTAGATAAATGATCTTACTTTATAAAAGAAGCAACCTCAATAGAATTAAATAACTTTATAAAAGGAGCAACCTCAATAGAAGTAAATAGCACATATCGATGTACTTGAACCAAAGTTATAGCATCAAGTACAATTCATAAGACCCTTTTACGCTTGTTAACATTAAAGCCTTTACATTTTAATGTTCACAACGGTCTTCTTATAATAGAAAGAATGGATATTTCTTATTCTATAAAGAGATTCTTATTTTCATTTTGGATGGATCGATTAAAAACAGCTTTCATCCCATCAAAGTATCTTGAACAAAAAGTTATACATTCATTTGCTAAGCACATTTTCTGTAATTGAACCTTCAGGACAAGCTCTATTGTGCACATATGATTTAAGAGTAAGATGAAACCTATATAAATAGAAGTTCAATAAAAAAAAATCATTAGCAAATATCCTAGTTGAAATTTAAGTAAAAAAATCTATAACACTTTAAGATATTTCTTTCAATAGGATACATCCACTGATAAATGACTAGACTAGTAATTTTTGCTTCATTTGTCAAATGGATAGTTAAATTTACCATTATTATGAAAAAAGATATGGAGAAAAAATCTTCTCATTTTCACATAAAATTGATGTAGCTCGAGACTTAAGTAATTCAAGTTTATGTTCTTCGAGAATTTTAGAACAAGTTTTTTAAAAAAGGTACACAAATCAATAAAAACTAAGCACATCTTATTAGGTAAAGACCATCGTATTGTTATAGGAAGAAACTCTTGCATTAAGAGATGACAATCATAACTTGTGAGCCCTATTAGCTTTGGTTGTTTAAGTTGCACATAACATGAGAAATTTAAAGAGTATTCATCTAGAGTTTTCATTTCTTTGAGAATCTTTAAAA
This sequence comes from Durio zibethinus, assembly GCF_002303985.1. The sequence continues at coordinate 25,705,232 of NW_019168492.1, forward strand.
AAAATTTTTTTTCAATTAAGCTCATTTGATATAAAGCTTGAGACAAGTATTAGGTGTTAATGCTTGGATGAGTCTCTGGATGAAGAACACTTCTTATACCTATATCTACAAGGTCAAGTCACGCTTTGTAGTTATCTTTTGACTTTTCTTCTTGCTCAATCAATGTACCAAGAATGTTACACAAACATTCTTTTTTATATGCATCGCATCAAGATTGTGACGCAATAGAAGATGTTCCCAATAAGGTAATGTGAACAAAATAATTTTCTTCTTTCATGGCCTATCTTCATTACCATTCCATTGTTCCAGCTATCTCAACACTTCACTCTCAAATAGTGGTGAAAGAGCACTTTTAAATTCTCAAATCCAATCAAATACGTTTTTATCATTCCGAAACCTATGATTAGGTTGCAACCACCTACGATGGCACATGTAATAATACTTTTTATCATGTTGTAATCACTTGATGCAGTATCAAATCCATAGCAAGGATATACATACTCTTATCTAGTACTTCTCCCAAATAAATTGGTGTATGCAGGGAAGTCGTTAATGGTCTAAATTAATGCTGCACGCAGTTGAAAGTTTTAATTTTTTAAGGCATCAAAAGTTTGAACACCAACTTCCCAAGGTTCCTATAACTCTTTTATCAAAGGTTGTAGGTATATATCTATATTGTTTCCAAGACCTTTTGGACTAGGAATAAAGTAGAAAAAGAATAAAGTTTGGTTATTTCATGCATATCTATAGAAGCAAGTTATAAGGTATTAATATAATAAGTCAAGTGCTATGTGTCACACTTATAGTTTTAAAAGGGTTAAAGCCATCAGAAGCTAATCCCAAGCAAATATTACAAGGGTAAAAAAAAAAACTCAGGATATCAAAAATCTAATTCTTTCCATGCTAGAGAATCTGCAGGATGTCTTATATGTCCATCCTTAATGTGCTCATATTCATGCTAAGTCATCAAGGGAGCAGTTTTTGAAGATATGAATAACCTTTGTAGTATTGGAATTAAAGAAAATCAACGTATAATCTTAGCAACTATTTTTTTGCACTATATCATAGGGATCGTTTTCTATATCATTCAAACTCTCTTTCCACCTAGAAACGTCACATTTTGAACATATTTCTTCATTTGCCTTATCCTTTTAAAACAACATGCAATCATTAGGACAAGCATGAATTTTTTATATCCTAAACTTAAAGTAGAAATCATCTTTTTCAATTCTTGATAAGACCTTGGTAATGTATTACCCTCGGCAGAGCAAGTTTCAAAACCTCTAACAATGTATTGAAAGATTTATTTGTCTAACCATTAAAACACTTAATGTGGAACAAATAGATTACAAAAGATTTATTTGCTTTGATTCCTTAACTTTGGTTTTTTTTTTTTTGACTTTATCCCTTTTGATTCTTGAACAAGGGTTTAAATAACATGATGAAGATAGAATTTCAATTAAAAAAAAAAAACTGAGCATCCTATCCCCTATAATGTGAATTTTGAGTTAAAAAAATAAATTTTCAAAAATTTAATCAAATACTCCAAATTTCAAACACATAACCTTATCACTTGATTTATTTTTATTTTATTCTTTTTATTTATTTTCCTACAAAATACTAATAAAAATAAAATAATTACAAATGGCCTTATCTAATCCAAATGCTAAATTCAAATCTAAAGAGGTTAAGTCCAAAATCGAATTCAAACTAACAAAAGCCTTCAAATAATCTCGAATAAAATAAGATGTTTACATAATAGTCCAAAAAATCTCAAATAAAATAAGGTGCTTACATAAGTGTTGATGAAAGTATTTATAAATATCAATTCTGTGTTTAAAATATCCCTTCACGAATGAACATCTCATTGATGAAGCATCTTTATTTTTAAAATGAAATATCACGTTCAACAAAATTTTTAATTTTAAAAAATAGCAGTTAGACTGTTAGAAAGAGAGATTGTGCAAAGCATTTTTTTTATGCCATGGGAACACTAAGGTAAGAAAATTACCGACAATGCTTATTTTTTTTCTCAAAATCTGATCCGATAGTTGATGAGCAAAATGTAATTAATAAGATAGCCAGTTGCTCTTACTTTTTTCTTTTTTTTCAATTTAAAGGCTTATTTTCACCTTTCAACACATTTAAATTTTATGTAATTACAGTATTTCTAACCTTTTTGTCTTTTACAAAAAAAATACTTTGAAACATTTTAAAAAACATTCATTTCTAATATATAAAACAAGAAATTCATCTATTATTGCTCTCTATTGATTCATTGTTATGAGTAGCTGTGGTAGTCCTGTTTCCTAGCGCAGTTTGCAGGCCAAAATGTCTGATCCTTTACAGAAAACCTTAGCTAGCTAGCAAATTCAAAATATCAGCAATGACGACAGTTAAAAATCTGCATTGATGGCAGTAATTGCAGCAGGTGAGAGGGTTTCATGCTCCGGTCACATATATCTTGATCTTAAGTTCAAACAACATATGTTGGTCCATTATACACATTTAGAAATTATATATTCTACTTGAAAAAAATAAAGCTCGCTATTCTTGTTGCTTGAGGCAAATAAAGCAAAATTCGTCTCTTCAAAATTTCCAGTGAGTGGAGATATCGACAGTTGTTGTGATGTCATGTCACCATGCATTGCATTCTTGATTAGATCAGCTTAATTTGAAGCGTTGTCTTTGCCAATTAGATAATGCCTTCAAGGGGTGCTACAGGTGAATATTGGCATGAAATCTGAATCTTCCAATATTCCATGCATTCTGGCTACATTCCGGATGGCCCATACATACACACACACACACACACACACACACACACTCATATATATATATATATATATGATCTACCATATATTTTCAGAGCGCCTAATAGCAGTAGTTGAATTTTGATGTAAAAGGTCCTCTTCTTGATTGCTATTCTGATCTAGAATGATCCTCGACTCTACTATATGTTGTTGTACCACTAGGATTGAAACCTTCCCTTTGAAATCCTGGGATGCCAACAAGTCCCCTATCAATCCCAATTCTGGGTACTCTTTCCAATCCGATAATCCAAGTAGGAGTGGCGACTCCGTTCGCCTTCCTACCAATATCAAATCAAATTCGTTCTCTATTGAACGAAAGAAGTGACATGCTTCTGCACTGTCCGTCAAAATCTCCTCTTTGTACACAGCTCTGTTTCCCGTCGCATTTGTTTGCCTAAAATTACTGATAGTTACACTATCTAGCCTCTTCTCCTCATTATTATTATCAACAATCTCCAAGAAAGCAATAAGTCTCATTACGGTCACCGTTACACGTGGATTTTTTGCCATACGTGTTGCATATGACACTGCTTCACGATCATCAGGTCCTCCAATGAAGAATACACCGACGCGATAAAGGGACCAAGATCCTTGAACAGATCTTGGGCCTCCTTTACTGCCTCGATCAATAAGAATTCCAACAGAGCAAGGGGCTGTATCTATTACCTTGAGATTGACACTGCGAAGTTCCGGTGATTCTGTCGCTATGTCACTACCTGTCCATTTTATATGGAATGGGATGATTATGAGACGTGTCCTCTTATCAACCGACAACATGCAAACATCATTGTGCATGGTTGCCCGAGGAGAAATTGCAGTGAAGACTTGGAAGGTTACAAGTGAATTATTATTTCGTTCAAAGATTCTGAAGGCATTGATGATATTTTCACTTGGCTTGCAAACCGAGTTCGCATGTTTGCGGTGATGTTGATGGTGATCATGAGGATAATGTGCTCCCAGGGATTGGTGAACAAACAAAGGTGAAACCCTGCCAACGAGCTCGATAAGGTGAAGAACATAGATGCATATCGGACTTTCTCTTGTAGGATTGGAGGCCTCGAGGAGGTCGATGATGCTGGGGACGTATTCTTGACTGTGAATACAGGCCAGGATTCGAAACTCTACATTGTTGGGAAAGTGTTGTATTGTATGTCTCTCATGAGCAATGTACCTTGCAAAAGGATCATAAAGTGCTTTCACCACGAATGAGATGAATCCTACTATTATCATGCCTGATGTGATCAGAACACCGAAACATCGGTAATCAATTAGCTGCATTCAAAACACAATTAATGCTATAATAACGTTGTTCTTATATGTATTTGTACATGTAAAGAAACTTAATAATTTGAAGTGATTTTTTGGTCAAATTTTCATACCCCATACTCAATACCTCGGCGATAATATTGGATATCCAAAACTCCTACTGCGCTCAACATGAGGCCAAGAATAATAGCGTCTTTGAGAGCAAAGTCGCAGAGGAAGACAGAAACCAAGGTGACTCCAAGAAATTTAGCTGAGAAACTAAGGACCGCTAAAAACTGAACTGCAAAGTAAGCACTAGAACTTATGCTGCGCAAGTCCGTAAACAGACCACAAGAAAGAAAGTAGAGCGGCACTATTATGAAGGTAACAAAGGCCTCAACCTTTTCCATGAGGCTAGCTGCTAAAGCGGATCCATCCGGTAATACCAAGCCCAACAATGCAGGTCCAGTTAAGGCATGTATGCCAACTACATCACCAGCGAATGCAGTTCCCAATACCAATAGGACGATGAAACCCAGATAGGATTCTTTAACACGTTCTCTTTCTGGAGTTCGTTTGATTATCCAAATCAGTAGGTAACGGAGAGGACAAAGAATGAAAATTATCAGGCAGATTGCGGAGACAGTTCTTCTATACCCGCCTTGAGTCAAGTTTGTTTTCGACCTAGCAATACGAATACCCATTGCAACATAACTTATAGCCCCGCTAACCATAGACGAGGGCAGGGCGATGCGACCAAGTTCGGAATTAAGGAGTTTAAGATCGTCGAGAAAGCAAGCAATGCTATGAAATGTGGATGAAGAAGCCAGAAACGAGACATTTACTAACATGCTTTGCAATTCGTGGTCTATGCCAAGATTTCGTTTTAGAAAGAAACAAGCAGGAATGCCCGCTAATATGGGGAATATGAAAGCTGAGACGCCTATCTTCCATTCTTTTTCTCCTGTACGTTTTATCAGGCTTACATCCGTTTTTACTCCCACAAGGAATACGTACAATATGCATCCAAAAGAGGCAAACGTCTCAAGTATATATAGGCTCTTAAATGGAAGCGTTACTTCTAGGTTGTGTCCAAGACCTGATGGGCCTCCCATAATGCCACCCTGCGATCAACAAATAACGGACCAGCTATAATAATTTCCTTTTTCTTTTCTTTCCAACAGAAAATTCGGTAACCACATCTGCATTTGTCTAGAAATTTAATGATCAAGGTTAAATGCAAAACTAAAGAGGGAGCTTACCATGATCTGACCGACAATGCTAGCCTGGACAAAAGGCTTGAGAAGAAACTTGCAGGCAGTAGTGAGAGAGGAAGCTAAGGTAAGCTGCAACAGGAAAGCCGATGCCCACATCCTTCTATCATGTAAATAACTGAGGGTAATGCAGATAGCTGACACATTTTTTGCCGGCAACCCAAATGTAAAGGCTTGAGTCGCATTGATGGGTGTAGTCAATGTTAACAGCTCTACTCGGGGGTCATAATAAGACAAATTCATTAATTCTTGGCTTGCAGTTAGTAGAAAGCTACAGGAGATAAACAGGATAGGATAGAATAGGATCGGATATATTTATCAGAATTGATTAAGCAGAGAAAAGGGAGAAACCATGCATGGCGCAAGTAAATATTTTTCAGGAGAATCTACGGTGAGTTTGGTGGTTGTTCAACTGCCTTTTCATCGTCATGGACAAGAGAAATAAGCGGCCTCTTGCACGTTTCTCTTTTTTCCTAAATTTGACCAAATGACCGTGAATCCAGCATCATTCAATAATAAATTAGAGGCCTTAGATCTCAAAATGGTTGGATATTCTCTTTGTCTTGCATTTGGTACATGTCGGATACTCACTCTCTCTTGATGTTGTTGATAATTAAAACAACCAATCTCAAACGCCGCACATAATGAAAAGAATATTCGCAATCATTGGTTAATTTCAATGAAGAGATGAGAATTATATCCTCCATATATAGAAAGTTTTTCATGATTTTGTCGAAGGCAGTATCTTAGTTGACAACCTTTGATTAAGTTGTCTACAAAATTCCAAATGACATAAAGCCCGCTTTAAAAGTTTCCTTAAATAAGAAAACAGTGCTAGAAAAACTGGACTGAAACAAAACTTTTTCTGAACATGAGGTGGAGTGGATATGGATATGTAACATCAAATCCATAGAAAATCCCCATATCATCTATATATAAAAAAATAAATAAATAAATTCTTAGATTTACACCAGTTCAACTGCGTGCGTCGTTTTTATTTGGTTTAAACAAGTTTGATCTTAATCCATTGTCTCGCGGGCTTGCTGTTGAACCGCATCTAATGGAATTTTGGGAACAATATTATGTATATCGGATGATGTTGATTTGCTGGAGTTGATATCAGTGGAATTGAAGTCACTCTCAGGTTTCAAGTCAAATGGAAAGGGTGCTTCAGATGCAACATCCTCACAGGAATTAATACATGCAACATTAATGAATGGCCCGCACTAACTTGGGTTAGCCCAGGTCGATCTATATATTGTGCTAGAATAGAAGAGTGTGGAGCTGGTTGGAAGTAATTTTACGATTGGAGAATTTTGTTAATGACTTTCTTCAGAGTTCAGAGATGGGAGAAGTAAAATGATCCCCAATTTTAATTTTATACTAGAAGAAAGAAAAATCATAATTCCCAGAGCACAATTGGGTATAGGAAACCTCCAAAATCCACTCATATCGTGTACAAGATCATCAGACTAAAGTGATAAGAGTTTCCGTTCAATTTTTCATCAAATTCAGACTATTATAAATGGAAGTCGAAGCCCTCCATAATATTAACTTCAAACACATTGAATAATTTTATAAAATTCGCAATGCCGCCAATACCAGCAAAACCCCATTCTCAAGTTTTGAAACTCATTTAGCTTCGGTTCCTCCAAAATCCTTGGATGTTTTCCTCCTACTCAAACTGCCTAGCCGAGAAGGCTTCATATAAGCATTTACTCTATTTAATTCATCAAGGGCCTTTGGGTCCACGGTAATATCGCAATTTATAACAGTTTCTCCTTCTTCAGTTTTCTTGCCTTTCGAAATGTTAGAATCTGCAATGTCTAGATGACTTCCTCTGTGTTTGCTCATGTCAGACAAGGATCTTGATAATGATGGTCGCTTCTTCAGGAACAAGCATACGACTGCACAATCATCTATCTTGGAACCTGGATACTTAGTTCTCCATGCTTGAACAGCATAATAAACCAAAATTTTAGCTGCCATGGATTGTTTTTTTACTGAAGCAACTATTCGTATGACCTCATTGTTTGTTAGCACATCCCATACCTGCAAAATTTGATGTCAAACTTTCAGAAGTTCTTGTAAGCTAGAAGTCAAGCAACAGGCTACATCCTTAACTGATTTTTGTTTATGGGGGTGGGAGGGAGGGAGGGGATAATCAGATTTATTCAACAAACAGTTGTATTAAGCTTCTCCATACAATCTTATGCGTGCTAGAAGGATAGTTTCTTTAGAACAAAACTGTCATTTTCAACCATTAATTTACCGGTCATAGAATCTTATGCTTTTTATACCTAAAGTCCATCTAAGAATCAAATAATACTAACAACAAATTTAATATTGTTCTAACAGAAGATATTTGTCAAAACTTGCTTTCTTACCCCATCAGTTGCCAACACTACAAATTCATCTTTGCTTGTAAGCCTTCTATAAGAAACTTCAGGAATTGAGCTAAGACCATGATGCTTCAGGCAGAAATCCCCGAAAGCCCTTGCCATGGCTAAACCAGGGCAATTTTGTTTGGGCATCCATACTCTTGGTACATTTGGTTCTTCATCCATTGCGAAGACCCTGCCACCGCACCTAAGGATTCTTTCAGCTTCACCTAAGTAACACCAGAGGAAACACACACAAAGAGAGAAAGGAAATATCACTTAGATGTATGGTTTGATAGGCTATGTGAATAGAATAGAATAGAAAACACCCACTTGGTATACTAGGTTTCAAGTCAACTGTGAGTTGGATAGGAACGAGTTGGTTTTCGTTGTCTCTGGTGCAAAGAATCGCACGAGAATCCCCCAAGTTTGAAATTATCAAGTGTTCATCCTGAAATGTTTTAGGGAAAAAAAATCAGGAAACTACTTCACTATATTAACAGTATCTACTATCTACCAAGAAGTTCTTTCATGCTAGCTGGAGTTCACAGTATACCTGCTTAATAATAGTTACAGCTGTCGTACCACTGCAGTAACTATCAAGAGACTCTTCCAAACAAAGATCTTCATCCGACTCTTCGAAAGCTTTAATTAAACTTGCCTCCCAAGAAGAAAAGATCTCTTTATGACTGCTCTCTTCCTGGTCACTCTCTTTGTTAATACCACTGCTATCATCTTTACCAGAACTTTTTCCAGCAGCAACACCTTTGCAGCCATTAGGTTGTGACATTGAGATGACTGAAGAAAGCTTGAATGGCAAGGTATCACACACATAACGTGCAACCTGGTGACCTGATGGGCCATGACCATCAAATACACCACAGAAGAACACATTCTTCTTACCCATAAAGTTCTGGATCAATTTTAAATGTTTAGTTTCGTGCATTGAATAATTAACCCATTATTTTCAGACTAAAACCCTGATAAATATCAAATTTGGTGATACACAGCACTGCCAAAGAAATGAAACATGTGTAGGTAGGTGATTCAGAAGGAATATGCTTGATCTGGCCTAGAAAAATAATATACTAGTTTGTTTTCAAACCAAAGTTTATAAATTCGGCTCCCACCAGAAAGGAGTCTTCCTCCATTCAATACGCCATTGACAATCTGGCATCAAATTCTTCTCTAGTCCTCAATCCTTCAGAACTGATAGACTAATATCTAAGGTGAACCATTATGATTCACCTGATAATTTAATTTTTCCAAAAAATGTTGGTCTTGGCCGGAGCAAGGTGTTTTATACAAACTATCAAGATATAAGCACCTGAATTTTAGATTAATCAATAGATAAGGAAATATTAAATATTTAGGAAATGAAGAAACGATGATTAATTAATTCCATTATATAACATGACAGCTTCAACAACAACAATAACAAGAGCAAACAGAAAGAAAGAATCTAACATAAACAGGGACAAACAGTCACGCAAACAAAATAATGACAGGTCAAGAAATTTTCTAACAACGTCTGACGAAAATTATGCAACACTTTCAGAAAGAAGATGCAATCAAGTGTTTGCAAAACAGGGCATGCATCAAACAAAGGAGAAGATCACTAAACGTGTAAATAGATACCAAATTTAATATTAAAATGGAAATTCTGAAATCATCAGAACCTTAATATACATTGCAAAAGCAGAAGAAAACCATATATGACCCCATGAATCCTTTGATAAAATTATTTTTTATTAGCCATTATCACGATCTGAAGGACTTTGAAACATACGAAAAGGAATATATTGTAACAGATAAAAACAAGAAAAGATATTAAAATTGCCAAACTGTTTGATATTGAAGTGTGAATCAGGCAGTAGGAAAGTCACCTCCCAGACGGTCATGGCGTCCTGATTGATCCCTTTTTTCCCTTTGCGGGTGTACATTGATGTGTAGGAAGAGGATCCTTGCAATCTCACAATGGCCCCACCATGCCCAATAGTCGTAAGATCCTCCTGTTGGCCCTCCTCTTCTTTCTCGTCCAAATCGTCTTCGTCATGGCGTCTACCTTTGTACTTGACTTGTGTACTACAGCAGGCACCCATGTTCAAAGGAAAAAAAAAGATAAAAAGGCAGCACCAATGTACCCCACCAAGAGGCTATGGATGGCCGGAAATTTTCCGGGAAAATCAAGCCCCAAAATGGAGAAGAAATGGTGCAGGAGGGGACCCAAGAGGCTCAAAATTCAAATGCATGGAGAGGCAGAGGAGGAGAACTCAAGGCCATAATTCTAGTCTATTATTATATAAAAGGGCTACTTCAAGAAAAAAAAAAACAAAAAAACAGCTTTTCTTTATTTAGAGAAGAGTGTGCGAGGGGTGAACCAGTCATTGCTTACGACACCAGGATTGATCGATTTACTATAAGTATAGGAAAATGCAACTAACCATTATGGAATTTTAAGAATAAAAAACGGCGAGCTCCTCGTATCTGTCTGTCTCCTTTGAAATTTCAGTTTCCTTCCCATTTTTGTTCTCCACGTTAAACACTCTTCCATGCACAGCTCTTTTCGCTTAACTTGCTTAATGACTTAATAACCCTCCATCTCCATTTATATCTTTTTCTTTTGTTTTTTATTTTTAGTTTTAATTGAATATTATAAAAAAAATATTATTAGTAAGTTAAAAAATAGGTAATCTTGTCTTGGGTAAAATGAAGAGTTTTCATGCAACCAAAAGAAGCAGCAATAAAATCTGCTATGAAAACAAAACAAGGGTTCCACATCATTTAACTCAAAGCCTTATTTCACTACGCCTTGGCTATTTTATAAATATATATATATATATATGCTGATTACTTTGAATAAGTAATACAAATCTTTCATACTTTTTTTATTTTTTTAAGCTTACAAGTCTCCACTAATGTGACTTTCTGTCTTCTAATAGCAAAAATGGATGAAAATTTCTTACCATTCAAAGTTCACAGCTCTGCTTCATGTACCCATGTACTTCGTCTTTGATTGTACCTTTCTTGCATCTAACTTTTACAACAAAAAATGGATCAAATGTGCCCATGTACTTTTCCTTCAAAAGTAAAAATTATGCTGAAATAATGTAACGCTGCATACCAAAACTAAAAGAGACATTAAAGCATTATAGAAGGGGGCTTGAATTGATGAAAAGGGGGGGGGGGGGGGGGGGAGGTAGCTTCGAAGATGTTCAAGCAATCTCCATAAATATATATATATATATATATCTTCTCCAACTACAAACTATTTTGTGCTACTCATGGAGTATGCTACAACCTACATGTTTCCTGGAGAATCTGCATATAACAGTTTGTGAGGGAGCCGAGTAGAGATGAATGATTAAAAAAAGGTCAAACTTCTGGTCAGCAATCAAAACTTTTAATGCAAACTACAGCTCTCGATGGATGCCACTAGTCAGTAATCAACTGCCAGCTTCTACAGGTATTTAAATAGCATAAACTCATAAAATAAAATCAGACACGTATCATGCTTCTAGATATTTGTCAGATAGAGATTCTGTCTAAAACGAGCTGTATGAAATCTTGGATCGGAAATAATTACATGCTAAAAATGCAGAGAAAACTGTCAATCATTCAATTGACATGATATTAAATTGATATTTAAAAATTATAAATTTAAAAAAATTTATTTATGTAATATTTTTTTATAAAGTAAGTAGTAAAGTAAAAAATTTTAAGAGTAAATTAAAAATAAGAAATAAAAATACAGCAAACTGTTATATTTATTCTTTGCAGGTCTAAATGTTCAAACAAAAACATAACGAGGAACAATGAAGCAAGCAGCTACATCTTTTTATAAATTTAAATTATTAAAAGTGATTAAATAAATAAATTTATTTTAATAATTTACTTACCAATAAATTAATTTATTTATCAATAAAAATATTTTGAATTTAATAAGTTAATTATATTTTATTATAAATAAATAAAATATTATTCATATTTTATAAATTATTATATTTAATAAAATTAAAATCTTTAATTTATGTAATTATTATAATATATACGAATAATTGATATTTTAAATAAAACAATATTTAATTTTTAATAATTAAATATTATTAAATTTGATATTACTAAAAATTTTAATTATTAAAAATTAATGATTACATGATTACGAAACATACCACCCAACTCAAGACTTCCCTGGCTTCAAAGGCAGGACAAGGGTGAGCTGTCAGTTGCGGGAACAACGTTTCTCAATCCCCGCTTTCTTTCTGTTCCGCCAAAGTTCTCCACTTTTCTCTTTTTTCCTTTCATCCTTCTCATTTAATTTTACCAACAATAATTCAAAATCTCAGGTTCCTAAATTCGGTTCCCATATGTCGGACCACGATGCACCAACCAAGAATAATCAAGCGAGATCGCCGGTGACCATTGCTACACCACTACCAACGTGGAGAACCCAACACTGGGAGTGGGGTTCGGTGTCTCGGCGATTACTAGGCGATGGAAAAGGGAAGATTTGTTGAAGAGAGGGTACCTGATCGCCGGAGGATTGGCTCTGCTGTTCTCTTTGCTTTCTTCAATAATCATGGCTAGCACCAAACACGGTAAGTGGAAAATTTTTGACTAGTATGAAGAATACAGGTAATAGAAAATCCAATCATATCAAATTGGAAATTAGAGTTTAATTTGATTTTGGGTTGTTAAAATTTTGGGTTTTTTTTGTTCTTTTGGCAGGTATTTATTGGCAATTGCAATTCTGTCGACTTTGTACACAGGAGTACAAGCGTTGAGACACGTGAATGAGAGTTGGAAAGGGCAACATATAGCTGAACAACGTATATCTGCCGTGGTGGACTTTTTGGGGGATCAGGTTGGTTTTTCCATAACTTTCGTAAACTTCTCTCTCTCTGTCTAAAAAAACTTGTGTTTGGTTGCTCCTTGCTACGAATCGACGGGAAAAAGAACAGATAGAATTATTGTATTCCACGTCAGTTTCCGGCTCTCAAAAGTGAGAAAATGTTTGCAAATGATAATCATTTTTATTACACTTGAAGTGCTGCTATATATGATGGATACTTGATGATTGTAAAGTAGTGAGTAGAATCACAAAATAAAAGGGATACGAAGTGCTCAAATTGGGATGAAGGAATAGGATTAATGCTTCTGTCTGAGTCATAAGGAGGTCTAGACAGTCTCTGTACGGCATGAAATTTAAACTAGGATTGATTTGCCTTCTGTAAGCCTCTTTCTTTCCCGGTTCTTTCCTATTAATTTGTTCAGTTGGAGCCTTGGAAGGCTGCTAAAAACTAATCTGGAACGTGTTTTTAAAAGTTAAAGTACAGTCTCAGTCAACAGGGCACGTCTGATTTGAAAATTTCCAATTTAACCAAAATGGTGATGCCTTTGCCAACTAAGCCAGCTGCAAATTTCAGGCAACAGTACCATTTAGGTTCCTTAACCCAACAAGAGCAGAATGGATCGATTCCATGTCCTCTTAATTTGGTGTGGAAATGAATATTTGTTACCAAGCTTTTTTTTTTTTTTTTGCAGTATACATTGCATAAATCCAACCGTTAAAAAGTAGTATATTTGGAAAGGATTTTGAAATAGTTTAAGTTGCAGGTAGTGGCATACCTGTTGATATCAGCAACATCGTCTGCAATTCCATTGACAAACAGGATTAGAGAGAGGGGCAAGACAACATTTTCTCCAATTCCTCAGCTTTGGCTATTAGCATGTCTTTCTTTGCGTTTCTATCACTGGCTTTATCAGCCATGGTTTCAGGCTATAAATTTTCAACTCAATCATACATCTAATTTTGGCTTTTAGCTTTTTATCCTTTTTTTTTTTTTTTCACTATCTACCTTAACTCATTCTTTGTGTATTTGTCATTCATTTGTCCTGTATGCGATATATCATTTGTACATTTGTGTGGAGCAGCAATATGTTTGTTTTTTCCCGGTGCAGAGCAGTGTTCATAGCTCTCTTTTTTCCCCTCAGACTGCCTTTCTTCCTGTCGCTTAAAGTTCTTCTAATCGAATGATTGTGGATTGAGATATGCATGATCAATAGACAAGGTAGTCATTCACTTTTGGCCAAATTGGAGCACAACAAACAGTCAATAGAAAATGAAAAGAGAATTATATGGTAGTTACTCTCAAAGAAGAATGCTCTTTTTTTCTTTTGTGGGGGAGGGGAAGAGCGAAGAGGGAAAGGAGTTTATCTTGAACCATTAGCTATGACTGAGGAACTGAGACAAACTTATATGTAGCGTGATAGATGAATTTTAACTACAATATTTGACTGAACTCCATTTCTGCCTCCACCTATCATTAATGCTTAGCCACTTCATTCCGAAGCCAATGATTCAAATAAACAATTCCCCTCCAATAGCTCCACTCTTATGACTCAGCATCTTCTGCCTTACCTTCACATTTCTATTCATCCACAGTTGCATCATCCTTTTTAATGAGAAAAACCTCTTTGTAAATCACTCTCGCTCTTTCATTGTCTTGGCAAAACTGCTGCTATTTTCTACACAATTTGGTTTGTCTTATGCACTCAATCTGCCATACATCACTCTCCATCTCGAGCTTCATAACAGACATATCAGCCATACAATTATTTTAATATCATCCTCGGAATGCCTTTTTTCTCTTTTCTCAATTGTTAATTCTTGTTATTTTTAGAGATTGCAGTTCACATTTGACTCATTCAATTGAAAACCAATTTGAAATTTAATGCTAAACATGTATAATCTTTTCCCTGACCAAGTCAATTATTGCGTCCAATTTCTGTACCAGAGGAAAACGCAGTGACATCCATTTTCCTTGCTTGTTCAAATCCAAATTTTTCTGCCAAGTAATGCAAAAATCCTCATCAACAACATCAATTACACTTTCATAATCACAGTTTAGAGGCAAAAATAATTGAAACTTTTCTTCTCCACGCAGCTTCAGTAAATTATCATCTGATTCTAATAACCATTAACAAGCAAACCTTGGACTAAATAACATACATACATACATACATATATATATATATATTTACACATTCTCCAGTTCTATGTAAAGTTCCATGTAAATGCGACTATGCAAGGCATAGAGCCACAAAGCTCAATTGTATCGTCATCAAAGCCCAACACTTTGAAAATCCATCAACATTGGCACCTGAAGAAACCTTGCTTAACTTTTAATTTGTTGGCAATAGTTGTTGACTTACTCGACTGAAGAGATCTTCAAGAATCTGAAAGTGTATCTATACAGCACATGAAGGCTAATGCTTTGCCCACAACCCAATATCTTCATTGATTCCCCGAGTCCATGCCTAGAAGCTGCATTTGTCGATAATAGCTGCTAACTCCTGACCTACAAGGTCTTCAACAGAATCTATGGCATTGGATCTTCCAACTGTAATTTCCAACACTTAGGATCTAATTCCACCTGTCAATTGCATAATTGAATCACTTAAGTCTATCGCACAACCATTATTCAAACCTTGTTTCTCTTAGTTTCTGACTTAGTAGTTAGTAAAAGCATGTTGTTCATTGAAAGATTGTACAAGTTCCACCACACCCCCCCCCCCCCCCCAAAAAAAAAAAGAAAAAATTCAAAACAGACGTATAGTTGCTTATAATCATCTTGCAACTTCTGTACTATTTTTCAAAATGAAAAATTATTTTTGCTCTGTTCCAAAAATATGTGTACATGACATTTGAAATGTATAGCAACTATGTGTATCTTCTGTTCCAAATGACGTTTGAAATGTCACATGTTAAAATCAAGGCACTTTTGTTGCAACAAATTTTGTAACAAAAATCATACACCTTACCTGAAGAACTTTATCTCTCCACTGAAATATGCAACCACGAGCTTCCAAATGTTCAACAAGTCGGTGGGGTAAGAGCCATCTGAATGCTGCCTGAAGTTTCACTTTTGTTAATCCTCCACATGCCAGCAAGGCAGATGCTAGTCCACGGGTAGTCAAGCCCTTTAAGTGCAAGATTGTTACATTCTGTAGGCAGCTGATGCTGGCCAGTGATAACAGTCCTATGTCCGTAACTGAGCTATGGGACAAGTTAATCTGCAAAGAAAAGAATGAATAAGATAGTGGGGAATGTCTACTTTCCTTTTGCAGGCAAAGTTCCAAGCAAAGGAGAGGGCAGCATACCTGTTTAAGGTTTTGAGAAAAATGAGCAAGTGGAAGCATTCCAGCATCATCAATGTTCTGACACTTCTTTATGTCTAGCTTGGTAAGCTCCTTGCATCCCACAGCAATGGCTGTTAGTCCTAAAGATGTTATCAGAGAACACCCTCGACTTTCAAGTGTCTTTAACCGAGAGCACTTGGATAAAGATAGCAACGAAAAATCAGTAATATCTTTACAGTAGGCTATGTTAATCATTTCAAGATCAAGGCAACCTTGTGCAATTGCTAAAATACCGCAATCTGTTATTTCTGCAGACCTGAAAACAGAAGCCATGTTCAGATAATCATGAATTGTTTCCCTCGTTGCATCAATAATAAATCAGTTCATATGTATTAAGGATTCGCTTGAGACAAAACCAAAAATTCCAAGACCAAAACATATGTGACAGATTATCCCTAATAAACTAAAGGGAAGTTCAAAAAAAAGACAAAAGGAATCCTTAATGGGGCTCAAACAGCTAACCTGTACAGATCAAGCTCTATAAGTTTTGAGCAGCCCCTGCTGATATGGATGAGTCCCTCATCTGTTACATTAAGGCAAATTCCTAGTTTTAAGTTGGATAGTTTGGAACATCTGGAGATGTATTTCAGACCTGCAAAGAGAAGAGATCTTAAGTGCATCAAATAACATCATAGTTTTAACTATACCAGAAAAAGAAGAAGAAAAAACAAAAAACCTTTATCGTCAATTTCATTATCTGTAAGGTCAAGCTCTTCAAGCAAATGGCACTGCTGCCCGATCAAAACAAAGGCATCTCTGGAAACCAGGGTACATGACTCCATCCTGAGAGAAGTCAGAGATTTGCATGATTTTGTGATTTGGGCAATAGAGACATCAGTTATCTTGCGGCAACATGTAATGTCTAGCTTCCTTAAGTCTTTGTGTTTTGTTACAACTGATGAGAGGCCTTCATCTGTCACTCCTGAACATTTACTTAAGCTCAGATCCCTTAGCGACACACACCAATTTCCAATGGTTTTCAACCCATCATAGGTAATCAGACAACCATCCAATTTAATAGATTGCAACAGGGAAAGCTTTTTCAAACAATCAGCAAGAGAAGAAGTTACCTGAAGCATCACCCAACGCTACATTATAAGTACAAAAGAGTAGGAGAGAAACACTCTCAAATAGGAAATTGTTTGGGAGGGGAAGAAATGACCATATAGAAAGACTTACAGGAGAACCATGGGCTAAGGTGAGTTGCTGCAGACCTTCAGCACCACTTATTAGGGAAGACAAGCCATCGTAACTGAGATTCTGACAGGTCGATACATCAAGACTCTGATAAAGGAAAAATAAGTTGATTTTTGTCAATTAAATATTTCAATAAAAACAATTTTATGCTTTTGATCAGTACGATATAGTGCCTTCAGATCCAAACTAGGTGTGGCATGCAACAAATTCAGTAAACCAACTATCAAATTCAGCACCCCAATTATGCACTGCAACAATAAGATGCATATGGACCCACAAAAAAAGTGCAGGAATACTAAAAATAATATCAGACTTCAGCTGAACCACGTTTCAAGATGACAGAAGTATAGATTAGGTGAATGATAACTGAGACCCAGGATTGAACAGAAGGAACAATTCCCAGTCCTCCGATATGACAAATGTACCAGTAAAATCCAATAATTTTTAACAAAAATCCTAGGTGAGATAATTAAAGGAAACCCTAAAATTAGCCAACTTTCCACGAGAATATACCTTTAATGACTTGCATCCATGTTTGAGGACTGCAAGGCTGTCATCATCGATACCAAAGCATCCTTCCAGAACTAACTCTTCTAGATGTTGTAATTTCAAGACAGATGATAAACATTTAGTTGTAATCTGCAGAACATTAAAGCAGTGAATAAGAAAATATACCTTTTTAAAGTTCCAACCAAAAGTACTTATTCAGCATTTAAAATAGTATGAGATGAAGCTACCAGAATTTGATCAAGCGATGAATTTCTTATTAAACATAAAAAAAAAACCCAAATTACTCTATTGAATAAGCTAGACAGAATTAAGAACAAATCAACAATCAAATTCCAACAACAGAGTAATAAGTCTTGAGCTTGAGACCGAAATTTTGACAAACAAGCCCATGTAACAGAGGAAAATAGAACCCCAAAAAAAAAAAATCAAAGAGGAACGTACACGAAACAAAAACATTACTTACAGGCAAGTAAGAGAGATCCAAGTAACGAATATGCTTGCACTTAACAGCAATCAAACCAACACCAAAATCACCGACCCCCAAGCACCATTTCAAGCAAATGAACTTCAACTTTCTGCATCCGACAGCAACACATCCCACCCCCATATCCGTAATCGACTTACACCTCGCTAACCACAGCTTTTCCAAACTCTTAGCTTCAGCAACAGCTGCCATAGCTGAATCTTTCAACTCCGTCCCGTTGGACAAATCAATCTCCGTTAGGTTCTTACAATTCAGAGCCAAACTCAACAACCCTGAAGTCGAAAAGAGGCGACTTCTCGAGAAATCAATGGAACGAAGACCAGAGGCGCATGCATTGGATATAATGGAGAGAGAGGTGTCGGTGACACGAGAGCAGAGGGTGAGATCGAGATGGGTGATATTGGGGTAGCGGCAAAGGATTGCTGGGAGGTGTTCCTGGCGGAGGGGCTTGAGGGCCCTTCGGTGCTTGGATTCTATAGCGTAGAAGGACTTACAAACTAAAGAGAAAGATTTTTTGTCAAGAGGGTTGTGGTTGAGAAGGTCGAGGATCATGAAAATGATCTCTTCAGAAAGCAGATCAAAGGGGTTAAAGCTGAAGCCTCCAAAGCACTCTTGCTTAGGCTTCTTCATTGTTGCTTTTTCTTTTCCTGAAAGTTTAGAGCTTGGGAGTTTGGGACAAGCTGGAACTGGGAGGGAGAAGAGATTGTGTGTGTTTTAGCCTTTGAGGTTGGAGAGTGAGGAAGAAGAAGAAGGAAGAACGTTTAAATTACGGTTATAGGCTTTGAGATTCGTACATATGATTTCTTTTGTATCGTGTAAGGACGAAATTACCCAGATCTTTTCCAATTTGCTTTAATTAATAATGAAAGAAAAGAGTAGAAAACGGGGACCAGTTGGAGCAAAGACAGATCCGTACGGCAAAGGACAAGAGGGAGTAGGGGAGGGTAATGTGGTAATTGGAGAAGTCATAGTCCTGTTAGCTATCTCTCAAAGAAAAACTCATACGGTGGAGAAGTATGTGAGGAAGGAGAGGACAGATTCAAGTGCGGACGGATGGTACGAATATTGACCACCCAACCAAAATCTATTCCCCTTTCCCACTCAGACTACTACTTTTTTATTATTATTTTAATTTATTAATGGAAATATATTTCACAATAAAAAAATAAAAAATGTATTCATTAGTGGGGGGTGGTAGGAAAATTCGCCGTACTTATTTTGAAAACGATAGTACCAGCCTTACTCAGATAAGAACGGAACCAAGCAAAGTCAAAATAAGAAAATAAAAAGGTTTGAGAAATACGCCACGCCAGGAAGGCTGTGACTCGGACAGGGGCTTTCTCATTTCTTTTTCTGGTTCCAAAATGCCCTTCTCGTGTCTTTCCTTTTCCAATGAAATGACGTTAATGCCTACACCAACCAAGCTCTCCCGTCTTCTCTTCTTCCGCTGATCTTTGCTTCCCGCACTTTTGTAATCATATACGCAAAATTCTATCATCACTTGTCTCCGGCGATTAATGGCGTCCTAGAAATTACGAATAGCTTTGCAGTTTTCCTTTTAAAATGTTGTGAAAATTTTGTTCGGTTGTACGGATATGACCTTTTTACGCTGTCGTAAAAAAGTACACTTTTTTAAAACTGTACGGCCCGATTTTCTACTACTAGTATTTTATTTTCATTTTTCATGCCAAAAAATCCGTGCTTTGACTCATAAACTGGGTATAGAATCAAATGCCCTTAGTCTTTGGGGTACGATTGCAACCTCTTTTAATACTTTTCAAAATTCGCCTAATACAAACAGTAATATATTCAGCTGGACGGAGCCAGTCATGTTATTTAGACAACAAAATGAAAGAAAAAAAAATTCAATTTTGTGTAAACTATTTTAATTAAGGTCTTGTCAAAGTCAAACCAATAGAAAGGGCGCAGGTCAGGTTGATGCGGCATGATATTATTGATGTTGAATTTGTACATTTTGTTCGCCAACACACATTTTCATTTTCCCGTATGGATCGGCCAATTATTTTGTGGCAAACCCGCCCAAGGGTTTTGAATTTGTCCATTTTGTTCGCCAATCCTCTCCGACACACATTTTCATTTTCCCGTATGGATCGGCCAATTATTTTCCCGTATGTACCTAATTCGTTGTCTTAATCAAAACCAAATATTCTGGACATGCCTTGGCACCTGTCCCTTGTTTCTTGGAAATTCATTCTTCTGCACAAAAGAATATTTTTGGACAGTCCATTATCCTTCAATGACTGCCAAAGTGAAAGGAATGTTTTTATTGATTACCCAATACAAGAGAAACTTTATTATATTAAATTATCCCTTCACAGGAACTATATCTAAATATATATCTTGTGAGCTCATGTAATTGTTTATTACCACTAATTAATTATGCGTGAAGGGAGATCATCAGATGAATCTTTTGGTAATTAAGGATACAATGTTTTCTTTCACTCCTGCATGTTGCAAAGGTTTATTCTTGTTTCAAATCACAATATCTTGGATGGTACTTGGCTCCATATCATCAGTGTTAATTCTACTTATTATTTTATACCAGTAAGTATACTTTCCTAATTTCAGTTCTCATCTCATCTAATCATTATACATAGTTTTATCGGCTGCTTGTCATCAAATTGACTACATTTATCAATCGATACTCGTATATTATGCGTAACATAGACCAAATAGTTTCAACTGCTAC
Organism: Durio zibethinus; assembly: GCF_002303985.1. The sequence goes on from NW_019168492.1 coordinate 25,726,048, forward strand.
GGCTGCAATCTTGGAATGCAAGCAAGCAATCTTTTTTTTTTTTTTTTTTGAAGGGTTGAAAGTTGAAACAGATAAATATTTAAACAAAGATAGGAAATGAGTAGCAATCCTTGATGTCCTGACCTTGATGTGGAAAATTCATTATTTCAATCAAATGCATCGTATTTCCCTCTGTTAAAGATGAAAAAATTACATGATCAGTAACCAATATATATATATATATATATATATATATATATATCTACCTCAGATGGGATTCACAGCTAATGGATATTTGTAGAGCAAAGACCAAGTCTACCTAAACTACAGAAAAGCATAGAAGTACATTGTCAATGGAAATGCAATCCACAAATTTATAACTAAAAAGTAACCAGTACCAAGAACCTATATATCAAAATCTAATGCATTGGTGGCAGCTATGAAAAGCAATGGCCAAAGGTTTCATGAGTACATGATAAGTCTAATCCTAAGCACATATATATGATGAAAGAATGTGTCTGGTAAGTGGACCTCTCTTCAATTGTATTGAACATAAAACATTGGGACCAATTAAAATTGACTAGAAAGAACCAAAATGAGCTTTCGATCTAGTTGATCAGCAACTTTACAAATATGAATTGAGATTTCATCTTGTATTTGTAGCCCCAAGTGCACTTAAACAAGGGTGAAAATGAGAGAACAATCTATACCTACTACGCCTGCACCTTAGCTGAGCAGCTCATAAGCCACTTGAGCTTGGAAAAAATTAGGGTTCAGCTTGGCTTTAGCTCAAATATGGCATGAGTTGAGATCACTAATGCATGGGATCAAGCTTGAGATTGTATAGACTCGTTAGTAAAGAACACCTACTTGAGTCAAGCTCATATGAAGCTCAAGCTTGTATATAATGATCCAATCCTGTACATGAAAGAGCTCAGCTTAACTCATCACATTTATACCCCATCACTCCCCTTTCCCCACAATCCTCAAAAGGGTAAGAACATATAAATTAGTTTTAACCCAACGTACCTTACAATTGAGGCTCTTGCTATTTTTCTTTAGTTAAGTGAATCCTATTAAACAAGTCTAATATATATCAGGCCTACATAAAGAGTCCTATAAAAGGGATATGGAGAACAAAAGTTGGTAATCTGAGACTGGCTTAAATACAAGAATAAATGTCTCCAAACCATATAAAAGAAACATCTAGCAGACGATCAGAAATTTAAGTACAACAGTTGCTAGACTATGCCGGGTATTCCTATTTCATCAAAGTCCAAGCCTAAAAAAGAAACAGCTTCATCAAACATAGTCAACCATTGTGAGTTTGTGACAGGAAGAGCTTGTCCCGGTGCTCCACAATCCTGGCAATTCCATTTCTATACAAAACTTGTGTAATTCTAGGCAAATTTGTAGCAAATAATAGGATACAACTAAACTTACATATTATCCAATGCTAGACTATTACAGAAAAGGCCTCAGTCTCCGGCCTAAGAATATAAAATGTTAATATCTAAAATGAGAATAACATAAGCATCTCCAGTATTCTGAGGTCAATTCCTAGCCCAAGAGTCAGGGATGGAGAACTTAATGGTATAAGCAAACTCCCCTGCATAAAAACTTAGGATTCTTCTTATAAAAGATTCGCTGCAGTGAAGAAAGAGAATTAAGCGAAGAAGATCAGAGCAAAGCAATAAGTCACTCACAGTTCTATACATCCAAAATGCAGAGACCAAGTGTGTTATCTCAAGAATCACCCTTCATTTCATCTGAATCTGAATCACTTGCATTATAACCTAATAAAGAATCCCCAAAGCAAACAGAAAATGCAATCAATTATTATACTAGTATTATACTACTACGATTACAAGGTGATGAGGATAGCAATAGTCACAGAGGGGCACCTGGATGCTTATCACTGACTTTCCAAACCGAAGAGCGCATCCTCGATGCCCTTGTCATCCAAATTCTTCCCTATGATCCCAATAGACCAAAATAAAACTTATAAACAAAGACCAACTGGATTGGAAAAAAAGAAAAGAGAGGAGGAAATAAAATCAAGAATCCAAAACCCTGTTGCTCCTTTTAGTTAATCTCGGAAGCTAAGAAAAGAAAACAAATGCTCCAAACTTTTCTTCATCATTTAAAGAATTTTAAACAAGAGAAAAATGACAAAGTTTATAACTTTATTATATATTTGTATTACTTTTTCTTCAGCAATCAAATATAGCAAAGCATAAATCCTCAACCCCACAAGCAGAATCAGAAAGATAAAATCAGTCCCGATGAAAAGAAATAAAAAAAGAAGAAACCTTTTAAGAATCCAAGAAGAAAAAGAAGAAAAAAAAAAAACCTTTTGTGCATCTCGAGGAACCCCATAACCTCTATAGTACATTTGACCAACCAGAACCTGCATGTTGACATCGCCGGTTTTGGCTTCCTTGAGAGTGTCTTTGAACCAATGTTTGACGCAATCGGAGACAACCTCCGAGAGTGGCAGGCGTTGACTGGCACTAGAGCTCTCCATCGTCCCTTTGGACTTGTGCTTGTCTTCACTTACAATTTGTCGGTTCTGCGTTGAGGGTTTTGCGTTTTCCCCCCTGTTGAGATGCTGTGCGGTGGCCTTTGCGAGATGTTGCTGGTTGCGCTCGGTAGCGATTTTCCCCTAAAATGAATTAAGCAAAACCTAAGGGCATTAAAAAATAAAAAAACACTAAATGTGTGGAAGCGTGTCACTTACAAGTTTTTTACAAATCATTTATCAAAAAACTTGCTGGTAGTAAAAATTAAATTCAAGTCTTACAAGGAAAAAGAATAGTTAATAATTTATAATGCATTTTACTCATTTTATTACTATTATTTTTTGTGAGTTATAAAATATAATATTAAATTAAAAATAATTCTGACCAATAAAGTCTTGATTTAGTAATAAAAAAAAATCTTAAGATCTCAAAATTTTATATTCAAATCTCACTATACATGAATTTAATAATCTAATTATATTTTCATTTGTTTTAATTTGTTAATTAATTATTTAAATGTAATAATTGATTATGATTGTAATTTTAAATTTATAATTTTTTTAAAAATTGATAATTTTGTCTTTATAGGAAAAAAATTCATTTAAGCATTCCCCTTAGTTCCCCAAGTTGGAGTGCTAACAAAACAACGAAAATTTAGAGTAGACCTTGTAGGTCCCTTCCTAGTCCCTTCTCAGAACAACATGTATTCTTTAATTTCCATTTTCATGAGTTTTCCTTTACGCTGCTGAGAAAAGGTACTGATTGATTTACAAAGCCACGAAAAATATGTTTATTCCAACCAAAATTGACTATTGAGCCCATCAGCAGTCACATCCATTCCAACACAAACACCCCCCGCGGAATTAATTATCAAACTACATATCAAAATTTATATTTACTGATTTTTCAAAAGCAATTTACACCTTTCCAGATCTTCAAATAATATTAAGACACGGCATTCGACTGGCAGTGCAGTGGAACGAGGCTTGCACGCTGAGCCATGAAACTCGGTTCTTCTATAAGCATTTCACCGCACATTGGATTCCGACTCCGTGAACATATAGCAGGGCAAGTGCCGGTGACTAAGTCCCCATTGTGTGAGTGAGATACACGGGAAAAAAGTCAGAATATTATACACCAACAGAATGAGAATGTCGAGGAAAAGAATACACCAGTGACTAGACCAAAAATATTTTTCCTATTCACTAAGACGGGGAAATTAATTGGCTCAAACATTTTGAAGAAGTAACCACAAAAAATGTGCCATTGCGTAAGATCCTTTCAAGAATCGCTCCAACCATCTTCATCATCATCTTCGTCACTTCCAGCCAATGCCTATTTGAACATAGAACATATATATATATATATATATATATATATATTGAAGATGAACATAGCATATTTTAAGCATTTTACACTCATAAAAATGGGGAAAAAAGAGAAACAAAAAGACAAGGAGAAACATAAACCTGGCGAATTGCATTTGCTTTCTCGAAGATTGCTGCAACTTTTAAGTTGGTTTTAGGACCCTGAATGCTGGGTCTGGTCACCACTGCAGGCTTCAAGTTGAAGGACTGTAGAAAGCCAAAAAAAACCAGCCCCTCAGTTTATCTAACAGATGCATTTCCCACATTTAAAAGAGAAGAAAAAGAATGTCAACTATTAGTGGAACTGGTCTAACCTTGGCTCTTATCTGTTCCAGCAATGAATCTCTTTCATCTATCTTTGGAATGATTGGATGTCGAACCTGCTCAGTTACCTTTCTCAACTGCAGAAAATTCAAACTGTTACTTCACAGGAAGTAAAGCCATACCGGAAAAAATTGAAATGCAAGGCTATAATTACCTTGCTTTTGCCATGAGCAGCAACAGCATCAATAAGAGGATTGCGAGGTCGAGGAAGTTTAATCGTTGGATTCCCATTTGAGTTTCCATCTTCAACAACTGGTAATAGAGCAAGTGTATTTGATGACCATGCTGCTTCTCTCTCTGAAGTTGACAAATTGTCCTGCAGAGTTGTATGTGATGCCAATGCAATTTCTTCCTCAGGAGATGTCAAACCATGCTGAAAGATGGCATCTGATGTCTGTGCAGTTTCTCGTGCTGAAGCTGCCAAACCATGCTGAGGCTGCTCCTCTTCCTTGACTGGAAACAGCCCTTCTACGTTGGCAGGAAGATCCTCTGCTACCTTGGTTCGAATCTGTACCTCTCTCTTAGTTGGTGGGGGCAGAGATATATCAGGAGGATTCTCATGTTCTCCCTCAGAATTTTGTTTGTGGTGCTCACCTTCTAAACCTGTATCCAGTACAAATTGGTTTGAAAGATATGTTGTTTTCTCATCTGAGGATACAGGAATACGTCTACAAGCTGTATCAGTAGCTGGCATAGGCAAGGAGCAACTGGCTTCTACCCTATCACCCTCCATAGCAATGGAACCACATTCAAGGCTTTCAATGGGTATTATGGCTAATGTCAAATATGGGTTTGAGTGTGTTCTATTTAAACAGGCACCATTATATTGGCTATTAGCATTGTAATCAGCAGTTGGCGGGAGAAAAGAAAAAGGACAAGGCTGCATGAAATTAGCAGCCAATTGATCAGACACATTACCAGACTTCTCTTCACCATCCAAGACAGGTAAAAATGGGTTTCTAGACAGTTCAATCCCCTTCTCTAATGCTGATAAACCAAATTGAGCTTTCTCGTCAGTTCTGTATTGTGTTATCATTGGGAATGACTCTTGACCATGTTCAACCAATTCTCTTTGTGCAGCTGAAGAAACATGTTGAACTCTCCCTATCCTCCACTGCATCGGAGGAAGAGGGGGCAATGGTGGCATTGCCTCCATACTAACTTTAGTTGGCTCAGACTGCAGGACAAAGGCAGGATGTATAGGATCTGATGGATAACTTGCTTGCTTATCCTGCCTAACTGATTGTTGTGAAACCTCTAATGAAGGTTGACTTGAAGAGCCTTCTTTGGAATGTTCAAAAGACGTTTGTAAGCATTTTTCCTGATCAACATGATCCAGAGATGGTATCTGATTGGACACGGGATTTAATGAATTTGAACTATCTTCAACTGTATGCAGGCTTCCCACATCATGTTGATTAGTATGGAAGTCTAATGACTGTTCTATAGAAGTTTCTTTTTCAGATAGGTAATACGTAGGTGAAGACACCACTTCTTCCCCACTGTCCATCAGATGACTCAAATATTTCGATTCTGAGTCTTGATCACTCAATTCCAAAGAAGATGGTGCAGTGGTTAAATCAATGAAATTCAAACTATTTTTAGTTAGCTCAGCCAGAGAATCATCCTCTAAATTGGAATTGTTGCAAGTGACTGATTTGCATGAAGTGGAATCTATATCTGCTAGAGCACCTTCCACTTGATTTCTTTCTTGTCGTGTATCTAACTCTATAAGACATACTTGAGAAATAACCTCATTAGATTCCAAAATTTCCTGACATAGCTCCCCATCACCAGAAAGAGACTCTTCCAAATTCATCAGTTTTCCAGATAGAGAACAAATCAAATTTGAAGACTGAAAACTAGTATTATCAACAGCATCATCAAAGTCAGCAGAACCAAAAGCAGCAATGGAAACTGCTGCAATACTTTCAGCATGAACATTTTTAGTTGCCAGATCATCTAAGCCCACATGATCCTTGAGGTCCAAATTATCATTGCAATGAGATGGAAGATCAAAAGGGATAGCATCCCCTTCCACTGCATTCACACTGCAGGTAGATTCCCTAGTTTCTTCCCCCTCTGCAGCATCAAAAAGTTCATCAACATTTTGTTTCTGTTCAGAATAAGAAGATCCTATATCTGTAGGGTCAGCTTCAAGTTGTGTATCATCGTGTAATATGTCTGAAAACTGCCGTTCATTAAAGCCACAAGTCTGTGAAGTCTCCACCAAAGGAGTCATACATTCTGAGTTGAGACCAGCCTCTAAAGTATCATCATTGACCTCCGAAGATAAGTTGACAGGCTTCATAACATCCAAACCTTCAGGTGATAGTATAATACCTGAACTTCTTTCTACTTCTGCCGAAGTTGAAAAAGGGAGTTGCTCCTCTGTTGGTTGAATAACAGAATTTGGTGAACCAATCATTTGGTTGACCGAATTTTCAGCACAACTCTCTTCAGAAAAAGCTGCTTTAAGAACTTCATCTAAAGGATCATTAGCACTTCTCCTTTCAGGAGCAAGCTGTAATATGTTTGATAAATGTAGGAAAGCATCAGAAGAGACATTTGTGTCTCCACTGTCTAACTCATCCACTGGATGGCTTTCAGAAGAAAGACTGATCAAAGAAACCTCCTGTTTCTCAGAAGAATCAACCAAAATGACTTCTGAAGAATCAGCCAGATATTTTCCACCATCACTGTCTGACAAATCAGAAAACTTTTTGACACCATTAAAGCACACCTCATCAAGCTGTGGTTCCGGCAAAGAAACTTCCATTGAACTTGCTTGATCCAACAAAATGTACGTTGAATTCAAATCTTCAAGACATGAACTATAAGATGCTTCTCCAAGATCAGCAAGCCTGCATTCACCAAAAAAGGTATCTTTTGGTGACAAAACCTTATCAGAACTGGAACATTGCATCTCTGAACATGCAGGAAACTGAATGGAGGGTGCCTTGACAATCTCAGTAACACTGTTTTTATCAGAAGGGAAGACTCTAGCTGCTACGTCACCATCTGATGGCACATCTTCAGCCAGATTGTCCATAGTATCAGAGTAGGAAAAACTAGATCTTCCTTTCTTGAACAAGCAGTTTCCACCATCAGATGCAGAGGAGATCCCAACTGATTGAGAATCTGATGAATGGGCTTGGACCTCGAGCTTTTCCTCATTTGCATCAGAACCCGTTCGATATTTTCCAAAATTTATGAAGCCAATATCATTTTTAGATCTGAATTCATTGTCTGTATCAATTTCAGACTCCATGCTAGTAAGGGCATCCATGTAATTGTCAACCTCACTGGCCATGTCATCAGAATGGTCCCCATCTATGCTGCATTCTTTTCTGCCTTCTCCATCTACTATCATTTCCTTTTCAATTGTTACTTTATGAAGGGGAAGGAGAATTCCATCTGTGAAATTAGCTGTTGGATCAGGCATCTTCACAATCTCTCTATCGATGACTTCTCCATTCAACTCTCGTGTGGATGGTTTCAGGACAACTCGTGCAGAAGGTGAAGAACTTGAGGTTTCCTTTCCTTGTGCAGACTTTTTCACAGGACTCACTGCACTAATTTCATGCCAAGATTCACTAGAATTATCCAATGTCGATCTCACAGGTGGTGGAGTACCAGAGGTCTCACAAACCGCTTTACACGCCAGTGAAGGAGTCTCCAGGAATTTCTCCATGTAACTTTTCCCAGATTTTGAGTCAAGTGGAGATTCATTTAATTGCCTTCTTTTCAGTTTTACAAGACGAGCAGGGTCATTGTAAGCATTCTCAATACGCTCCTCCAAAAACAGCTGATGCAATCTGCACTATTAGAAAGCAATTCAATCACCAAGAAACCATATTAAACCTTTAATCATGCACGCTTAATCAACTAGGAGAAATATCTAAGGCAAAGATGCAGAATTCGAGGACTCACTTGGCATGTGATGTTGTTGCAAATTCTGGAGTATCTCCATTACTCCAGCGTGATCCTTTCTTCTGCCAGAAATAAAATATCAGAGACTATAAGGACACAGGCAAAAACACTGTATAGCGCAGCTACCCGAAAATAGAGAGAAAATTCCATGCTGATTGCTAAAACCATGATGCACCAAAAAGTTACCATTCGATGCCAGCCTTTTTAACCAAATAGTTTCACTTTATTGATATAAGAAAGGAAAAGGAATGTTTCATACCGATGAGAAGAAACTTAATTAGTACTTTGATAATATTTGCCCAAATCACTCCAAATGCAACAAGTGCACCTCAAACCGAGTAGGGCCTGAGATATGAAGTGTGCTGTTCACATGAAAGCACACGTCACAATCAAATATTTTAAGTTTGACACTAAAGCTAATCTCCAACCCTCCCACGAGTCTGCACAAACACAAACTCATGGATGCCTATCATGAACTGAAATCGAAAAAGGGTAATTCAACCATAAAAGAAATATTTTTCTCCAGTGAAATTAAAGAAACTGGTCTAATTAAAATTATTGCTAGGGTGAACATCAGTATTTTCCAGGCAGGCTCAAGGTTTTCCATTAAGAGGTAGAAACTTTTGCTCATAGTACAGACCTATCTCTCCTATCTCTCAATCTCTGCAATAAATGGGATAAACTGCAAATTGCTAAAATAACTGCCAAAAAAGAAATCTAATCAGATACCTTCCATGAAAAGTTGAGGGGATAAGTGGCACAGTGACTGAAAATTCAATTTATCAATACTATCGATGGGGTCATTCATACATAGCCTCCCCCCAAAAAAAGTAATAAATAAATAAAGGAGTCACATTTCTGTTTTCTTTTCTTTTTTTTTCCATCAGTACCTTAACTTTACGGGCTTTCTTTTCTCTCTGAACTTCTACCAGTGCAATTCCAGGGAAAGCTGATTCTGATTTAAAGAAAGACGGATCAGTGTAACGCTTTAAGCTTGCCCCAGCACCTGCGACATCAAATCTGGAACAATTCACAAATTATTAGAATCTTTATCATCCGAAAGAAAATTCCTTGCAACAAATTTACTACAGTTAAGATCAATAAAGTAATCTTACTTGTCCAAAAGGAATAACCGTGGTGGGCCCCGACATTCCTCATAAGAATCCAGCACACAGTAAGGTAAGTCTCCTCGAGTGATCAGATTATGTTCAGTGCGCAGATTAGGATGCCAGTCAACACCTGCAAAAACATAATATATTTATTGACCAGCTTAGCAGATAATGCCTTTGTGCATGAAAACTCCAATATTCTATTTCAGAACCAAAAAAAAAAAATCACTAATTACGTCCATCACTGAAAGCTGACTCATCATAAGCCATGATCACAGTTCCCATTTCATTCTTGCATACCAAACATGAGTATTGGAATGCAAACTGAATCCATGCATGCTAATTCCATGAAAACTCCACTGGGAAAAATTCATCAAAAGATGCTTCTTTTGGTTAGGTAAACAAACTTTCTCTTTACACTAGGTGGTGACAGCACATGAGGAAAGAAACTTGTAAATGCCCATACCGTTGGCACCAGGTACTCAACCCCTAGAAACTAATGCAGTTGTTTCAAAAACATATAGAACCAAGTCCCAATAATGCAATCATATGCAGAAGAAATACAAACATAAGAAACCAAAACATATGCCAAAGTGCCCCATTGTGACAAGAAATGATATCCAGAACCCAAGGATAAAAGTCAAATAGTGAATAGAAAAACACATTTTGTTAAGAACATGTACATAAATATGATGACATGTTAGTGTAAAAATGTGTTAGCAAGGAGTCGAATCTAACCTATATTGGTAAAGAATAATGAATGATTGGTTTGTGATAAAAAAGCCCTCTCAATGGAAGAAAACTCCGCCTCAAGTTGTAGGACTCGAGCCATTAGACCATGGCCTCTTGCAGCAGTTGCCATTAGCTCTTCATGCAAGTCATGGAATATCTCAGCAGCAAACCTTTATCAATTTCGAATGAAAGGCAATTTAAAAACAGACAGAAAGTGTTTAAGGAAAAAAAAATCAAATTTGCCATCAAAGTGCTACAACTCCAATAGAAATCTATAGTAAATGTGCCAGTCATACCATGAATCCTGGTCTATAAAGGAATTCCCGATATGCATAGTTGTAATTTGTGTAATGAATTTTTCTTCAAAAAAAAAGGATACACTTTAAATTGAATAGAAATTTCGAATTCTGAGTGCTAAATTGGTGGGTGGCACACGTACCAAAAAGCATAAAACGTTAAATATACCTAGAAACACACCGTTTGAAAAGAAATTTGATCACAAAAACAGGTGACCAATTTCCAAGCATGTCTCAGATTCGAATGGCTGGAGTTAAAATTCCGATTCGATACATATGAGAAAACTTTTAACAGATTCTGGTTATTTCTATAACTTCGACCTTAAAGCAAAAGAAATTTCGTATTAAGCAAACTAACTAACCAAGAAAATTTAACCAATCTGATTAGTTTATTGTAATTTTGTAAATTTAAAAGCACAGCTTCCAAACAGAAATCAAAATTTAACAGCAAGAATTCAGCTCCAAAAACATAAAATTCAAAGCCTAAAAGATTGATGAGCTGGCATATAGCGAAAATTGAAGCTAAAACCAGATAAAATCCCTCTCCCTACCCAAAAAAAAAAAAAGGAAAAAAACGACAAAAAGGAAGAGAAAGAGAGAGAGAGAGAGAGAGAGAGAGAGAGAGAGACTGACTCGGCGAGGTCACCGAGCTGACGCAAAACACCAACAAGGCCAGACATGGCGACGCCTTCAAGTAAAGCCTCAGGATCATCCTTGAAGGCCGCTCTATAGAGCTCCGGATCCGCCAGGCTGAACTCATTCCTTATCTGGTACCTCGTCAACGGCATATCTTTTCGTCTCTTCCAGCCAAAAAGAAGACACAAACCCTAAATTTCTGTTTCTATAGAAAAGAGAATCAAAATCTATCTTGATCTAGAAACCGCATTCAGTTGAGTGATTTTATATACGTTCTGTTGGCTCTTTGATTTTTTTTTTTTTTTTGAAGGAAATGAATGAATATGAATGAAGATACAGAGGAGAGAGACGTGAAGAGTGCGTGGGAGAGAGAGAGGGAGAGAGAGAATTTAATGGCCTTTTTTTTAATTTTTTTCTATTAGTAGACGTATTTTTCTTTTTTAAAAAGCGAGAGGTTTTTTTAATTTATTTTTTGGTGAGAAATGAAAAGGAAAGGAAACGGCAAGCATGCGTTGGTTGCGCGCATCGTGCCGGTTATAAATTATAATGCGCTCGTTGGCTGCCTTGCAATTGGATTTTTTCTTTTTCTTTTTTTTTTTTTTTGTTGTAATTGGAAACTAGTAATTACATTTACATTTGGATTTTATTTATTTATTTTTAATTTTAGTTGAGGCTAAGGGCCAAGGCCAGTAATAAGATATCTCGGGATGTTGGTGGTCCTCCTCAATCCTCATAGCCCAGCTTTCTAAATAATTTGGGTTTTGGTTTGGGTTTCGGGTTTGTATGTAGAGAGAGTTTGGGAAATTGTAGGGTACATCAAGGTAGCTAGGCCTAGGCCTGCCAAAAAACCGTTTATCAGTGGCGATTTAGGTGATCCCGCCCTTCTCAACATCGATCACGTAAAAAGCTGTGTTTGTATTGTAGTGTAGAATTATAAAATCCTAAACAGCAAGTCTTGGAATAATGATTGCCATTGCCCCCTATTTTATTTATTATTAGGGTTCATTTAAGAATTAAACCAAAATAATAATAATAATAGTGTATTAGTGCAGCTGCTCTCTCGAAACAATAGTAATTAAGCTAGGTGTAGCAAGTTGACTATTGAACAGACGAAACAAATGTGGGATTGTTGCATTTTGGTTTCACTCACCCAATCCATAAGTAGTTTTAAGTTGTAAGTATTGTTTTTGTTTATTTAATTACTTAAACAAAAATGTATATATTTTACTAGGAGAGGTCCCACTCCCACATTGGCTTAACTTAGGGAATTAGCAGTTTTATATATTCACCGATCCGTCACTGTGTCAAGAGGAAGATGATTCCAAGTGATATATAATTTGTCTGTTATATGTATATATAATCATGTAATCTTTGCTTCGAAGCTTTGGTTGATGGGGTGGGAACTGGGAAGCTTTCGGTTTCAGCTGATGTATGTACATGTATTAATTGCTATAGCAAGCTAGCTAGTAGCACTTAGGCCTTAGCGGCAATCAAAACCCTTTCCAACGTTTCCATGTCCCAATTAAATATTAGCCCAATGTACAAATTTAAAATTAAAAAGAAAGAAAGAAAAGGATGAAAAATGATGGGCTGCATTGCAAGTCCAGTGGATGCACGTCATGTATAAATTGTGTCATTCTTCAGTTGCTAAGCAAAGTCTGAGTTTGTTAAATTGCCTTTGCCGACTCAATGTAGTTGCAATTGCAGCAGGAAATTAGCTTTCAGTTTAATGGTGATGGGGCCACTCCTTTATCCAACATATATATTCTCCTAGTTGTAAAGACATTTCTGTGTCACCAAACCAACCAAATATCGATGGCGATATCATATCATATGATACATCGTGTGTCTCATGTATGTAACTCAGTAGCCATGTAAACAGAGTCAACTCAGCAACCATACCATAAGCCATGCAACTTCAAGTTGACAGATCCTACCGAGTCAACTCGGTTGACATGCAAACAGCTATCTCAAGATCCAACTGGAAGAAGACGTGGTGTCATACAAGTCAAGAATGGACAGCTAACTAGGTTGACTGTCAAACAGCCAAAGGTTGATATTTTCTCGTACATGTATGTTTTACTTTGTACGAATTCTCTTAAACATTTCATATTCCAGCCTTTCCATATATTCCGTATAATCAAATATGAACAATATAAATATCACACTTTCTTTCACTCTAACTCAACTTGATCCTAGAGTATTTAAACTCATCTGTGTATAACAGTATAAGTCTCTTTAATATCTTTATATACATATTTTTTTAATGAAATAATAAGTATCAAAATAAATTACAATTATAATTAAATAATTCTTAATATACATCTTGTTCTTTCTTTTTTTTTTTAATCAAAATCCACCACCAATTTCAACCAACAATCGGCCCCATAATTAGATCAAATTTACTTATGATAAAACTTTAACTTTGAGTAGACATGATGTATTTGATTTCATAGATTTCATGTCATTTTTGTTATTTACAAATTTTGTGCTTGAATACTCTTCACATCAAGCACTCTTTTTTTATTCTCACGAAATTGCATTTGCCCCGCAATTTCTCATTGTTGCTTCCATCTTAATGCTAGTATTCCCTTTTTTGTAACACCACGCCACATATTTATATCAGGAAGGCATTATACCTAAACTTTCTGTGCCGTGAGAAGATGGTGGGGTGGGGCATCATCAGGCATATGGAATTTTTTTTTTTTTAATTAGTCTTTGAGGATTCATGTTCTTCTTTTTATTGAAAAAAAAAAAAAAAACCCTACTTAACGGTTTTACAGACCGTGGATCAGATTGGGCTCTGAGAAAAAACGGAAGAACAATATATATATATATATATATACACACACTATGGGCAGCTCACAGAATAAACAAAAATCACATCAATAGTCCATATGATAAAAAAAAAAAAAAGTGTTATATCATCAATTAATTTGTAACTTTGTTCAAATTTAAATTTAAATTTTACAATCTGCAAAGTATAAGGACTAAATCTATAAATGTAATATCAAATAGTTAAAACACATTTATGACATTAAATTATGGTAAATTGTCAATAGAATATAATGCCTGATTGAAATTACTGAATGAGTCAAAAGGCTTTTCAGATGGATTGAAAGCATTTAAGAAGATTAAATGGTTAGAGGATTTTTTTTTTTTTGTCAAATATGAAAATGAATTACAAGCTTTAAAAAAATAGCGCTTGAGATGGATTTGATGTCGTTAATGCGATATCCTCTGATTTGTCGAGCTACTATTTTATCCCTATCCACCCCATCCCTCCATCTCCAAACATAAACAAATGTAATTTCTGTTTCGCATTCTTTTACATATAAGATTCTTAAGTGGTTCTTAAAAGTTTTCCTTAAAAATTTAGAGAATAATAGACAATACTAATGAACTTGTTAAAAATAACAATAATATACATGATGCATCTATGTAAATTTTGAGTCAAAAGTGAATACATTTAAATAATGATAGAGTTTTTATTATTAATTTTTTTCTACATAATCATTGAAAGCAAATAGAAGCTTCTATCTTTTGATCATTTTGCAATTAGAAGATCAATTCAGTGTCAAAATAGAAGTTATTATCTTTCCTCACTTGCAAAAGTTTTAGCTGAATCTATTAATTTATCATAACATATATTGAATTTAAGAAACATATATCTATAATATAAAATCTATAACAGGCTATATTATATTTAGCAAATTCACATCTAAAATGTTTCGTTGGTTCCTAAAGATCATAGCATTTAAAAAATAACAATGCTAATTATATTTAACTAACAAAAACTGATAGATTAATCGTGTAATTTGTCATTAACAAATATATACATAATCCAAATAAAACCAAATATCTATTGAATTCATTTTTAAGTTATCGATATAAAATTTAAGAGTTTCATAGCATGCATAATGTAGTACCGATAATTTTGCAAATCTGCATCAATATTTCATTAAGATGGCATAATTTAAAGTTGCAAATCTGTGTCATTGCTTTTGAAAAATTTGTTTCACTTGAAGCAAAAGTCATGGATGCCATTAAACAAGCCCAAGCCTGTTGGATGCGCGTTGTTCTTACGTTGGGAATTTATTCTTCATCTCATCAAAATTTATTATATTTTGAAATTTGTAGTGTACTTGCAAAACGTAACTAAAAGCTAAAATCCAATTTTCCTTTTCTCAATCTCTGCCTCCGCCTCCAAAAACGTCCCTGCAAAGAAGAAGAGCCAAATGGAGGAGGTGTGTGAGGGAAAGGACTTCTCCTTCCCTTCCCAAGAGGAGCACATCCTCTCCTACTGGTCCCATATCGATGCTTTCAGGGGTCAGATGGCTCGCACCCGCAACTTACCCGAATACATTTTCTACGATGGTCCACCTTTCGCCACTGGCCTCCCTCATTACGGCCACATCCTCGCCGGCACCATTAAAGATATCGTCACTCGCTACCAGTCCATGACTGGCCACCACGTCACCCGCCGCTTCGGTTGGGACTGCCATGGCCTCCCTGTTGAGAACGAGATCGACCGCAAGCTGGGAATCAAGCGCCGGGATCAGATTCTGAACATGGGCATCGATAAGTACAACGAGGAGTGTAGGAGTATAGTTACCAGGTATGTGGAGGAGTGGGAGACCATCGTCACCAGGACTGGGCGTTGGATTGATTTCAAAAATGATTACAAGACTATGGACTTGAAATTTATGGAGACTGTCTGGTGGATTTTTTCTCAGCTTTACCAAAAGGGACTTGTCTATAAAGGCTTTAAGGTCTGTTTACAATTACATTCCATTTTTCTTGCCATTGCTTCCTTCAAATTTTGCTTCCTTCAAATTTCCTTCAAATTTTCAGGTCATGCCATACAGCACGGGGTGCAAGACCCCGCTATCTAATTTTGAAGCCGGTTTGAACTACAAGGTACTTTTTTTTTAATTATTACTCTAATTATTTCTACTCAAGTTCGCCTAATAATTTCGTCCTTTTAGTTCTTTATATATATATATATATTTATATTTATATATTGTGTTATTGTGGGCCTTTTGAAAATGTTCCAAGTTCAACACCGATACTATTTTTTTCTTTTGTCCCAATCATGTCTAACAACACTTAAATGTGCAGCTTGTGCCTGATCCTGAAATAATGGTTGCTTTCCCCATAGTTGGTGATCCAGATAATGCTGCTTTTGTGGCTTGGACAACAACACCATGGACCCTCCCTGGCAATCTAGCACTTTGTGTCAACGCAAATTTTGTCTATGTGAAGGTCTGTTGGCTTTCACTTGTTACTTATTTAGGTCATTAGCACGAGATGGACGAGTTGTTTATCATGCCATATCTACTGCATGTTGGGCTGATGTAATAGTTAATCTTTGTTTTAGCGAATACATGATACCGTACCACTTGTTATTTTGTTCCTTGACTCCCACACCCAACAAACCTGTTTCTCCATCATGCTTCCCGTAGTCCTTTTACTTTGTTCATTATTATTTAATTTATGTCTTCTTCCTTAAGGTGTTATAACTCTCTTCAAGCGAAATTGATAACACATTTACAAATAGATTGGATAGTAACATTGAAATGCATGAATATTTTAGCCTTCTTACTAGCACTTTCTTGGTTGATGCATGAGGCATAAATAAGTTGAATCTTCTTTTGTCTCTGAGGACTATAACTCATGGATTGTGGAAATTTTATGTGAGTATGCTTGCTTGCATAATGTAGATAAGGAATAACCTTTTCTCCCCTAAAGAAAAATTGGGTTTTGTAATTAAATTTCAGGTTCGCAATAAGTACTCTGGAAAAATCTATGTGGTTTCTGAGTCGAGGTTGTCTGAGCTTCCAACCGAGAAACCAAAGTTTGATGCTGCTAATGGACCTTCTGGTGATTCCAAGAAATCTAAGACCAAAGGATCTTCAGGTGAAAAAACTAAAGATTCTGGAGCAGATTCCTATGAAGTCTTAGGCAAATTCTCCGGTGCTTCACTGGTGGGGATGAAGTGAGTATTCATGGGTATAGTTATCTTTACATTGTCCTAGCAGGCTTTATAAAAGAACTTTATACAGGCTGTATCCTAGCAGTTCTCTTTTTAGTATAAATTGCTGTTTTGAATGGTGATGTATTTTTACCTGGCTATCCATTGAAATTATCTTGGATTGCCAACAACCGTGTGGTGTGTTGGTAGAGTGCTGGACTCTCAGTTTTAGTGTTTGGACTTGATCCCTGGTAACCTAAATTATATAAAAAATTTATCTTGGATTTATTTGTGTTGAGGATGTCAAATAATGTTGAGTTTTTTTTAAGGGGAGATCTCTAGTTTTCAGCAACTTGGCCCATGTTTCAATGATCCCCATCTGGATGATCTCTAGTGTGCAATATTATAAAGCTACGGTTCTCCACAAGTAGGGAATCGTGTTAATGTATTTTATCTGCTGCACTACACAAAGTACATATAAAAGATTACCTGCAGAGTTGACAATCGATTTTGGCTGCTAGTTATGATGTGTCTAGAGAAAATTAAAATTTGTGACTGTGGCTTTTTGAGATATTTAAAAATGGTTTTGAGCCTAGGCCAGTCTCTTTGTAGTGAGATACTTAGAGGAAGTATATGTTGCAGGTATGAACCATTGTTCAACTACTTCTTGGAGTTCTCAGATGTTGCTTTTAGGGTAATTGCTGACAATTATGTAACAGATGACAGTGGGACTGGAATTGTTCACTGTGCTCCTGCGTTTGGTGAAGATGACTACCGGGTTTGCATTGGGAATCAAATAATCAATAAGGTTTGCCCTAAATACCTTCTCTGGATATATTTTTCTATAGGTATTAATTTCTTTTATCCTTGGATGTATAGGTTCTGTCACATTTTGCATATTTTTCATTTGGTGCTCATGCCTTAGGTAACGATCTTGGTTGAAGGTCTTCTCATGATTAAATACTTTTTTTTTCAAGCTTTATGCTCTGGTTGTCTTTGTGGATTCTGAACATATTGTTTCCCTTATTTGACTACATTTTGATGTTGAAATGTAAGATTAGCTCATGTCCGAATCAGTGTCTAGGTCTAATTCCTAAGAAGGGTTAAGTTCTGGAGAAAATGGTGGGAGAGAGCTGCAGCTCACCCATTCTGTCGTTGTCTATCACAAATATAATTGAACTTTCAGAGAATTGAGGTTCTTGAGGCAGGAGTGCTGCTTAAATTTCCCATGTTTATTTGATTATATTTTTAGATGGTCTGTGTCACCTGTTGTTTTCCTTTATCACAAATGCATTTTGTTATTTTCTTTTTTTTTGAAAATTTAGTGGATAAATGGAAGCATTAGTTTCATTTCTTTCATTCATTATACTGGTTTGCATTTTATATGAACTGAACTAATTTCTATGTATTTATAGTGTTTTATCCCTCAGTTTAACATCGCACCTTCTTTCTACATCTTTTACCATTAATTTATCTATTTTTGGCCTGTAGGGAGAGAATCTGATTGTACCAGTTGATGATGATGGTTGCTTTACTGGGAAAATTACCGATTTTCATGGGTGCTATGTTAAGGATGCTGATAAGGATATTATTGAAGCAGTAAAGGTCAGATTGATGCAAACTTTTATGTTTTTGTTTGGCTAAGTATTAGTTCCAAGCCTTAATTAAGAAGGAAAAGAGGAATATTGTCGAGCATCTATGGGCAACTTCAGATTATTGTTTATTTCCACTTTGGGAGTGCCTGTGCTTTTTCTGATAGCTCCACCTCGATAGGGGGGATCTTGCATTGAATCCATGTCCTCGGATGCAAATTTAAAGTCAGTGGTGATAATTTTTATTACCATCATGAGCAAAAAGAAAAAAGAAGAATCTAGTTGAGATGTCTTAAGATTTGTTTCTCACTATGTTTTTATGCTTTCTGTTATTTTTCCTTAATTTTATCAAGCTCCTCCTTAATTTCTCAGGTAAAAGGCAGGCTTGTTAAGCTTGGAACCTGTACACATTCTTATCCCTTTTGTTGGAGATCTGATACTCCTCTTATCTATAGAGCTGTTCCGAGCTGGTATGTCTGATTCTATTACTTTTATTCAGAAAGAATAAGAATCTCAGTGTATTATACCTTTCCTAAATAAAAGTATAAGTTTTAGACTGGTTGAACTTTTTTTATTTGACCCTCCCTTAATGACTGTTTTACCAAGCCTTGTCTTTAATGTTTTTGCCCAAATCAGCTCATAAAGTAACTTTAGTTGTTGGCTCATTTAATTATCAATCCTTTTGATGGTAATATTCTCGAATACATTGGAGAGGAAATGCTAATTGTATTGCTCAAATTTGAACTTTCATTTTATGCTTATTTTGGTGGGGGAATGTAGCTATATACACATGTGCTTTTGGTTGATTCTTCTGGAACTAGTACAGACGAGCAAAATGCTTGCAACTCCCTTCGAGAGCATTAGTTGACTAGGGTTTCTCGTGGCAAAACAAATTTATCAAATTAAGCTGATGAATGTTGAATTGTTTATGTGCTGTGCATCCTATTTTTTATGCAATGATATACTTAATTGGTAATTAAAAATGCTTTTAAGTTGAAAGGAATCATTAATTTCTGTAAATGGAACTTTATCTTATGAATGGTTGGTAAGTTCTATATTAATTTGTGCATAAATAAGCAATTTTGAGTTGGTGTAAACAATTCACTTCTATATGGGATGGACAAGTAGGCTGCCGACTTTGATGGTTCATGCATGCTGCATTTTTTGCATTGCCTTTCTGCTAGTGCTGATAAAGCCTGTTGGAGTCAGTTGGTGGATGACTAGTTATTTACTCTTAGTGCATGGCGGTTATAGCTGACTTCAAAAGTTGGTTAGAATGCTGCATTTTTTGCATTGCCTTTCTGCTAGTGCTGATAAAGCCTGTTGGAGTCAGTTGGTGGATGACTAGTTATTTACTCTTAGTGCATGGCGGTTATAGCTGACTTCAAAAGTTGGTTAGAATGTGCAAAAGGAGGGAAGACAGTCTAAATTGAGATGTGAGAAGGTTTTAAATGTGCAAAGAAATCGTAGGAAAGTTAATCTCAATGTGATTTAGTAAAACTTGCTGTAGACATTGAAGGATGTGTAATTTTGATTGCATAAGTTCCACATACTCTTTTTGTAGAGGTAGACATTTTAAATTGCTTTGCTCTAGAAAACTCGTGCTTTGAAACCTCATATCCTCTGTATAGTTGGGTAATGCTATTAATTAACTAGTTTTGGTGTTCTTTATTTTCTTCTGTTCCTATTGCTCCTGCATTGCTGTTTCTTTCTCTGTTTTACTAGTTTCTACATTGTGTACTAACCTATAAAGAACTTTTGATGTCTGTATGTGCAAGGATTCTGGAGATCATGCTTTTGCTTCCTAGCTTTCATTTTCTACCCTATTCTAGTTATTTTAAGTCCTGTATCATATGTTTTAGGTTTGTGTGGGTGGAACAACTGAAAGAGCAACTATTAGAAAACAACAAACAGACCTACTGGGTACCCGATTATGTGAAGGTTAGATGACTTTTTTCACTGCCTGTTGATATTCTTTTTTTACTTTTATGAACAAGCTCAATTGGTCTGGTGTAGTGATTCTGTTTACATGGGCCTGGATTTTAGCTTAATGAAAAGCTTGAACAATGCCTAAGAGGCGGATGAAAATAATTTATCTTGTATTCATGTATCTTTCAGACTCTTACCTTCTCATTTTTTTTTTTTTTTGGTCATTTTACAGGATAAACGTTTTCACAATTGGCTGGAAAATGCAAGAGACTGGGCTATTAGTCGAAGTAGATTTTGGGGCACTCCAATTCCTGTGTGGATTAGTGAAGATGGTGAGGAAGTAATAGTCATGGATTCTGTTGAAAAACTTGAAAGGCTTTCTGGTGCTAAGGTTTGGCATTTTTCTCTTCTCAAATTTCCCATGGCTAGGATGTTACTCTCTTTAGGAAGAAAGGTGTCTTTGGCCTCTCTCTGTTTCCTCTCCACATTTGGTTCTCCTTTTCTCCTTGGCTGTGGGCTGTCATGATAGATTTAAAACTTTCCTTCTCTTATTTCATGTATTGGGCGTACAATGCATAGTGGGTTTGTTTCAGCACTGCTCTTGGCCAGTGAAAAAATTTTAAGGATTTACTAAATCTTCCTAAACAAAGAGAAAAACGATATTATGTTATTGATTGAACCCCGTGTTTTCAGCAGTTGACCAATATATGGGCCAATAATCTGGTACCTTCTTATTGCGTTGTTTGAAATTCTAAATGGTGGAGTTTGTTTCGCTTCGTATCTGTCTTGGTACCACCACATTATTTTATTGTTGGGAGCAAGGTCCAGTAAATTTCTTTTTGTATTCAATTTGCTATTGCTTTTCAATTTTCTTTTTCTATTTAGTTCTCTTGGAATATTATATTGTCTACTTTTATACCACTATTGAAAATATTTGGGCTCAACAATATGTATGGGTTTGTGTTTAATTTATTTTATTATTTCAGGTCTTTGATCTCCATCGTCACAATATTGATCATATCATTGTACCTTCTACCCGTGGTCTAGAGTTTGGTGTGCTACGACGAATAGATGACGTAAGCTGAGTTTTGGTTGTTTTGATGCGAAGAGCTGTTGTTATTTTTTGTAATTCATTAGATTCTATGTTGCTGATCTAGTGTCCAACCCTATCTTCAAATTTGATCAATGCTAATAATTTTTTTGACTTGGTTTCTGCTAAACATCTTCATTTGTCAGTTCATTTTACTTTTATGTCTCTATGCTGTATATTCAATTTTTTACGCAGTTTAGTCATGCTGAATTATTTTGGCAGGTATTTGATTGTTGGTTCGAGAGTGGATCAATGCCTTATGCTTACATCCATTATCCATTTGAAAATGTTGAACTTTTTGAAAAAAATTTTCCTGGGCATTTTGTGGCTGAGGGGCTAGATCAAACTCGTGGATGGTTTGTTCCCTACTTTTAGATCTGTTATTCATGATAATTACTGGATTTTAGAGCATACGTGGATCATAGCTTCTCTCTTATGTACTTTGTGCAAACAAAAGGAACAAGCCTCTGAGCTGCTGAATTTGTCCAGTTTCTTTGACTGTTGGTTTTAGATTTCTTTGACATGCGAGATTAATTGCAAAGCATTTTCCATTTTGTTATAACACTATAATGTTTTCTTCAGGGGGAGGGGGGGATCAAGCAATTATAGAGTTTAGATTGCCATCTCATTCAGTTAGTTAACATTTCAATTACCTTCTTAATTGATTACTTTTTTACAAAACTTCATTCTTTTCCTATGACAGGCCTTTCTCTTTTTAATTAATGTTTTTCTTTATGCTGCTTGTACGGTTTTCCAGCAGTGATGTCAAAATTAATTTTCATTTCTTGCGGATTGCATTTATGAGAATACATTTTTTATTATTTGTTTCATGTCATAGTGTCATCAGTTGTGGTTTTCAAATGACTAATCATTTTTAGGTAACAATGTGATTAACTATCTATGGGAATCTGTTTTGATCCATGTTTAACCCTTAAAGAAATTTCTTGAATGAAGTTTTGTTTTGGAATTTTATTTCTTCCATTATACCTTGCAGGTTTTACACTCTTATGGTGTTGTCAACTGCATTATTTGGAAAACCTGCATTCAGAAATCTGATTTGCAATGGACTTGTCCTTGCTGAAGATGGAAAGAAGATGAGTAAAAGATTGAAAAATTATCCTTCACCCATGGAAGTCATTAATGACTATGGAGCTGTAAGTTATTTTTAGTATAACTTTGTTTTAATCTTTTTCTATTTTTTTTTCACTAAATTCAGGCCAGTTTCTCATTTTGGTCTTTATTTATTTCTTTCTAGTTGCATGAATTTTGTTTCACTCATCCGCCACATAAATCATTTTTTAATTCTACAGGATGCTTTACGGTTGTACCTAATAAACTCCCCAGTTGTTCGGGCTGAGACCTTGCGTTTTAAAAAGGAAGGAGTTTTTGGTGTTGTAAGTATTTTCTGGGCATTATTAGATACCAGATCTTGGGTCCGTAGAGTTTTGTATCATCTCATCATTTCTTTATATTTTATTTTGGTGTTCTTTTGCATTTTTCAGACTTGCATTTTCCTTGTCTCTTATCTTGATCTCTGCTCAGGTGAAAGATGTCTTCCTCCCATGGTATAATGCATATAGGTTTCTTGTTCAGAATGCAAAAAGACTTGAGTATGAGGGTTCTGCCCCATTTGTTCCTATTGTTCTCACTGTTCTTCAGAAGTCATCTAACGTGCTCGACCAGTGGATAAACTCTGCAACCCAAAGTCTTGTTCACTTTGTTCGTGAGGAAATGGATGCCTATCGACTTTACACGGTTATATCTATAAACCATCATAACCTTTTCGGATTTCTTTAAATATATATATATGTATGTATATATATACACATACATATATATACATACATATACATACATATATATACATACATATATATATATATATATATATATATATATATAAAAGAGAAACCTTAAAGATAATACGAAAGTCAGTTTTGAAAATTGGTAACATTTTTCTAGATTCTGATATAGATTGCACACTTTAGTTGTAATTTGAGCATTCAGATTTGTCATCAGCTTGGCAACTTTGACAGCCAATACCAGCTTTTTAAGATTTAAGAATTATGTGTGTTACAATAGTGATGATGAAAGAGATTAAATTGGTTTCAGAAGTTGTAACTACTATGCTACCATTACCTTAATATGTTTCAGATACTTTTTCTTAATAGATGCTATGTACCATTTTGTTGTACATCTGTTATGTCACATGGTGATAGAACTAAAAAGCATATATATGGTTACATTTTTTAGGTGGTTCCGTATCTATTGAAGTTTCTTGATAACCTTACGAATATATATGTGAGATTCAACCGTAAGAGACTAAAAGGCCGTACCGGAGAGGAAGAATGCCACACTGCTCTCTCTACTCTCTATAATGTATGGACCAGTGTCTTATTTTCATAATGGCAACTCATTTTTTCTAACTGATATTGTGTGTTCAGCAGCAGTCATATCCTTATGTACATGCTTAGGAATTTGTACTATGGTTTTAGGTGCTTCTAACTTCATGTAAGGTTATGGCCCCCTTTACACCGTTCTTCACTGAGGTTCTTTATCAAAACATGCGAAAAGTTTGTGATGGAGCGGGGGAAAGCATTCATTATTGTAGTTTTCCTCAAGAAGAAGGAAAGGTATCGTTAATCTTTTCTATAATTATGCTACTATTGTTTGGTATATGTAACTCATTAATGGTTTATTTGTCAATGGCTTCATGGACTATTTGCTCCCAAAATTTTCTAGTTGGAGTTTTTTGAGAAGTATGGACATTTATTTTTTTAATTATAGATGGTGTATTATACTCCACTAGATAATTACTTGGCTGCTTTGTTGAATTAAATGCCATTGATTTCTTAGAGAGGGGAGCGAATTGAAGAAAGTGTGGCAAGGATGATGAAGATAATTGATGTTGCTCGTAACATTCGTGAGCGTCACAACAAACCTCTCAAAACACCTCTCAGGTCTGCTTATAAGCTATCTCTAGCCTCATATTTCTCTTATATGTTTCCGCTCTTTCTTTACTCTCTTGCCCATTCGTTCTTTGTACTTTAGGGAGATGGTAGTTGTTCATAAAGATGAAGACTTTCTTGGTGACATAGCTGGCAAACTAAGAGAGGTGCGTGAACAGTGTGGAACCTTTAATCCCTTTTTCACTCTTAGTTTAATGAATGCCCTTCTTTCTAGTGATCCTCTTTTTATCCCATGTGGTCGTTATCTATACTTAAAAATTCTTTTCAAAGATGCATTCAAGGCCGATTATCAAGATTGTTTTTTCCTGTCATTCCTGGGGTTGTAATCTTTTAATGTCCTTGTAGTTTGTACCACTTATAGGAACTACTGTTTTTCTTCTTTACTGCTATGTTTTTTTGGGGATATCCAATGGAAAAAAAGAGAAATAAGGTAAATAAACAAGTCCTCTGTTGTTCATTGCAGGTTGGTAAATTTCATTTTAGCTGTTGCATTTTTTTTTTGGTTTACTATCCCTCATTATATACATCCATCAGATATTTGGGGCATCATCAGTGACTTTTGCATTATTACCTTAAAGTTTTGGGAAACTTGCTGAATTGAAAGACAGCCCTTGTTTTGGTTCCTTTACATTTTAAAAATCTAAGTTTCTTTTTCCAAACTGTTTAGATTTCTAAGGAGTTGATTCTGTATGTTGATATAGGAAGATTCTTTAAGAAGGAACTAGACGTGAGTCAGATGTTTACAATTTTTTCCTGTAACTTGATGGCATTTAGAAGTAGAATTGATGCAATGAGATGGTTAATATTATTTTAAACACCCTCCACATAGTTCAACCTCCTTCCTGAAATTACTTATTTCCCTTTGGGTGGTGTGTTCATCCAATTGAAATAAAAGTTTAGTGGTTGGGAAACATTTCCACTGTTCTCCTTGTATCTGATTTTCCTCTTCATCTTTTTTCCCCATGTTCTCTTACTGTAGTATGTATTGGAGGAGCTCAATATAAGGTCTCTTGTTCCATGCAAAGACACTTTGAAGTATGCTTCTGTACGTGCTGAGCCCGATTTTAGGTATGCAATGAATTTTTTTAGGCAACAATGTATGATTCTGTAAGTGCAAAGCCTGATTGTATAAGGTCTCTTGTTCCATGCAACTTTCCCCACTGCCCCTCCGTGCCTTCTTTCAAGAGGAGCAGGCGAGGGTACAGAACTACATTTACCAAATATTATTTGCTTATTCTATTATTTCTTGCAGTGTATTAGGTAAGCGACTAGGGAAATCTATGGGAGTTGTTGCCAAGGAAGTCAAAGCCATGTCCCAGGAAGATATCTTAGCTTTTGAGAAAGCTGGGGAGGTGACTATTGCTACGCACTGTTTGAAGCTTACTGATATTAAGGTATGCCAACTTATACTGGTAGGTTAGTTAAGCATAGCTTTTTATTGAATCTCATTTAATGTATTTGTTAAAATTGTTTTGCTCTGTCTCTTTGTTTAGTTTTTGTGGTGATAGCATCACTTGAAACGTTCTGAAATGATAAATGTTTTCCCAAGTGGGCAAATAAGAATGGATTGTAGAATTTTCATGGAGATAAGTGACTAGCTGTTTCTTGAACTGCTGGCTTTTGTCTGTGCTTCTTTACTTTCTTGAAATAAGAAGTGGATGCTACTTCCTCTGTGATTGCTTAAAGTTTCTACATTCATTTGATAATGGTCGTATTTAATTGCTTTGCCAACAATGGTGTTTGATGTAAAATATGTTGTGTAAATAAATGTTTTATTTGTTTCAAAACTGTTCAGCTTGTGTGGGAGTTTAAACATCCTGATGGCATGACAGTTGAAGAGATGGATGCTGCTGGAGACGGTGAGGACTATTAATGACATTCTGATTGGTGATTTATTTCTATTGAAATGGAAAACAATCTCTCCCTTCCCATAAAGTGATGTGACAAAGTACTTTTTTTTCTCAATTTTCTTTGTTGTAGGTGATCTTTTGGTGATTTTGGATTTACGTCCTGATGAGTCATTGTTTGAAGCTGGTGTTGCACGTGAGGTAAATAAATCATTGTGCTTGTGACACCATTAATCCTAATTCAAAAAAATGTGGTATCTTTTCATCTTCTCTCATTTCTTGTTAGTTAGCAAATGTGTTTGTGGAAATATGATGACCTATATTGGTTGATAATGCCAGATTGTGGTTAAGTAAATTTGTTTCTTTGATATGGGGAAAGCCACTTAAAAGTTTATGGTAATAAATTCCTTGGAAGTGCCAATATTGTAAAGCTATTTCTGATGCATTGGACTCTTTTAACTTAATTTATTGTAGGTTGTTAATAGAATTCAAAAATTACGAAAGAAAGCTGGCTTTGAACCAATGGATACGGTGGAGGTCTATCTTGAGTCCTTGGATGAAGATAAGTCAGTCATCCAACAAGTTTTGAACTCACAGGTAGTTTGCTTTTTTTTTTTGTTGTCAAACAATTTGTTAACTTTGCATGTTCTCCTTCCTAAGTTTGCTGGAATGAGAATCTAATAACAATTTTTATGAGGACGTTTGCTCTTTGTCTGATATAATGAGTAATTTACCTTATATATATATATATATATATTTGGTAATGGAACCGCATAAGCATCCTAGCACCTGTGCATGAGATAGGTGTGAAAAAATTAAGAAATAAAATTATGTGAATAACTAAAAGTAAAATTGAATGTATATTGAAAAACTGCTCATAAAGAATTATACAAGCACCTTAGGTTTATATGCAACTAACTAGTAGGTAAATTAGAAAACTAAATCTTCCTAAAACTGATCCTATAATTGAGAGATTATCTATCCTAATTTTTTGTCCTTAATTCTAGGGATACAAATACTATTCTAGAGATACAAATATAAATATACAGTTTATAAAATTACACCCAGCTGTAAATGAGTGTTTTCCCACAATAGATAGTGTGTGAGAAGAGAATTTCTGTGCACTTGCATCATATATTTGTGAAAGATTTTGTCGTCTGAGGGACAGTGCAAGTCCCTCCAAATAAGGCATGTGATTTGCATTAGTTGACAGGCATTCTGTTGCCCATCTTCTCATAAATCTTAATTTGCAGTGTGCTGTATATAATAGCTTAATGTTGTATCTTATGGCAGGAAAACTACATTAGGGATGCAATTGGATCTCCATTGCTTTACTCTAATATGATGGCACCGCATACAGTAAGTTTGATCAGTTTGAGTTTGAAATACCTTAATCCTGAATTAGCTTCTTTGAATTTGGTTGATCTAAAAAGTATAACAGCAAACCAATGTGCTTAGGATCTTTACATTCTGAGATGACGTGGAATGCATGTATTCCTAAGATTAGTGTTATCTAATGCTGTAATTTGCTATATGCATGTACCTGAAGGATTAAATTTCTTAATCCTGCCTTAGGTTCTCATTCATTTCAAATCCTATCTGGTCGGTAAGCGATACAGTCAACAGATGTGTGTTAACAACTAACAATTGAGTGTTCCTATTTGCATTGATAGGATCCTGTCTTTCTTACATTACCAGTGGCTTTAAGCTTGTAACTTTCTTCCTAATGTATCCTGTAGATTTATGCTTGCAGTTTATATTGGAGATCTGTGCTTGCAGTTTATGTGTATACAATATAATGGTTCTGTGTTTGTTTCAAATGAGATAAAATCTGTAGTGAACATACCTATGTATTTTTAGAAAGATATTACCTCCCTCCCCCACCCCCCCCCCCCCCCCCAAAAAAAAAAAAAATCAACCTTTTTCCATTTGCATGGCAGCAGCTTTTAGTCAGTGAGTGTGCTTTTAGAATGTACGGGTTTCTTATTCTATTGTTTTACTTCATAAAAATTGCAGGTTGTGCTTTGTGAAGAGAATTTCGAAGGCATTTCTAACATGTCATTTAAAATAAGCTTGGCTAGACCTGCCCTATTTTTCAAGTCAAATGCTATTGTTGCAATATGTGCAGGTTAGGCTGCGTTTTGTCAAATCATGTTTTGCTGCTGCCAAGGTGAAATGTTTTTCTCTCTCTGATTCCATTAATTGAATGATTGCAGGAGATACCAAATTTGCACAAAGTCTGCAGAGTTACCTTCTATCAAGGGACTATTCTTGTTTGAAATCCGAGTTTCAACTTGGACAGGGCAAGGTTGGGTTTGCTTATGAATCGTAATATACATCAGTAATATTCTAGCAGTGGTTGGCCAGCTACATGTAGCACCTTGTCTCAATTGTTTTTCATGTTTCCTTTTGCATCGCAGATGAAAGTTGATTGCATTGAAAATCAGCCTGCAGTGGAAGTGACACTGGGAGAACACGTATTCTTGACGGTGGGAGATTACTACTTGACGGCAAAAAAGGGCTGTTGATATTCCTTCCACTTTCCATTGCAGGGGATCAATACAAATTTACACAAACCTGACAGCATACGCTCATAGTAACTTCTCTGTTGTACAGACTACAGATAATAAAATAGAGTGAAAAACATTCTTATTTTGAAAAACTAATGCAACTTTTTCATCGTATAAACATCATCAGCGTGGTTGCTGTGAAGAATTGTAGATTTTCATTTTTTTTTTTTTTTTGGCATTAAGGTCTTGATGTTTGCAGAAAACTTTTTTTTGGATTATCGACTTTTCTTTTTAAATCCACATGCGAAAGTATCAAGCTCAAAAATCATATTTACCATTGGCTAATTTGACTTCACTTCTTTCATATTCAACATCGTTTGCTGACTGGTCTGTCACCTTCTCTTGAAACTTTAATTAAATTGAAATACGAGCAATTAAAGTCATATAAAGTGTTAAATTTTTTTACTGATTGATCATTTGAGTTATTATTATTATATTAAATAAAATTATTTAAATGATAATATGAGATAATTATTTGTCTATTTTAATAAATTATCCATCAATGAGATAAAAGGTCTTGTAAAAATTCATCATATATAATATAAGATAATATATTCACAAGAAAATATTATTTGTTTTAATAACAAAATTTTACTTTTAATCTTGGTTTTCTTAGTGTAATTCCATCGGTTTTGTGAAGAATTTCTTCGATCGAGACATTTCTACATACGAAATTTATTCTAGTTTCAAAGTAGTTAGAATAAAAAATAAAACAAGTTAATATGATGAAAATAAATAAAAAATCATATTTATTATAAAATATACATCTACCTAAACCCACTTTCATAATACACATTCACGGATGGGTTATGAAAAAAAATAATAAAATAAAATAAAATAATTTTTTATATTAAATTTGATTATTACAAATAAAATCACAATATTTCAATAATTAATAATATATACATTTCACTAAATTATCAAATATATAAATTATTTCAAACAAATATAAATCTTAATAATATATAAATTACTTTAAAATGAGATAGCTATTAATAATATATAAATTATAACATCGAATCAACATAAATAATTTTAATTTTTATAATTATTATTAAAATTTTAAAAATATTAAATATAAAACATCTATCAAAATATATATAAATCTTAATACATATCAAACCTAAATTGACAAATATAAATCTTACACATTTAAAAATTAATAAATCTATAACAAAACCTAATAAATCTCAATAAAACTTTCACAAACAAAAATAAATAACTCAACAAATAAAAAAATTCTCCACTAATATTAAAAATAAATCTAAAAAAATTAACAATACTCAATGTTAATACTCAACAAAAAATTCAACAAAAATATATAACTAACCAATTTTAACAACTATATAATCAAAATCCAAATAAATTTTAATAAATATAAAATCAACAAAAACTCAACAAATTGCTAAACAAAACCCAAATAAATTTTAACAAATAAATAATTAACAAAAACTCAACACATTGATAATCAAAATCCAAATAAATTTTAATAAAAAATTAAATCATATCCTCAACAAATATATTACATAAAATACAAAATAAAATAAAATAATTAAAAAAATTACCGAAAAGAGGGGACACATTGACATCTGTTAGCGCACCTGGACAACAATGGAGAACAACGTGGCAGGGAGAAAGGGAAGAGAGAGAGAGTGTGGGAAAAGAGAGGGAAAAGGGATTTAAGGATTTAAGAAAGAAATCAAGCGAAAAATAAGTTATTCGACAGGGAAGATTTAAAAATTTTTTACTTTTGGTGACGATTTCATTTATAAAAATTTCTTCGATAATATTAAAAAAATTTAAAATACTTTTATCAACCATTTTATTGACAAAATTTTCATCGATAACATTAAAAAAAAAATTTTTAAATTTTTTTATCGACGAAAGTTTTTGTCAGTAACTTTTATTGACAAATTTATCAATAGAAATATTTATTGATAAAATTGACAGTAATTTGTACCACATTTTTAACGATAAATTACTGATAGATTTAATTCTATCTATAAAAATATTTTCTTTTTAAATTTCATCAACATTTTGTTAATAATTAGCGATAAAAAATTTTTTGTCTAATGTTTAAAATTCTAGTAGTGGCTTGGTAAAAAGGGTTTCGTGAAATCTTTTTTGCAATCTGTCTTTTTACACTATGTCATGTTTCCTTTTCCCCAAAGGTTTGTGCCAGAAACTGAATATGATTATGGGAACATACTAATTGAGTCATAATAAGGAGCATAAAGGTATTCATTAGATGACCTGGACAAAGCTTTGCAAAACAAAGGAAGTTGAAATGGGGTTTCCAGAAATGGTAGCCTAGTGCGAAAAGGATCTATGTATAAAAAATTACAAAAGCTATATATATATATATTTACAAGTGAAGGACGGTAAACAAGAGAGAAGAGATAAAGTGAGAAAAGAAAGGATGAATGAAAGGAATTGGCCTCATCGAGCTTAGATACAATGAAGCTTTAAATAGAAAAATTATAACCTATGAATAATAATTTTGTACAGTTACCATTACAGTATACAATAGAATTTTATCTACAGTACTACTACAATGACTTGCTACAGTGTCTTTCGCAGTAGGTCTCTATCTTTTTCTGCTACAGTGACTGCTACAATGATATTTTATTTGTCTGCTACAATGACTGCTACAGAATTTTTTGTCTGCTGGTTGTGGGCGCCGAATGTAATTTATCTTTTAGTGTCGGCTATTTGTTTTGGCTTATCCTGGATTAGAATATGCACAATCTTATCACTCCATAGCATTGTTTAAGTTATGAAATTCTTCATCAAGTGCGTTAAGAGACTGGAAAGATTGAGAAGATTCAGAATGTGTTTTGTTCCACATTTGCCATCCTTGTTGATACTAGTATAGTAACTTAGTTGGATGATCTAGATCTTCCATGTTTGATAATTTTTTCAGTAGCTCAATTGCATCTGGAGCATTTTGTATATCAAGATCATCATGTAGTTCAAAAAATCTGATAACAAAAATACGTCTACCATCTGTCCAGCAAGCTATTTTTGGATAGTCTGATTTTGTGGCTAGATGGAGAAATAATTTTACTTTGTCCATAAGATCAGTTCCTGTTTGGATTGGTATATTTAGGGATAATTTTGTTTAAATCATTTGAGAACTCGATATGATCTGTAGGTGGATCAAGTATATTAAAGGGTTGAAGAAAATGTCCACCGAAAATTGTATCAAATTCTTATATTTAATAAGGTTGGTAAAATCTTTCTCTTTGAAAGGTACCTAAAAGACTATATATGATAAAATGAATGTAGTAAAAATGTTTTGACCATTTTACACATTCAATAAAGCGATGTTTTATAAAGGCCGAAAAAACTTTTAAAAGGTGAAAAGAAAAGTTTTGTACATTAATCTGTCCGACTAAACAAATTCAATACTTTTTACATCAAAGGTTTCATGATCAAGTCAAAATTTAATTTTAAGTATATATTCGATAAAAGAAGTATTATACATATATGTAAAAGTATAATAATCAAAAAAAATTTTCATCAATAGGTTTTCTGTTGAATGTAAAATAGAAGAATTAATTTGTTGGAATGATTCTTTGGTTAAGAATGTTACAGTTTTTTTAAAAAGAAGAATTCTCTTAAGCTTGTTTAGCTTAGAGGAAACATAATTTTTTTTTCAAAATATTCATATAAATTCAAGAAATTGTTTATCTCTTAAAGACTGTACTGATTTTCTTTCAAAGCAAAGAAATCAATATCTTGCTGTTTTAGCAAATTTGTTGATATAAGACTTTGGAAAACTATTTCTTTGAAATTCTAAAATTTTTTAGCCTGGTTGACTAAGAACTTAGCTAATTTGATCATCCATTTTTGAAAGCTAGATTTGTTTTCTGAAAGATGGGATTTTCGAACATCATTTAACAATTTGTAGACTTGTGGTTCAAGTCCAGGGTTATAAAAATCTTTAATCTCTGGGTTAGAGAGTTTTGTTCTTTCAAGCAGTTGTTCTGTTGAAGAGACTGTTTGCGAATAACTCATAGGAGTCCATTCGTTTGAATCTTGAGCAAATTGAAAAATTTCAGGTTGAATTCTCATGAAATGAGGTCTATAAAATGGTTGTTAGTAAAGATATAATCCTTGGTTAGGATTAGTGTAAAAATTAAATCCTGGGTTAGGATTTGTAGAGATAAGAGGTCTTGAAGAAGAATGAGTAAAAAAAAAGAAGAGGATCTTTTACCTGTCTTCTTCTTGATTGTTCTCAATCCACCTGTATCATAGATTGGTTGTTTTTCTCGATTCATGTAGTCGACTCAGAGAATCTACAAGGAAATTTTTATCTCTGTTGATGAACTCTACCTGAAAATAATACTGACAAAGAAAGTTATACCACCTAATTCGCCTGGGATTATCAAAAAGCTTTCTATTTTAGAGAAAGTTTTTTACTGCTTAATTATCTGTTCTGATAACAAAGATCTCTGGGACTAAATAGATGTGAAAACGTTGTACACTATTTTTTATGGCTAATAATTCTTTTTCAAAAATAATATAATTTATTTCATTCAGTTTGAACTTATCGAAATTGTAGCCACAAATCAATTCATCTTTTTTATGTAGATTTTTAGCTTTTAAGACACATCCCTAATGTTCATCACTGGCATCTGTCTCTAAAATAAGTAAATCACCTTGTTTAGGTAGATAGACTTTATGTATAGTGGTTAAATCTAATTTAATCGGTTTGATAATATCAGAATCTTTGGGTGTCCAGACAAAATCATTATCTTTTCGTAATTTACGCAAAAGATAACTTTCTCTTTTGAAAATATTTTTAAAAAATTGCCTGCCATAATTGAGTATACTTAACAGCTGTTGTAGCTGTTTGACATTATTTAGTTGTTCTGGAACTCTTTGATCTTTGATATAATGTGATCCTGCAATGTTAGTCCATTTGCAGATAGATTAAGACCCAAAAATTCAATTTTTATTTTTTCGAGTTCAACCTTTTTAAGATTCAAAATAATACCATATAGAATAAATTCTTGAGCAATAAGATTCAGGTGTTTCCTGTGCTCATTAAAGTATTTGAAAATACTAAAATATCATCAATATAAACATAGCAAAATTGTTTATATTTGCTAAAAATACTATCAATTCAACGCTAAAAAATTTGAGGGGCGTTACATAGACCGAAAGGCATAATAGTCCATTGAAAATGACCTGATGGTGCACTAAAAGTAGTTAAAAGTTTAGAAATATCATTTAGCATGATTTGCCAAAAACCTGATTTGTAGTCAAATTTAAAAAAATATTTAGCATTTTTTGCTAAATTAATTAAAACATCTTTAAGAGAGATAAAATAGCCATCAAAAACAAGAATTTGATTTAATTTCTTGTAATTAATAACTATACGGGGTTTACCTCGTTTAATCTCAGAATGATTTCTTACCAAAAATGCCGTACTAGAGTGCGGACTAGTCATTGGTTCTATCAGACCTTTGTTGAGCAATTTTAAAATTTGTATTTCAAATTCTTCTATATCCTGTTTGGTATAAATCATAAGTTTTACTCTAATAATCTCTTTGGAGAATGAAGAGTAAGTGCACAGTATCTAGGACTGCATTTCCAAAGCTTCAATGGGTATTCACTTAAGTTTTCCTGCAAAATCTTATAAAGCCAATGTTTTTCATTAATAGCTTTAAGTTCAAAAATATGTGTTATTTATGGATGAAAACCATTATCACAAACATGATTATGCTTGGATAAAAGAGGAACATTTATTGATTTTTTATCAATAGTAAAAATAAGATAATAAGGGAAAACAGAAAATGGTAAATATTTATGTATAAAATTATTTCCTAACAGAATGTCTTCATGCATATTAGGAAAACATAATATTTTAGGTATAATAAATTTCCTATCATTTAAGGCAACAGAAATATGTTTAGCTTTTAGGTTAACTATGGTTTCTTTACCATCGATAGCTACTTTTATTATAGGATGCTTCATAAGTTGTCATTTTGTTGAAGGCAAAGCATTGGGTTGACAGCTAGAGATTGTTGCTCCTGTGTCAATCAAAATATTTAAACTATATGGTTTATAGTTTGAGAAATAAAAATATCCTTCTGTATAAGTATAATATTGAACTTTTTTAGCAAAAAAAATTATTTCTGATACATTTTGTGTAGAGATACGATAATTATTTATATAATGAAATATTTTAATATCTTCATTTCTAGTTTTTCTAGTTGAAGTAGTGTGTGAATTTAACACAAAATTTACATAATGATAATAGGTTTGGTTATCACCTGCATCTTGTTGAGATGGATTATCTCCTGTAAAAATAAGAATATGAGCATTTTCAGTATTACCTTATTGGCGTATACTATTTGCTCTTCGTAAGGCTTCTGTATTGTTTGTACTATGAAAACTTGAAAAAGAACTTTGGTAAGGAGTACAAAAAATTGATTACTTGTTATACTCTCTGTATCATCATCTTGTTGATGATCAAAAGCATTTGTGGGAGGTAAAACTAGGTTTTGATTAAAACTGGTTGATGCATTGAGATTTTTGAAGTAAAATTTTTTTTTTGATGAGAAAAATTTTAAACTTGGTATTTTCTATTTTTCAGAAGTATTAGAAAGATCTTTGAGACACCATCTTTTTGGGATTGATAAATCTGGGAGATTTACAAGTTTGGGTTTAATTTCTAAACAATCAAAATTGTTTGGTTCAAAAATTTCAATAATATTGAAATCTATCAGTTTGATAGAAGTATTGGTAGTATTTATAAATTCATAAACTGCTGACCAATTGATTGAAAGATCATGCGAAGTAGATTCGAAATTAGAATTGCTTATTTTGATTCGAAGGCATAAACATTTTTCAATGTTTTCATCAAAAATAGAAATAAAATAATTTGGTTTAACTTTGAATAAAACTACTCCTGCTGCTAAATTGGATTGGATTCCACCAATTACAACATTAGCAGGGTTTTGAAATCGATGATCCATTAAAACAGCTATTATAAAAATATCCTTTGTGAATAAAAATAGTAGTTTAATGGTAATCAAGATCATTCCGATATGGATGTATTTGACCTTTGGATATCTAGAAAGAAAATGACTTTTTTTTTTAGTAAAAAAGAAGATTTCTATCGATCTTTGTTTAGAATCGTTGGCGACCGTATCACCAGATAGTTTTTCTATATGACGTTTAGACCAAGGTTGAAATTGTTTAAACCAACTTGTTTTGTAAATCTCATTTGGTTTGATGAGTTGTAATTGTTTTAGTTTTTTATCAGAAATAAAATGAGTTTTTCTCATAATATTTTTAAGTTTAACCATTCCGTCTTCGTTGGTAGTTGTTGTACCTATAGAAGAGGCTACTAAAACATTATTTTGGTTAGATTCAGTATTTATCATAAAAATAAAATCTGATTCAGCTTCAGAAGAACTATAATCAGTTTCTAAAAAAACTTCATAATAAATTTTTTCATCAAATAATTCATCAGCAAAACAAATTTGAAGAAAAGTTTCATCAAGTGTTTTAATCATTTTTTTCGCACTTTTTCCTTTGTTAGGATAATTGTTTGCATAGTGACCTTCTTAATCACAAAGAAAACATTTACAATTATGTTTAGAAGATTTTTTCTTCATTTTAACAACAAATTTACCTTTTTAGGTTTAAAAGTTGTTATAGGTTTTCACTTTTTTCAAAAATATTTTCGTTTTTTCTTAAAACGGTGTTTCTTTAAAAAAGACTATTTATTGCAGCCAAATTCATATTCATTTTCTAAAATCTTTGTACATTGTTTATACGAAAATTTAGATTTTACCTACTTGACAGTTTTTTGCTTGAGGCAGTATTCATTGACCTGATTTTGAACATATTGTATTCTACATCCAAGAGTATCATAAAGTTCGATACTGAGATTTGCAGCATGAACTATTTTGAGTTTTAATTCTAAATAAACGGGATAATTTTGTAAACATAATTCATCTCATGGTGAGGAAAGTTTGAGAAAATATTTTTGTAACCAAAAGTTTGAATGTTTTTCATCCAATTTTTGATATTCAAAAAGATATTTTTTAGAAAAATCATTAAGATACTGAATATCACATAATTTTAATTTTGATTAAATAAATTGAGCTTCTTGAATGGGATCCAGAGATTCTGTATTACCACAAAACTTATTTTTCAAGATTTGGGTTAAATCTTTTAAAAGTTGAGGTATGTTTCCAATGGCTAACAGAGTTGATTTCTGTTGTTCTTCGAGGGTTATAGTTTCCTATTTTTTGAGAAATTGAAGGATATCACCTTGCCATGTACCACAAAAAATAATTGAGGAATCTTTCTTTGTTCCATTTCTCCTTGTATCATATGACAACAATAGGCATAGATTGTGCCTAATCCTTTATGGTTTTTCCATAGTTTTCAAGAAGGACTTTGGTTAAGTCTAAACAAGTACCGCTTTGAGAAACCGTTCGTTTGTTTAACGAATCGATAACATGGGTTTCAATCTTAACCTGACCTGTTTGGCCAAAATCAAATATTTATTTTATCTCATCGTTGTTTAGGTGAGAATATTTTTCTTTTAAATGAGAAAGATATTGATCCATTATATCGAGATCAAGTAAATCTGAAAACTTAGCATATCTTCAATATCTGGGTTAGATATTGCTTCTGCTTTTCTTTTCCCATGCTCCTCTATTTGAGGGATAAGAATTTCACTTGGTTCTGGATCTAGTTGATCTTCAAAACTATCATCTTCATTGAATGTGTTTTCATCTGATGAGATTGGTTCATTTTTTACTATTGGGTTAGTAGCAAGAATTTCAAAATTATTAGCAATTATATCATTATTTGCTTCTTCACTATTGGCACTAATTATGTCATAGTTAAACATATAATGATATTTATACTTAATAAAGAGTTCTTTATGTTCTTCATAAAGAATCTCTATTGCTTAAAGATAATCAATTGTTACAGATCTTCAGTTTTTTTCATTTTATATTTAAAATTTTCAATTATATATTTATAAGAGTCGAAATCAAGTTGTTCTTGTTTCGCCTTTACTAAGGAAGATAAAGGCTTATCATCATTTATCATAATATTACCATAGTAAAGAGGTCCAAAATCTGTAGATGTATCGAGATAATATTTTTTTGTCCATCTTTTCTACAAGCATGTCTACTTTATCTTTTATATTATCTATTTTTACAAAAAAATTTATAAAAAAATGAAAAAGTTAAATCTATTAAATTATTTATAATTTTATTTATACTAATATTATTATATTCATACTTAAGATTTATATGCAAATCATGATTATAAGATTTATTTTGATAAATAAAAACATTTTCTTCATAAATATCTATATTTTTTGTGCTTAAAATCGGTGTGCTATTCTGACAACGCTAGCCAATAAAGATAACTCTAACCACGAAAACCAATAACAACTTCAGATATGCACGTATAAACTTTGAAACACAGAGCTTAAAAAAAAGATACAAGTAAAAAAAAAAAATCTTATAAGATGAAATATAAGTAGATATTTATTATTGAATCTGTAATATAAGCTTTAACAAACTTTTGTATAAACTTAATGCTCTGATTTCATTTATAAGAGAGTGTAAAAAAAATTTATGTATAAAATATTACAAAACCTATATTTATATATTTACAAGTGAAAGATGTAAATAAAAGAGAAAATATAAAATGAGAAAGGAAAGGATGAATGAAAAGAATTGGCCTCTACTGGCAAAACAAGGGTGGAGATTGCTAAAGGACAAAAATCACTAGTCTACAGGGTTCTAAAGGCTAAATACTTCCCTCGTTCTTCTTTTCCTTAGGCAAATGTGGGACAAAGGTCCTTTTATACGTGGAAAAGTATTTGTAAGGGTAGGGAAATACTGAAGCTAGGTCTCCGTTGGAGAGTGTGAAACAGACAAAATATCAGGATATGGCATGATCCATGGATTCCAGGGACTAAATCTTTCACACCCACACTGGCAGTAGGTGGCAACCCGGATGATGGAATGGTTAGACTTTATTGATGAGGAGGTAGGTAGATGGGATAGGGGTAAGCTATTACAAAAATTTTCAACAGATACGGTGGAAAACATCATGAAAATACCACTGAGCGGCGGAGTAGATGCACATGACGTTCTTGTCTGGCACCATAACAAGGACAGGGTGTATGGTGTAAGAAATGGATACCACATTCAGAAAGTACATAAACAACAAGCGCAGGTAACTCAGGAAGAAAACGTGGATGGAGTAGAGGCAAGGGAAAGGAAGTTACGGGAAAAAATATGGCATATTGATCTCCCAAGCAAACTGAAGGTTTTCGACTGGAGGATGTGCAACGAAATCCTTCTTGTCTATAAACATTTATAACGAAAGAAAATAGTTGCATACGCGGGGTGTCAGAGATGCTATGCAGGGGAGGAAACAGTGCTACACGACATAGCTGAATGCTCGAAAGCAACGGCAGTATGGCAGAAAGTGGGATTGAATAGCCAAGACGAGGAATCCCAAGAACAGAGGGTTGGTCAATGGTTAAGAGGAATAACCAGGGATTTTAAGGAAGAAAAGATGAAGAAAGTGTTAACGGTATCTTGGGCGATATGGGCAATTAGGAACAATATTGTCAAGAATCAAGTAGACCGAAGTAGGTAATATATTGCTCATTTTGCCATTCAATACAGGGAAGAGTATAAGAGAACAAAAGAGCGTACCAAGAATTCAACAACAAACACCAAAGGCTAGTTGCGGGCACCATAGGATGACAAGGTTAAGATAAATTGTGATGGGGCTTTGGATGTAGACAAGTGCCTGTGGAGCATAGGCATTGTAGTTCGTGACTGAGCAGGTGGGGTCCAAGAAGCAAGGTGCAAACAGATCCCAGGTGCAAGAGACCCCATGGTAATTGCAGCATTGGCAATGCTGGAAGCAATAAAGATGGCATCAGAGATATAGACCTTCGCCAAAATAAGCAAGAGGGTGACGCAAATGAGATAGTACATCAATTAAAGCCAATAGACACGAACCTATCCCATATTGGCAATCTCATGGAGGAGATTAAAAGTGGACTACAAAATTTCACGTCATGGGAGAGAATGCACGTTACTAGGGATCGGAATAGGTGGCCCACTATATGGCAAAAAGAGCTTTGGGGGTAGAGGGCACGAGTGCCTGATTGGAAAATTTCCAGAGTGAATTGGTTCTTTTATGTGAACAAGACAGAGTTGGAAATCGGTAATGAAATTCACTTTAACTTTCAAAAAAACAAAAAATTCCCTAAACCCAATCACATTTGCGACTAATCTTAAATGCCGACGGTTGTGGGAAAGAAAAAGATTAATCTATTTCTCATGATAGCATGTACTCCTGGTACCTGAAGGAAAAAGTGCATATTTTAGTATATCATGATGCTATTTGTCGAAGACGTAGGGAGAGCAATGAACTTGGCTTTGCCTACGAATTTTGACACATTGTATTGTATTACCGCTGGAGTAAGGAATCCAAAAGAATGGATGAGTTTACTTGTTATTTTTAATTTATCACTAATATGATGTCTGTGCTTCGCTATGAAATTTTTTGTTTAGTATAATTAAAAATTAAAAATATATAAAATTTTTATTTAATTGAAAAAAAATTACTAAAAAATAAATAATCAAAATAAAATAAATTTAAGAATTTATGTATAAAAAAGTAAGATATAATATACAAAATCTATGGAATTGATCACAATTTGTAAGTTATACATATAACATTTTTATAAGGACAGCTTCATGAATTGTAATTAGATAAAGATAGTTATTAAAAGAACATGTCCATGTATTGTCAAAGATGAAAAGATTATCCTTTACAAAACAAAAAAGTTGATTTACAATTATGTGAGGTATTTGTTAAAATTTTCCAAGTCATCAAAACCTTGCAATCTTAGGATTCAATTATTGAAAAAAAATGATATTTTAATTCATTTTTTGATAAATAATGAGATAATGTAGTATTGACATATGTTTATAATAATTTTTGTTGAGTCATATGTCAAATCTCTTTTAAATACTCATATATATATATATATATTTAAATTCCTATTCTACTTCTAACTTCTCTCGATTCCACTATCTACAGTAAACTATAAGAGTATACTTGATTGGGGGAAGGCATTTCACCTTGAATGTTGGCGACCCTCCTTATGCCAATACCATGATGCCCCTAAACCAAAGGCTCATTGGTTCAACCATTCACATGTTTAAAAATTTGTCATTCATCGCAAATTTCAATTTCTTTAAACATCTTTTAACATCCATATCCCTTGTAAGCATTATACTCTAAGATAATGAATATCACTTGGTACTTTATATAAAATTTGTATAATTATATTTTTAAAAAAAAACTTAAAAGCACTTTTCAAATATGACTGATATCAAATTTAAAAAAAATTAAATATTATACAAAATAAAAGATAAATTTGCAAATGAATAGAAAAAAAATGAATGGAAAAAAAATTGAGCCTAAGCATTTTTAATGCGTCACCTAGCAAGAAAATTAAAACTCTATGATAACACATCTAAGATCAACTTGGTAGCTCTTCTTATCTTAGTTGTTTTCTTGTTTACGAATTCTACTTACAAATTCTCAAAAAATAAAAATAAAAGGACTAAATACCAATTAGCTAATGCAAAGTTTTACCAAACCTATGAAGCCAAAATTTTAGCAATATTTTAGTCTAATCAAACATAGAACAACTACACAGAGAATTGTTTTCTTTTATACTTAGTTTTTTTGTCTAAATTGGCAACGTTACCACACACATGTTTTGATAAAACCAATATTGAAAAAAGAGCAATGTATGCTATAGCTATCAATCCAAATCAAATTACTATTTGGACACATACTCGTTAAAAAAAAATTATTGCCAATAGTCAAGATTAGTATTTGATAAGCTATTCAGAAATAATTTCAGAAAAATATAAATAGAATAGGAAAGAGTTGAGAAAATAAATATAGCTTTCAAAATCAACTGCATGTAGCTATCAACTGTGTCTATATCAAGGTCCAACATCCAAGCCAATGCAAAACATGAAAGATACAACAACAGGAAATGAAATGTCAAATTGGCTAGAGAATTTTACCTACTGGATAAGCCTCTTGGTATAGGAACTTAATTTCTTACATATTGAAGCTATCTTGGAAGATTCAGGACCAAAATTAAACGCATGAGAAAAAGTAATTGAATTTTTCAATACTAACCACGCATTATCTCTTGAACCAACAGTCAAAGCTAGCAAACCTGCAAAAAATTTATCAAATTGATAATTGAAGCCTTGTGTTTAACTTCTTCTATCCATGTGCGCATAACCATTTGCAAATTGTTTGATCCTTTTCTGATAGAATTCACACATTGATGCAACGATGTAGA
This sequence comes from Durio zibethinus, assembly GCF_002303985.1. Next base: position 25,768,328 of record NW_019168492.1, read on the forward strand.
GATTTTGAACAATAATGAAAACTATAACATGACCATTATATAGACACTCCAAATTGTATGAGGATTGACTTGATTTTTGTTTTTGTTAATAAAAATAATAAAAAATAAAAAAGTGAAAAATAAATGGTTGAGTTTGATTGAAGTTGTTTGTCTGAGTTTGAATTAAATTTGAGGTTTGAAGTTGAAGTTTAAAAGAAATTGAGATTTCTATCCGGATTAGGGTTCTTTGGATCAAAACCCTATAAATATAGACCCACATCCACACAGAGATACACGAAAATAAGTAAGAAAAATACAACAAAGAATTCAACAAAAAATCAAAAAGAAGATTTTTTAAAAAATTTTTTAAAAAATTTTCAGATTTCGATAAAATTTTTTTGTGAATCTTGCACTTTCAGACGAAATTCTCCAAATTTCAATACACTTCCCTTGTTTCTGATGAGTATTCTGATGGAACTTGAAGTTTTTGTTGTCATTTTTTGAATAAATCAAATTTTTCAACCGATGTTTAAACAATTTTAGAGAGGGGTTAGAGAAACAGTCGACTAAAGAGAGAAACAAAAAGAAAAAGTTAGGTGAAAATTTTTTTTTGCCTTTTATATTTAGGCTTAAACGGTGTCATTTTGGAGGTTAAACAACCCTTAGGATTCATGCGTTTTCATTCGGGTAGCCCGACCCGTAGCACATTAACCCATGACCCGCTTTTAGCAGCTGGAACCTGAAGTCGAGTTGAGCCACTGAACCGCATCTCTAGAGCTATCTTTTGTGCATAAAGCTGAGCCACACCACAGTCGCCAAGTCGAGCTGTTCCTATTTTTTATATTTTTAATTTAATTTAATTAATTTGTTTATTTATTTTTAAAATATTTTTTACATGATTAAATTTAGGAAAAATAAAAATATAAAACAAAATAATTTTTTTAGAATAAATAATAATTATCCAATGATGAAATTTTTAAAATTTTCAAATAATAAATTTCTATAAAATTCTTAAGTGAGAAATTTTTTCTAAATTTATTCAAAATAGTAGAATAATTTAGATAAAATTTCAATAATAATAATAATTAATATTTTTCAAATAAAAAAAAGGAAAAAATAATAATACAAAAATTTAATAAAAATTTTGGTTAAAAATATTTGACAATTATCCAAGGATGAGAATCTTAAAAATTTCAAATGATAAATTTTCTAAGAAATATATAAGTGAGAAATTTCTTTAAATTTGTCACAAATGGTAGAGGAATTTAAATGAAATTTCATGAAAAAATAATTGTCATATTATTTTCTTTCCAAAGATAAAAAAAATTTTCTAAATAGACCAAAATGGTGAAAATTTTAAAAATTTAAAAAAATTCTAAATAGGCCCAAATTGTGGAATATTTAGAAATTAAAAAGAGAAGATATTTCTAATTTGGCCCAAATGGTAAAATAATTAGATATATTTTCAATAAAAACTAACCAAAAATAAAATAAAAAAATGATTAAATTTTTTTCGACGATGGAGCATATTCAAGAAAACAAATGAGATTCTTGAATACTTTTGAGGTGAGAAAATATTTTTAAAAATTCTGTTAGATTCATAGAGAATCTTAGAAGTTATTTCCAATATTTCAACATTAAAATTAAAATCATTGAATCAAAACCTTAGGATAATTTAAAATAAAATGGTATCATCTCTTGTATGGGCATGTGGGGGTGCCATAGCCTTATTCATATATAATTGACCTCCTAAGCCCTATTCTAATTAGTAGATCAAAATTTATTCTTTTAGAGACTTTTAATCAAGCTTAGGAGCTCATTAAAAAGATAGATTTATTAGGTGAACAATCACACCTAATTAAAAAAGATTGGTGGCAACTTCATTTGTTAAGTCAGCTATAGATTTGTAGATCTATATGTTATGATAGTTTGGTGACTTCACTGGAGACTGCTATAGAGAGTCAAGACATAAAATTTTAAATTTATCATATCCTTTGGTCTAATGATTTTAAAATGTAATGATTATGTTATCTATTTACAACTTTTTTTTTATTTCTGTCTTTTATTTATGGGGGCTGACATATTATGGGGGACTGACAATTATATGTTCTTTCACATATATTATCATATGTATTTACATTACATGAGCTCAATACCTGAGCTTTGTCCCTCTTAGAAGGGAGTAAAGTGCCTATGCTCTAGTGAAATGATAATCTCTGAAATGGTTAGCGAAATATTCACACTCAAATTGAATTTTTTTCGTTGGTAGCCTATGATGGGTGAAGATTGGAATGCCTTACTAGTCTATGATAGACAATAATGTAAGGAACAATTTGAGAACCTTTAGTGGTCAAAATCACTTAACCTAGCATATAATCTACACTTAAGAGGCTAGCCTTAAGATAAAGCCCTTCATACCATTGATAGATATAATCCGAAGTTAGGATGTAAGAAGGAATAGTTTGTGATCTAATTATTTTGTTTGTTTAACTTTGTGCATTTGCATTATCATATCATGCATTATTTTCATTTATCATATTTAACATTGTGCATTTGCATCTTTTTTATATAAGGAATATTTATCACATTTTAGATTTCATCCACGGAAATATACATTCCATTCATACATCAAAATACCAAACATAAACATAGCATTTCTTATAACGTAATTATGGTATTCAAAGTTCAAAGATAACTCCACCAAGCAAGAACCTCACACAATCAACTCATCAATACAATATAAGAGCTCGAGCTAGACAAATGGAACAAGAAGATTTCAATCATCTCAAAAAGATAGAGAAAGCTCAAGAGAAGCTTGAATAAGAGTTGAGTAAGATTCTGGATGCTTTGAACAAGTTAAATAAAGGGAAGGGGATAAAGAAAAATACTAGCCAACTCGACCATCCATCACAAGAGGTGATTGACCCTCTATATCCTTCTGGTTTTGGTCTACAACAAGATCAGTCCATACAAGAGGCACCACTATAGCAATTCACATACATTGTAGGTTACACATACCCCGGAATGCCATCAGCTTCAAATTCAGGATAATATCAAAGCTATATAAATCTTATCTTTACTACAAAAGCAGTGGAACCAATTTAGGTCCTGATTTAGATGATCTAAAAAAGAAAAAAATTAAAACAAAAAAAAGACGAGTCATCAAGGAACTCAATAGTTGATAGAAAGATGAGTATGCTAGAAGAAAGGTTACGAGCAGTGGAAGGAATTAATTTTTATAGTTTCATGGATGCTACTAGGCTCTATTTAGTCTCAGATGTTGTTATTCCTTCAAAGTTTAAAAAATATGATGTTACAAAGTACCCAAAGACCCACATCATCATGTACTATTGAAAGATGACTGCCTAAGTTAATAATAAGAAGCTACTAATGCATATGTTTCAAGATAGTCTTACTAACTTTGTAGCTAGGTGATGTATCCAACTAGATAGGACTCGCGTTCAGTCTTGGAGTGATAAGGTCCGTGACTTCATTCGTCAGTACATACATCTCATAAATTTAGCTCATGATCATTTATCTTTGTAGACTATGAAAAAAAAGATAACTAAATCATTTAATGAGTATAAGCAAAAGTAGAGGGATAGCTACTCAAGTGCAACCTCTTTTAACTGAGAAAAAGATTACAGTGTTGTTTGTCAGTGAAGGATACCATGAGATTTGGAACTCTTTCAACGTTTATTGGAGTTAGAGGAGACAGTAAGAGTTTTCTTCCAACTTTATCCTCTTTAATGACATTAAAAAAGGTATTTAGTAAATCAAGTTATGAGACATTTAGGGATAATTTTTATATATTTCATAGATAATAATATTAAAAATTAATATTGTAGAAACATTGTTTTAAACAAAAACATATATATAATGTATGTATATGGGATTAGTGGGATGAGAAAAAATTTATATGAAATTTTTTACGTGAAATTTTTATTAAAAATAGTTTAATAAAAATTAAAATTAAAATTAAAAATTAATGAATTGATAGAGTTTAATGAGAGAATCAATAGTATGTAAAAATAAAAATAAAAAAATAATTTATAATTATTAAAAACAATTTAATAAAAACTAAAATTGAAAATAAAAATTGATATATTGATAAGATTGAACAAGAAGAATAATAATATGCAAAAAAATTTATTAAAATATCATTTATAATTTAATTTTGAGAAGTACTTATTTAGCAACAAAAATTATATCAAAATTTTTACTAAAAATATATTTAATATAATTTTTTTTTAATTTTACACACTTAATTTATAATAAATTTTTTTTATTTATCGATTTTAATTTTAATTTTTATTAAATTATTTTTAATAAAAAAATTATAAACTTCATCTAAAAATTATTATCTAAGTTTTTACTATTGAGCGTACAAGAAATTGCAAGTTGAGTGATGAAGATGCATTGAATTTGAATGGCACAGATCTATTCTCATTCACTCACCACTATATTCTTATGTCCGCTTGACATCTAATTTTAAAGCATGAGTGTACGTATATCGTTGCATCGGTCACAGTGTCACATGTGCCACGATCTCCACAACCCCGCTTGTGACTCACTTGCCAATATTCATGACTAAACTCTCTAAGGCTGGTATTGCTTAGTTAATATGTGTATAAATTACTAGTAAATTTTAATGAAAAATAGAAATAATGAAAAAGGGGCAAATCTTGATGTAAAAATGGCATGGAAAATGACTCGAAACAGAGTGGACCCCAAATGAGATTTATATGGAAGACAAGTTATAAAGTATGATGTGGTGGTGGTGGTGGTGGTGGTGTTAACAGACCACAGAATACATATTAAAAGCCTTTGATCATGTCCAGGGGTGAAGAACCTTGAGAGAACACTCTTCATATTTTCCAAAACCGGCAGCTTGCATGTGTCCAATTAAGCCCTACTTCTGCTTCTGTTGGGATCGATTCACTGAACCCACCCAACATTTTCTCTCTCCCAACATTCAATGTTCAAGCCTACTGCTATATTATGAGTAAATTACATTAAAAAAAAAAAAAAAACACCATTTGATTTGAGATAATTTAAAAGTGTTTTCTGATGTTTAAAGTTTGACGCTTAATTTTCTTGAGGGTTATTTTCACTATCATTTAATTTGTTTCTGTTAGTTTTAACACTAATACCGTTAATATCATTTTCTTTTATTTACCAATAGCATTTTCCCTTATTTTTCTTCTTCTTTCTTACCAGTTCTTGACCTTTTCTTTTTGCAATCATTTTCTGATTAAATTTTCTAATCTCATTCTTAGTTAATTTTTTCTCTCTCTATGCCACTCATTTTCTTCAATTTTCCTAACTCAATCATCCTAAATTTCACTCAATTACCTAATTTAGCAATTTTAAGTATTTCCTCAATCCAACCACTACAAATCTGAAATCATGAAAATAACACTAACTACAATTACATAATTTAAGTTACATTTCCCCATTTGCCTTACAGGAAAAATCTTCTTCCCTCCTTGCAATTATGTGTTGTAACCATAAAATATCAAATTTTATAAAATGCATTTTTTTGAGGTATTTTATGAAGGAAAAGATTTAGATAAAATTTTTTAAGTAAAATTTATAAAATTTTTTATTAATAATAATTAAATAAAAAAAATCATAATCAATAAATAAAAATTTCGTTATATAAATTAAGTATGTAGAATTTTTTAAAAAAATTAATAAATTTTAATATAATTTTTAAATAAATATTTTTAGTGAAAAAATTGATAGATAATTTGTTTCATCCTTTATGTTAAAACTTTTTCAATTCTTGTCACAAATAGCAGATGTGACCGAAATTCTTCATTTTGGGATAGATGTAGATACAAAAATGGATTTTAGATAAGAGAAAATTGATTTTTAAATAGTTAAAAAAAAAAGATGGAAAAAACGAAAGGAAAAGCAAGAAAAAAAAGTTTAAAAAACAAAATTTGAAAAAATAACGCAAAAATATCGATTTTAAGGAAAAACAGATATAAATCAAATGTCATGACAGTTAAAGTATCAAAATTTAAGCTTTATGGGGCATTTTTAATCAGTCATAAATCATAGTGTTTTTTTTTTTTTTAAACTTACCCTGTTATTGTAGAATCGAATTTGCTCTCAGAAATGGAGAACATATCACTTATCAGTAACCAAGAAAGAATACAACTTCAACTTAAACAAGACATTGACAGAGAGATAAAGATGGGTCATTAACTCAAACACAGTGAAACAACGCAAAATCCGTTAGAATTCGCACATCTTCCTTTTCAGTTTCCTTCATTATTTCCTCGCTATCTATCCCCGGTTCTTCTCCTCTGCCTTTCCTCTTTTTTTTTTTTTAATTTCCCTTTAAAAATTAAAGGGAAAAAAACGAAAAACATTAGATTATCGCGAAGCTCATTTTTCTTGCCTTGTATCTCTCTTTTATGTCTAGATCCTTCAGCTTCCTCTTACTGATGGTTACCCATATTCCTTTTGCTAATATTGCTGCTGCTACGCTGCTGTTGAATAGCTAGAGATTATACATGTATTTTCTTTTCTGTTTAACATGCTATGAAAATGAAATCAACTTTTCTCTTTTTTTCTGTTTCTCTCTAAGCGGGTAGATCGCATTCGAGTCTTATCTTTCTTTACCAAATTAACAAATACTAACTTCTGAGCTGAGGTTTCTTAAGGTATTCTTGTTTAAGTGAATTTCCACCTGTCTAGATGATTCCTTTTTATTTCTACTATTACTTGTGTAGAGTGGTTCAATTACCTTTATGTTCTTCATTTCCGTAGGTTTTGATATTGTGACTGAGGGCTCCCTTGGTTATGAATTGATTGAAATGTTGGAATGCAGCTGGATCATTGGGGATGATGTTTCATGGCACACAATTTGAAGTCTTCTGAATCCCTGCTGAAAGATAGATACGTAATTTTGCATTTATAGTTGCTTCAAATTTGCATATGCTGAGTTGTTAACGAATGAATTGCTTGAGACTGTTGATCCTGTAGTCGCAAAATATTGTGCGTGACCTGAATCTTCGGTTGTTCCAGACTTCCAGTTACACCCAATACTTTTGCAAGTTGCCTGGCCGGCCTGCATTGCAGAATCTGAGTCGTGCCTCAATCACATTGTGCAATATAGCATCCTCACTTGGTTTGACGAAATTGGGTTTTCACTATTTTAACATTTGCTGCATTTAGTAATCTGGGTTTGGATTCAGCTGCTGCAATTACGAAGCATTTTTCATTCTGTCTTCATATCAGAGTCTGTCGCTGAGCTTCAATCCTTGCGTTGAAGACTACGTACTTAGTGCTAATTACCTAAACTTAGTCACATTCCCGATTCTAGGTTGAATTGCTATGTAATTGCATTTCCTGGGTTTTGCCTTGATTTATCTGTGTTACCGTCCGCACTCTGCATAAATCATTTCATTTGGCTGTGATTTTAAACTTGGTAGCAGAAAAAGGGTTCGATCTGATCCGGGGTGTCAAGCAGGCAAGTAATAGAATTTTAATGAGAGTTGAATTCTCTGGTTTGAACCGGAGATTTCCTGGAGATATTATTTATCGGCAAGATCGATACTCAAATAGCATTATGAATATCAGAGCAGTGAAAGTCCCTACATCCGTTGTTGAGAGAAAGGTTGAATATCATCGCTCTTTCTCACAAGGAGGTGCCAGAAGATTATTACCAGCGAGCTACTTTAGCTTGGAATCAGTACTTTTGCTTGTGTGTCTAACAGTATCCTTGCTGATCCTTCCCTTGATACTACCGCCGTTGCCTCCCCCACCTTTCTTGCTGCTGCTGCTTCCAATAGGTATTTTAGCCGTGCTAATGATATTGGCTTTCATGCCTTCTAATGCAAGGGATATAACTTATACCTATGTGTAAAATGGTGTTTAGAACTGCACCCATACGTTTTATCATACAATTTTTTAATTCCTAAATGTTTGAAAGATGAAAGTTGTCACTGTTTACATGTCCCTTGCCTACATTCTGGATTCTTATGGATTTCATAAGTTACAGAGCATGCTACACAGTCATAGTAAAATTGTTCTTGATTATAGAGGCCGAGATTCATTTGATACTTGATACCATTGTCCCTACCCGTTAATGTGGCACTAAATAATAATGCTCATTGTTGGCTGAGTATTTGTTATATATATATATATATATATATATATATATACATATACACACCTTGTATGGTTTGAATCCACCAAGCAAATGTCTAATGTACGGCTCAGGATTCATTGCATTATGTTTGAGATTTTTGTAATCTGTATTACAAAATGCTCGTTGCTTGCCGGCTGCTGCATATTTCACTTATTTCATGTAGATCATAAATTTCATCATCACATTCCTTCTTCCAAGTAAAAGCATGCCTCATTTCTCTTTTCTCGTTCACGTGAACTCTTGAATGAGTAGAATGGTAATCGTGAAGCGAGCCTGTTTGTTACTGCAGTGAAATGGTTTTTCAGGTCAAAAAGCTTTTTCAACTTCACGAAAAATATAAATTCATTTGCCAACAACCCACTTTTGCACTAGAGAAGTGCGGATTAGAGTTTAATTTATTTTTATTCTTATATATGTATTTTTTTTTTTTCAAGTTGACCATATTGTATTCCTTTTGGACTTTCTAACGTAGCAATGCTAAACATTTCTAATGCAATCATAATTTTCGACCACATTTTTTAATCACATTGCTATTTTCAATCTCAGCGATAATACCGCTGTGGAGTCTGATCAAGTATTGAATGCGTTACAGCGTTAGTGCCGCAAGATGACGTTTCGATTTGTATAATATATCACCAAATGCCATTTTAGCCCAGTTTATGCATACATATATATATATATATATATATATCATGAATGAAGAAGAAAAACCAATAAAAAAGAATATGCTGTCTCTCGTATTATATATAGTTTTATAAATTTAATATTTAAAAAAAATTAATTAAATATTTTAATTTTTAAATATTTTATAGTTTACTAATTAAATAACAAACATTATATGATCCCGATAAAATTATTTCACATGTCATTAATGTTTAATCATTGTCACATCAGATATTATCACATCAGTACAAATTTTATTTCTTCTCTCTCCAATTCTTTCTCTTTCTTTTTCTTTAATTTTTTATTATTAAATTTAAACTAAAAAATATTTAAACTTTTATTTAAATATTTATGTAATAACATAAATGATACGATGATGATTAGATATTTATGTCAATTGCCGTGATTTTATTTAGCATTAATAACACATAAACAAATTGGCTAAAATACTTAACAAAATAAACATTTGAATACCAAAATGAGAATTTGATTTTTTAAATATCAAACTTAACAAAAAAAACTATAGTATAAAAATTATTTTTGTATTTAACCCAAAATAATATTTATGCTACTTGTGAAAGGATATTATATTTTTCACAAGGCTAAAAGTCGGATATCATTTAAACTCTTGATAAATGTTTCTAATTTCTTTCTTTTTATTATTTTTTTCAATTTTTGTTCATATTTTATTTTTTTTCGTTCTTTCTTTTTATTGATTTTTTTATCTAAAAGCACAAAAAGCAAAAAATAAAAAAAACAAAAGCATGCAAAACATCTACGCCTTAGCAAAGGAACTCCAAGATGCAACACAAATGAATTTTGCATATAATTACAATTTCCCACCAGCAATTGTAGAAAAAGCAGAATTTCATACGTAATCTAAAAGCAAGGGCATAATTAGCTAACAAATGCACTCGACGGGGATCAGTAGAGAGTGATTATATAGTAATATACATTCCCATCATATATCAAGCCTTTTTTTTTTTAAATACTTGCTCTCCGTCTTACATTATACATGAGCATACACATCACTAAGATTATGACATGTGCCATAAGTGCCATAGAAGAAGCGTGTATATATATATATATATCAAACCACATGATGGAAGGAAATTTGACAAACCTCGAAGCGGTCACCTACCCACAGCTAAAATGATATTTATTACCTATGACACATGAGATATAGGGGTAAAAGAGAAGTGAAAATCCAAAAGATTCAGCAGATAAAAATTTTGCTAACCAACTGTGGGCGCTCGAACCAAAAATGGTGGAAGGTGATGCTCCAAAATAGCTAAAAGCTCTCTGCCTTGGCTTACCTCTTCTAATGCCCCACCTCCAAGCATTCGAACAGCTTCAACAAGCTGCCCTCTCAGCCTTTGTGATAACAGACGACCATCCACCTCGACACACTCCCTGTAGAGGGGCATGTATGCAATTACCACCCTCAAAGGAGCCGGAAGATCCCTTAAGCAAGTTGGAGATTCCCCCCTCTTCAAAATCCTCATTAGGTTCATGTAATGTTCTTGGCCTTGCTTTAATCCATCTGAGAAAGCTGCTTCTGACCAGTGCCCTTGAAGAAATGACTTCAGCTCAGGAGCAACAGCCTCATCATCAGACCTAGCAATGCTGTCTGCAACAGCATATGTAGCGGCAGCATCACCTAAGAAGTCAGAGTGGAGGAGAAATGCCACACCATCTAGAGATCCGCCACTTCGCTCACCTGCAGCCTTGAGAATTTCAATGCTGAGGGCCGTAAGGACATGCTGAGGAACATGAGGGAGGAGATATGCAGCCACATCAACTTGGCTGCTGGAAGTAGCAGCAGTGAGGGCCAGACAGAGCTCCATGTCTCGACAACCCCTTTTAACAAACCACTGGACAACCTGCATGCAGCCTCTTTCAGCTGCTCTCATTAAAGGGCCCAAAAACGCCATGGCATTACCCTCTTCCACTAGACATTCCATTGTCCCAATCTTGCAGTAGTGTGACGCAAAACCCAATGCAAGATCAACATCAACATCCAAGCTGTTCCGTTGGGCAATCTAGAACAGACACATGCCACATGACCAAACAAAGATAATTAATGAAATAATAATAAAACTCTTTTTCTCCGATCAATTTAAAAAGGAAAACCTTTTCTTATTGCAAGTGAAGTGAAAGCGGACCTCACTTCCAATGGTTAACAAGGACCTCACTTCCAATGGTTAACAACATAGAGTATAAATCCTACGTGAGCGTAATTCTTGCTTGGGTTTTTAATTTGGGTTTTCCATGGTATATTTAAGGCAACTTTATGTCTAAACAGGAACAAGCCATTACATTTTCTCACAGGAGAATTCACCCATATCAGGTACCATTATCCCTGATATCTCCAAATTGAAATTAGTTTACATGCATGAAGCCCAAATAACTCTACGACTACAAGTAACCATATCTATATGTAGAGTGAAATTTTGCTCAAAAGGAACTAAGAAACTTGTACTGTCCAAGGACAAGATAAATTTGTGAGAATCAATCAGTCAAACCCAAGCAACCTACATGGGGATTTAATTCAAAGACTAAATCTAAAATTCCCTAACATGCGAATATTCCCTGTACAGCATATACACAATAGCACTACTCTTTTCAACCTACTTTGATAAAACAAATTCTGATTCAGATTTGGTTACAGGTAAACAGGAAAATAATAATAAAACTCTTTTCTCTTATCAATTAAAAAAAGAAAACCTTCTCTTATTGCAAGAGAAGTGAAAGCACACCTCGCTTCCAATGGTTAACAACAAAGAGTATAAATCTTATGCCAACGTACTTCTTGCTTTTAATTTGGGTTTTCCATGGTATATTTAAGGCATACTTATGTCTAAACAGGAGAAAGCCAGTAAATATTCTCACAGGAGAATTCACTTATATTAGGCATCATTATCCCTGATATCTCCAAATTGAAATTAGTTTACATGCATGAAGCCCAAATAACTCTACGACTACGAGTAACCATATCTGATGTATAGTGAAATTTTGTTCAAAAGGAACTAAGAATCTTGTACTGTCCAAGGCAAGATAAATTTGTGAGAATCAATCAGTCAAGCTTGAGCAACCTAAATGGGGATTCACTTCAAAGACTAAATCTGAAATTTCCTAACATGTTAATGCTCCCTGTACAGCAATATACACAATAGCGCTACTCTTTTCACCCCATTGATAAAACAAAATCTGATTCAGATTTGGTTAAAGGTTCAATTGAGAGAAGCCTTTTGCCCCCCATCCCAACCCCTTCCCAAAAAAAGAATGTTTCTAGTTACAGTTTTTCTCTACATATATTGTTAATTGAGAACCTGATGTTACTATTTATAACCTTCCACTAGCCGTGTATAAAAAGGGGAAAGTGATAGAGTTCCCCTTTAATTGTCTTCTTCCACTCTGTTGGATCAAATTTACCTTCATCACCACACAATCTCTCACAGGACAGCCCCTTCAGTCAATGTCAAAGCATCTTTAACAAATAATGAAGAAATAGCAAACAAGTAACTCCAAAATGTTGGGATTGTGCAAATCTGCCCCTAAGGAAAAAACATATACATGACATTGACAGAACTTTAAGTAGGCACAGAATTGGCCAAAAAAAAGTAGGCACAGAATGTCACGCATACAGAGACATGCACTCACACATGCATGCATGTAACATTCGAACTCTACTTCCTTGTAATAATTCTTCACAAATACCATAAAGAGAGAAGTCTTAGCATATTTAATATTTCATTCCCTACACTACTTAAGACAGAAAAACGAGAAGAGTTTTGCTCATTACAATAACACATAAAGGAAAGGCATGTAAGCAGTGTGAACCCACCTTATTGATTTAATTTCCCTTAACAATAATGCATTATTAAATAGACTATTAGGGAGCACATTATCAAAACAGAATGGACAAGACTTGTGATTTTTAGTCCAATTTTTGCATAGACATAAAGTTATACGCCTCTTCGTATTACCAATTAATTTGCAGCATAAGTTTCAAGTCATTCTTTTGACCCCAAAAAGTAAAATCTTGGACCTTAGAAAATAGTTGAAGAACATGCAAAGCAACAAACCAGACCTAAATTCAATCCTGTCCTTCAAAAAAAAAATACTCACCTGCAATAAAATGCGGACAAGTTCTGTACTGCCAAACCGAGAGGCTTCAAGGAAACATTGGTTAACATTGTCTGCACCCCCCTCCACCAACATATCCAACAATCCTTGGATCACGGTAGCCGAGATCCCAGAAGCCCAACCAGCATTAAACGAGCTAGAGAAGAGAGTAAGAGGAAAGCACGCTGCATCAAATGCCTCTGTAAAATCCTTCCCTGTAAGTTGGCTGCCAGCAAGATCTAGGAATGCCTTGAATGCTGCTAACTGGAGTTGGATTTCAATAGCTGAGCAATAATTCACTCGATCGTTGTTCCCCTGGCAACGAGAATGGGAACTTATACATTTCAATGCCCATTCAGTGAACTTTTGGACCTTGGCACCAGCTTCTGCCTTCAGGACCTCATCCCCATGACACTCTTGGAGGCGGTCATGCAACCTGATCAGAAGCAAAATGGAAAATTGGCACATAAGCCATGAATAACTGGTTATGTATTATCTTTTCCTAAAAATCTGAGAAGAAAATTGTAAACTCCATTTTTGTCTCATGGTTCCTATAGATGAAGTCGTGTCTTTCTCAAAGTTGTAAAATGAAACACATTTCTTTACCCGTTGCAGGGGCGATACAAGTACGCAACAATGGTTCTATTTCTATAAATATCTAGATAGAAGTTTGTTTGCATGTAAAAAGACACTGGCAAAGAGTGTAAACTGGCATGAGGAAAACATTAAAGCAGTAACTTTTTCTAAGTTCATTTCAGATTCTTTTTTTCCAGCTTAGTAACATAAGACAGACTGTGCACAGGATGTGCTTTCATTAGACCTACCTTATGAAATCCCTCTCTCTCATTTACTATAAGCCGCACATAAAAACTCCAAATTCTAATAACTAATTCTGAGCCATTTTTGTTAGACTTATTCAAAGCTTGCTTTCTTTAGGGAAAAAAATGTGTAAAGGTTCGTTCAACCAGATTTACAGAAAAAGAAAACAGCTTTTAATTCAATTTTCAAAAATTAACTAGGCCAGAAGTTGCAAGAAATGCACAATAGTAAGCATTCTCTACTATGAATCATACTATCAATCTACTGGTAAAAACAATCAGCTTGTTTACCTTTGGGCCATCACAGTTACAGTGTCAGCAAGACTCATGGTGCGACTCTGGCAAGCAGAGACACAAGCAGCAAGAAATGAAGTCCGGAGAGCAGCTCTAGTAAAGTCATAAGCACCATTAGCAATGATCTTCTTAATCAACCCAGTAACCCCATAAAGCTCCTGCTGGGTGCTCAAAAACCAGATAGCATCCAATGTGACACATAATGTGTCATTTAGAGTCTGTGGATCTGCCAGAAAGATTAAACTCTCAGCAAGTTCCCAATCATGGGAACTCACAGCCCCCTGAAATAATTGGCCCAACTCAATCCTGTCTTGTCTGCTGAGTTTCTTGCCATGCCCAGATTTCTCCTTCTGGCAGAGCTCAGACTCTTTTGCAGCCACCCTAGATTTGAGTTTCTTCAGACTACAACTACAACTACCAGACGTGGTTGACTCTTTACTTACAAGGGATGCCTCTCTTGAGAATACCACATTGCTTGCCTCACCTTTTTCCAACGCAAAGCCTTGAATTTCACAGTTTGGTTGTTCCATCTCATTCTCCTCAGTATCCATTCCAGTGAACCAAGGCTCCTCTAAGTGCCTGTTTTCACTCCCCACAACAAATTCGATTCTTTTTTCCATTATCTCCAACAAGCAGTTGAACCAATCCCGGCAACAAAAAAAAAAAAATCACAAATAAAGCGAACACTTAACTCTAAACCCTCCAGAACAAAAAAAAATCCATCCTCAAAGCGCACCAAACTGTCAGAAAAAAGTTTAAGAGAAAATGCGTACTCAATACCCCAGATGCATACCTCTTGCAGCAAAATAAACTGAAATCCGAAAAGTTTTGTATGCCTAATAATAATTTTCTAAAAGTTCAGTCACTTAAACCCGGTGGCAAGAGCAAACCCAAATGCCAGCAAAATTCAAGATTAAAACTCAATTCCCAAAAATAAAATTAAAATAAAGGAAATCACTAAGGCATAAAACGGAGAGAATGCCCAAAGCAATAGTAACTCTTCCCAAAACGATCTAATTTTTTGGTACCCAAAGAAAGAAATTAAAAACCGTTAAAAGGAGCAAAGCCGATATGGAAGAGCAAATCTAGTACAGATGCACATTAAAAGCATTAAATGGGGATACAACTATGTTCCATCCCTAGAAAACCCAAAAAGACCTTGTTCGTTTCAAACTATCCCACCCAAATATGGAGGATTCAGTGCCAGGGGCAAGGCCACCCTAAAATAAGAAATTCAGTTTGATCAATATACTCTAATAAATTCTTATCAGAGAAGAGGAAGATTCATGATGAAGATAGAAGCATTTAAGCAGTCAAAAAAAGGGGAGAGTTTGGTAAGTAGAAAAATAGTCTAAATGAATTCAAAAAAAATGGTAAGAAATTAAGATAGGGAACCTGAGTAATGGAATGGAGATTAAATGAGAGATGGAGAGAGAGAGAAGGAGAGACAAACAAACCCCTCCGCCGTTGTATGGTATGGTTTTCAGAGATGGTTCCTTCTTAGATGGTAGACACCAAAATAAAATCGCTGCCTCTTGTTTTCTTCCATTTTTCATTTTTTATTTTCCTATTTTTTTCAACTACTTTTTGGATTTTAATCTTACTGCTAATTACGTCTACTGCTGTAATGAATGTTCCCAAAATTATAGTTGAATCTAATTAATAACTTTTTTATACTTCTGATAAAATTGCTTTTATCTTTTTGGCCCACTTTCTCTCAGGCGTCCCTTGCTTGCCTCCAATTTTTTTGCATCCTCTTGATAATGCTTTTTAAGTTTAAAGGTTATTGTTGACCTTTCTCACAAAAGAATCATACCTTATAATAATAAAAAAAACAAATTAAGGATCTATTTTTTTTAATGTAACTTTTAAAAAAGTTTTGAAATTATTATTTATTTAGTTAGTTTTGTAATTTTTGAAATAAGAAAAAATATATTTTATTAAAAAAAAAAAAAACCAAAGGTTTTATCATTAGTGCAAATTATATTTTGACACACCTTGATGAAAAAAATTAAAAATTATGTTTAAAAAACTTTATAGTTGGATAGCTTTATATTAAAATGTGTAAAAAAAATTGTTTAAAACATATAAATGCATAAATATTACTAACTTTATTTTGCCATTTTAATTTAAATTTGAACTTTAAATTAAATTTATTAATCGCTGTAACCAATTAACTGACATGAACTCAATTAAGCATTTTAATATTAATATGAAATAATAGATGTATTATTTTATCAATTGGCAAAGACATAAATAACAATATAATAATTATTATTAATTACTAATCTATATTAATATATTAAACTTGTCCACAATAAGGGCATTTATATTATCAATTATAGATAGATATTAGTGACAAATATTACTCTATACAAGGAGTACAAATTGCATATGTAGATATCTGAATGTGTTTGGAACAGGGCAAAGCCATCATCTTGGATCTAATAGGGTCTCTGAAACATAAAAATGACGTGATAGTGTATTAAAATATGTTTGGTGAATTAAAACTAATTGTTCAATTTCTTGAACAATCTTAGAAACTTTCCAAGTGCAATATCTTATGGATCCAGATATTCTTGGTTGGTTAGGACAAAGGTTATCCATTAAAGGTCTGAAACTCTGAACTCTATAATAATAGTGTAAAGTTGGTAAATATACCGTAAAAGAATTAAGGCTTCTATAAAACAATCTAACTGTATGAAATATTTGAAATAAGTGGAGAAAAGGGTATTTTAAGTGTAATCCTATAGGTCTAATACCATGATCAGCTCTTTTTCTTATAAGTATGGCTTGTAACTTGTAAATGAGATCTTTCGCATGACTGTCAATGGTCTTTTGTGCAATTATCTATTGGACATTAAGAGAAAGGTTTTGTATTAGAAAGATAAGTTTGAATTCTTTGTCGAGAAGATCAAGTTTTTTACCAGGGTAAGGATTTGTTTGAAAAGGATAGATGAAGGGATTTTTTTAGGATGAGGTTTGTGAGGAAGAAGAAGGTGAGGGTTTCATCATTAATGTTACAGGAATAATCTTCAAATAACTCGAAAAAGGTTTGGGAGAAGGTTTAAATAATATATCTAGGAGAATATTATCATTTCTTTTTATATGTGTTGTGGTGAATGAGTACTTTAAAAATCATTGAAAAAGTCTAAGTAACTATATTTTTTGCATCTGTTTTTTCTTGAAATTGAGCATCTAGTCAAAAGTTTACATATCTAGTTCCATGAGAAAAAGGTATCCAACGAAGTGAAATTCAAATATTTGGATTCCATATTTTATTGTTAAAATCTCTTTTAGCATAAAGTGATAATGGATTTATGAATCTTTGAATCTGCTACTTTTGTATCCATATATTTATGTGGTTTGATCTTTATCTTCAATCAAGATTGCCAACCAACATTTGTCACTAGCATCTTTCTACAATATATTTTTTTCATTTAAGGGAATCTTTAAGATTGAAAGTGACTTTGATCTTATATTCAACATCTGTACTGATGTGACTACTTATAGGATCACTTGGGTGATTCTTTCTTTAGCATTTATCTGAGAGGAAACGTAATTTGAGAAAGGTCTGGGAGAAATTCACCCATATAATTAACTATGCCAAAGAATTTATTGTACTTATTTTTTGAAGAGTTTTTCATTAGAAAAATCTTCAAGTATCTTAGCAATGTAAGGTTGAGCAATATATTGATCATCTTTCAAATGTATACTTAGAAAAATTAATTTCTGAGGCACCAATGATCATTTTTTTCTTTGAGAGCATTATGTCATACTGTTAGTAATTATTTAGAACTTATTTTATAATTGTGTATAAGATGTGATATCTGGAGAGAAGAGTAAGATATCATCAATGTAGATGAGTGCATGTTCAATAATTATGGCAAAAATCTTTGTCATCGCTTTTTAAAATAGTGAAAGAACGACTTTTAAACCAAAGGACATAACTGTCCACTGAAAATGGTATTAAGGGATGTAAAATGCAGTTTTGTATCTGTCCTATGGATGTATACCTAATTATCAAAATCCTACCTTGAGTTTAAACTTTGAGAAAACTTTTACTTGTGATAGGTTTGCAAATAAAAACTTTCTGTTATGGAGAGAAAACTTATCATCTATAAGGAAAATATTAAGATGCTTATAATTAATCACCAATTTTAATTTTTCATGAACTTGTTTTGATCTTTTATTGACATAAAACACTTCACACATCTATGGAGAAGAGGTTAGTTTAATTAATCATTGAGCCTAGAGTTGAGAACATTTTTCAATTACTAACTTCAAATAATCTAGGTTTATTCTTGAATGACTAGCTTTTGTGAGATTGTTATTCTCAACTTTCTTGAAAAGAAGGGAAATAAAGAAATTAGAGTTTTGCCAAATTAGGTTTTTACATTTATGAAGGAATTTTAAATGACCATTTGCACATGAAATCTGAATAAACTTTTGCTTGAATTCTTGGAACATATCTATCTGGACTATGAAAAAGTTAGGAATGTTTTTTCAAGGTTGAAAATAACTTTCAAACTTGATACATTTTTCACTAAGTCTTAAACTTGGTGTATTGATAATAACATTAAAACCAATAACGAGGCCTTTCTGTGGAAGTAGGGATCCTAAAATTTTTTAGGTTTTCTAACAATTTGGAAATATTTAAAGGGTAACAAGATTGCTAATAAAGTCTATAGAAAATACATTTTCATGAAGGATTGTGAAGAAAGTTTTTTGTTTTTTTTCAAAAGGTTTTTAGTAAGATAATGAGATTAGCTATGGTTTAGGCAGTAGCATATCAAAAAAGGCTATAACTATTATGGGAAGAGTGTGTTTGTGGATAAAGATTTATACTGGAGCTAAAGGTACTTTTAAAGGTTGAAAGGTTTGAATCTTTTGAAGTTCTTGGACTGACATGTATTCAAAACAATGATCATCATCTGAGTATTCATTTATGTCTGACTCTAAACTGTTATCATCATACTGCTTGATCATGAATAACGATTTTTCAGTTTGTTTATCATCAAATGAAAGGATTGATTTGAGGCCATCATCTGAAATATTAATACCAAAAATATTAGCAATATCCTGTATCATATTTACTGATTTTCTGTCTTGGTTTACCACAAAGAAAACATCTGTTTCCTTTCTTTTTTAGGTTTCTTTTCTTTTTGCCAAATTTAAACTTTTGAAATCTTTTGAGCTTTTTTGAATCTCTGAATATTTTCTTGTGTCTAGAAATGTGAGAGTTTTTAAGGGTTTTTATTTTTCTGAAGTGTTTTTTTTCTTGTTACTACAAAAATTTGAAGAATCTTTGGAAGAACATTTGATCGTAGGCCTGTTGAGGAGTGAGAACATGGTTTTTTTTTTATATTTTTGGAGTTATTTACTAAATCTGTAACATATATGCTCTTTGCAAATCCTGTCGAGAGCTTTTATCATCATCCTGTAAATATCACCAAGATTCATGGTTCTTAGATCAATAAATCTTAAATTGATCTGAGTTTTTATTTGCTGAATAAGTTTTTCTAGAACAGAATTGAGAAAAGCGTACTTTAGATTGACATAATTAAATCCACTAGGTATGTAAAAATACTAAAAAAACTGTTGATAGTGTCTTTCAATATTTTTTAGATGAAGTGAAAAGCATTTTAACTTGAAAAATTATTCTTTGAGCTTTTTCAATCTATGAGCTTTTTGGCTACAAAATATTACTGAAAACTAAGATATAGCTTCTGTAATTGTTGGCCATTAGAAAAATTGTAGTTGTTTATATTCACTAATATTATCTCAAAAATTCTTAAAGGTTTCAACTAGTCTTAAAACAAATATGATTAAAATCGTATTCATTGTAACATTGAGATTGGAGTTTAATTCAACAAGTCCTCATGCTAGGAACTCTTAAAATCTTGAGGGCCGTTTGGAAGAAGAAATATCATCAACTATAAATACTAAGAGCTTTGTCATTTGAATATATTCTTTTGGGGCTTGATATTTTGGTTGTAAAATGGTTTTTATGGATCTGAAAAGGAAAGAAAAAGTATTTGAAAAATCAATAGAGGGATTTATAATAAAAAAAATTTATTTTTTGAACTTTTTTGTTTTCTGGAATATAATTAACTTCATAAAGGAAATCTAACATAAAAGAATTCTCATAATTAACTTTTTGGTTTTCTTAGTATCAAAGCGCAACTCTATATGGAATTCTCCTTTTGTTCTATTTCTAACACTAAATTGGATAGAAAAAACCAAAAAAATCTTATTTCTCATTGATTTATCAAAAATCAGTAGTTCATAACCTTTTACTTTTAGATCTTCATTTAGTTTACCTTCTCTTCCTTCACTTGTAAGTAGAAATTCTTTTTCTTCTAAGTTTGATTTCCTTTATGAAGTTAATTATGTTCCAAAAAACAAAAAAGTCCAAAAACAAATCTTTCTATTGTAAATCCCTATATTGCTTTCTCAAATACTTGTTCTTCCCTTTCCAAATCCATAAAAACCCTTTTACAACCAAAATATCAAGCCCCAAAAGAATATATTCAAGTAATAAAGTTTGATCAATGTATTCTCCCAATTGGATCTCAATAACACTTTGTTACTTTTGAAATTCCTTCAGAATTTTCATAACAATGGCTAGACCAAGGATAAACTCACATTCACTTTGGTGATATTAGATTTGCATTAAACTTTCATGGCAGAAATAGTATTCTTATTTGTACCAGGATAGCTTTGCTAGATGCAAGATTCAAAGATTATTAACATGTAGCACTTGGCATAATTGAGACAATGCTCAATGCTGGAATTGTCTTCTTCATAGTTTTTCCAAACTACAATATGTCTTTCTATGATCCAACATTGCTAATGCTTCAAAAATTCAAGTACAGATTGTAGGAACTAAGATAAAAGGATTCCAAGCAACATTTCACTATCGAATGATATACAAAATTCAAGATCATGCTATAAACTTGCCTCTACCTAACTTTAGTGATATAGTATTTGTAAAGTTAAAAGCTATAGACAAAAATCCTACATGTGTTCATATTCTAAAATAGATCTCAAATGAGAAACTTACTACCCTTCTTCCTAAGTTATGGACAACAAGTTACTAAAAGATTTGAAAGCAAAATAAACCAATTTAACACTTTGATCCTTCATACAAAACAAACTCAGATGGTACTGTGACAATTAAATTTGATCACAGCAAAGGAAAAGAAATTCCTACTCCAACTATCTTTCTCACACAATTCATAACGTAAAGATGTCAAATTGAACTAAATGTACCAGTTACACACTTTAAACTTAATGCAAAATATGTATATGCACATAAATCTCTAGAAAAATATTGCTATTTGGACATTAATTACAAATGCAAAGGATGTCAAAAAAATAGCTATAGAAGCTCGATGATGATGATGATTCTCCAAAGAAACTAAAAAGAAAATATTCACAATAAAGGCTGAAAGAAAGATATGAAAAAAGAAACCTTGAAGTTGATCTCTTTGGTGAATTCTTAAGAAAGTTTGACTATTATGTCATCTATCCCAAACATAATAAACAAATTTTCTTCCAAAAACCTATAAAAACCAAGCTCCTCAAAACTCACAACCAAACTAATCCTTACCTCACATGTATATGATGCAACCAAATCAGTCTTTTTACAACTTAATTTTTTTTCCTTTCCAAGAATTTCATAAAGACCAATATAAACACATTTCAAAAATCTCAAACTTTACTGATAAAGATGAATATAAAAATCAAAAAAGTATTTCTCGAGCAGATGTAGTTTTGAACTGGTAACATAGAACTCTATTCAACATAATACATATCTATAAGGATAGAGAACAAATTAGATAAAGTGAACCAACATTTTGATAAGAGTTTAGTCAACTTACAGAACATTATTCTTGATATTCAAATAAGGATAATAACTCAAGATCGAGAACTCAGATACATGGCAGAAGCCAACATTGGTTAAACTTATGCTTTTGTAGAAAAAAAAGAAATGAAAAGTCTTAAGATTTAACTTACAAATCTTCATAATCAACTCCGTAAAAAATAATAGCAACAACAGTCAACCTCTAGTATTTTTACTCCCATCAATATTGGAATATATGATATCCCTTACCAAGCCTATGCTCTCCCTTTTTACCGAACTTACACCTCACTTTCACCCCCTAAACTTTTTTTCACACCTTTTTAGTATAAACCTTTCCCTACATTAATACCTTCACAACCATGACAATGCTTCACACTAATGTCAAAATAACCAGAACAACCTCATTTTGGCACAACAGAAAAATGGATTTATAAATTCAGAGAAAAATAATTAGTTTACCAAAAACCTAAAAGAATTACAGAACAACCACTTTCTTAACCTCTAAAACCAAAATCAAGCACAAACACCACTACCGTTTCCTCAAACCTTACCTTTGAAACTACTTTTGTTGCCACAACTCTTGATTTCTCCCACACCAAATATCCTTTAAGAAATGCTGCAACAAATGGCATAAGATAATCTACCTCAATTTTTCATTGAAGATATTTTTACCCATTAGATATAAAACAAAATCTTATATAGAAAGTATTGACTATTGAGGCAAAAAACTCAAATGATTCAAATGAAATACTTTTACAGATCTTTATAGCAGAACCAATAGTTAAAGTTTCAGAAGATAACCTAGAAATGCATAACTCTAATGTACTGGATGCTGAACAACAACCTCATTCTCCTCTTCAGACACAAACTCCTTTTTTCATATCAAAATTCTTAGCATTTACAGTTGATGATATTTCTCTTTCCAAATGACTCTCAAGATTTCAAGAGTGTTTAGCATGAGGACTTGTTGAATTAAACTCCAATATGAATGTTACAATAAATACGATTTTACTCAGATTTCTCTCAAGACTAATTAGAACCCACAATAATTTTTTTGATAATATTAGTGAATACAAACAACTACAATTTCTCCGATAGTCAACAATCATAGAAGCTATATCCCAGTTTTCAATAATATTTTTTTGGCTAAAAAACTCACAGATTGAAAAAGCTTAGAGAATAATTTTTCAGTAATACTATTCATTTCATCTAAAAGATCTTGATAGACACTATCAGTAGTTTTTTTAGTATTTTTACATACTTGATGGATTTGATGATGTCAATCTAAAGTAAGCTTTTCTTAATTCTGTTTCAGAAGAACTTGCTCAACAAATAAGAACTTTGCTCAACCTAAGATCTCTTGATCTAATAACCATGAATCTTGGTGATATCTATAAGATAATGATGAAAGCTCTTGATAAGATTTACAAAGAACATAGATAAATTACAGATTCAGTAAACAACTTCAAAAAGATAGAAAGATCATGTTCTTACTCTTTAATAAGCCTACAGATCAAATGTTCTTCCAAAGATTTTTCATGTCTTTGTAGTCAAAAGAAAAAAAATACTTTAAAAAATAAAACTCCCTCAGAAACTCTTACATTTCCATACACAAGAAATTATTTAAAGCTACACAAAAGCTCAAAAGATTCCAAAAGTTTAAATTTGGTAAAAAAAAAGAGACCTAAAAAAGAAAGGAAACAATTTTTTTTTATGGTAAATCATGACACTTTGTAAAAGGCTACCCAAAGTTAGACAGAAAATCAATAAAAATGATATAAGATATTACTAATATCTCTGGTATTAATCTTTCAGATAATAATCTCGAATTAATTTTTTCCTTTGATGATGAACAGACTGAAAGATCATTATTCATGATCAGGCAGTATGATGATAATAGCTTAAACTCAGACACAGATGAATACTCAGATGATGATCATTGTTTTGAATACATGTTAGTCCAAAAATTTCAAAAGATTCAAACCCTTTAACCTACAAAAGGACTTTTAGCCATAGTACATATCTTTACTTATAAACATTCTTTTTCTATGACAGTTACAGCCTTCTTTGATATATGTGCTACCCAAATCATAGTCAATTCCATTGTCTTACCAAAAACCCTTTGAAAAAAATAAAAACCTTTTTTAAAATTACTGATGAGAATGTATTCTTTATAGACTTTATTAACAATCCTGTTGCCCTGTAAATATTCTTAGGTTGTCAAATAATCTAAAAAATTTTAGGATCTTCACTTTTATAAAAAGACCTCGTTATTGGTTTTGATGTTATTACTAATATACTAGGTTTAAGATTTAGTGGAAAAGGCATCAAGTTTGAAAGTTATTTTCAGCCTTGGAAAAAAACATTCAAACCTCATCACAATCCAGACATATATGTTCCATAAATTCAAGCAAAAGTTTATTCAAATTTCATGTGCAAATAGTCATTTCGAATTTCTCCAAAAATGTAAAAACTCACTTTGGCAAAACCCTGATTTTTTCAGTTCTCTTTCCTTCAAGAAAGATGAGAATGCCAATCTCACAAAGGCTAGTCATTCAAAAATGAACCTAAATCATTTAAAGCTAGCAATCGAGGAATGTTCACAACTATAGTCTTAAAGAATAATTGAACCAACTTATCATTTTATATTAACAAAAGATCAAAACAAATTTGTGAAAAATTAAGATTGGTGATTAATTACAAGCCTCTTAATGTTTTTCTTGTAGATGATAAGTTTATTCTCCCCAATGAAAGTTTTCGTTCGTAAACTTGTCACAAGTAAAAGTTTTCTCAATATTTGACCTCAAGGTAGGATTTTGGTAATTAGGTATACATTTACAAGACAGATACACAATGGCATTTTGCATCTTTCAACACCATTTTTAGTGGACAATTATGTCCTTTGGTTTAAAAGTTGCTCCTTTACTATTTTAGAAAATGATGACAAAGATTTTTACCCAAATCTTCAAGCATGACTTATCTATATTTATGATATCTTATTTTTCTTTCCAAATGTCACATCTTATGCATAATTATTGGATAAATTTTAAATAATTATTTAATAGTATGAGATCATACTTTTAAAGAAAAAGATGATCATTGGTGCCTTAAAAATTGATTTTTTAAGTATGTATTTGAAAAATTATTAGTACATTATTTAATCTCATATTGCTAAGACATTTGAAGATTTTTTTGATAAAAATCTCTCTAAAAAAACAAGTATAATAATTCTTCAACATAGGCAATTATATAGGTGAATTTCTCTCAAACCTTGCTCAGATTATCCATCCTCTCAAACATATAATAAAAAAAGAACCATCCAAGTAGTTTCAGAAGCAAACACAGTTAGTATAGATGCTGAAAATAAGATCATAGTCACTTTTAACTTTAAAGATTCCCTCAGATGAAAAAATGATATTGCAGATAGATGCTAGTGACAAATATTGATCGACAATCTTGATTAAAGATTAAGATGGAACCAAACAAATATGTGGATACAAAAGTAGCATATTTAAAGTTTTGGAAATTCATTACCACTCTATGCTAAAAGAAAGTTTAGCAGTAAAATATTTGAATTTTACCTCATTAGATACCTCTTTCTCGTAAAATTAGATATGTGAACTTTTGACCATATGCTCAATTTCTCACACAATTCATAATGTAAAGATGTCAAATTGAACTAAATGTACCAGTTACACACTTTAAACCTAATGCAAAATATGTATATGCACACAAATCTCTAGAAAAATATTGCTATTTGGACATTAATTACAAATGCAAAAGATGTCAAAAAGATAGCTATAGAAGCTCGATGATGATGATGATTCTCTAAAGAAACTAAAAAGAAAATATTCACAATAAAGCTGAAAGAAAGATATGAAAAAAGAAACCTTGAAGTTGATCTCTTTGGTGAATTCTTAAGAAAGTTTGACTATTATGTCATCTATCCCAAACATAATAAACAAATTTTCTTCCAAAAACCTATAAAAACCAAGCTCCTCAAAACTCACAACCAAACTAATCCTTACCTCACATGTATATAATGCAACCAAATCAGTCTTCTTATAACTCAATTTTTTTTCCTTTCCAGGAATTTCATAGAGACCAATATAAACACATTTCAAAAATCTCAAACTCCACTGATAAAGATGAATATAAAAATCCAAAAAGTATTTCTCCAGCAGAAGTAGTCTTGAACTGGTAGACATAGAACTCTATTCAACATAATGCATATCTATAAGAATAGAGAACAAATTAGATAAAGTGAACCAACATTTTGATCAGAGTTTAGTCAACTTACAGAACATTATTCTTGATATTCAAATAAGGATAATAACTCAAGATCGAGAACTCAGATACATGGCAGAAGCCAACATTGGTTACACATTTTTGCTTTTGTAGAAAAAAAAATGAAAAGTCTTAAGATTTAACTTACAAATCTTCAGAATCAACTCGTAAAAAATAATAGCAACAACAGTCAACCTCTAGTATTTTTACTCCCATCAATATTGGAATATAAGATATCCCTTACCAAGCTTATGCTCTCCCTTTTTACCGAACTTACACCTCACTTTCACCCCTTAAACTTTTTTTCACACATTTTTAGTACAAACCTTTCCCTACATTAATACCTCACAACCATGACAATGCTTCACACTAATGTCAAAACAACCAGAACAACCTCATTTTGGCACAACAGAAAAATGAATTTATAAATTCAGAGAAAAATAATTAGTTTACCAAAAACCTAAAAGAATTACAAAACAACCACTTTCTTAACCTCTAAAACCAAAATCAAGCACAAACACCACTACTGTTTCCTCAAACCTTACCTTTGAAACTACTTTTGTTGTCACAACTCTTGATTTCTCCCACACCAAATATCCTTTAAGAAATGCTGCAACAAATGACATAAGATAATCTACCTCAATTTTTCATTAAAGATATTTTTACCCATTAGATATAAAACAAAATCTCATATAGAAAGTATTGACTATTGAGTCAAAAAACTCAGATGATTCAAATGAAATACTTTCATAGATCTTCATAAAAGAACCAATAGTTAAAGTTTCATAAGATAACCTAGAAATGCATAACTCTAATGTAATGGATGCTGAACAACAACCTCATTCTCCTCTTCAGACAAACTCTTTTTCCATATCAAAGTTCTTAGCATTTACAGTTGATGATATTTCTCTTTCCAAATGACTCTCAAGATTTCAAGAGTTTTTAGCATGAGGACTTGTTGAATTAAACTCCAATATGAATGTTACAATAAATACGATTTTACTCAGATTTCTCTCAAGACTAATTAGAACCCACAATAATTTTTTTGATAATATTAGTGAATACAAACAACTACAATTTCTCCGATAGTCAACAATCATAGAAGCTATATCCCAGTTTTCAATAATATTTTTTTGGCTAAAAAACTCACAGATTGAAAAAGCTTAGAGAATAATTTTTCAGTAATACTATTCATTTTATCTAAAAGATCTTGATAGACACTATCAGTAGTTTTTTTAGTATTTTTACATACTTGATGGATTTGATAATGTCAATCTAAAGCAAGTTTTTTTTAATTCTGTTTCAGAAGAACTTGCTCAACATATAAGAACTTTGTTCAACCTAAGATCTCTTGATCTAAGAACCATGAATCTTGGTGATATCTATAAGATAATGATGAAAGCTCTTGATAAGATTGACAAAGAACATAGATAAATTACATATTTAGTAAACAACTTCAAAAAGATAGAAAAATCATGTTCTTACTCTTTAATAAGCCTACAGATCAAATGTTCTTCCAAAGATTCTTCATGTCTTTGTAGTCAAAAGAAAAAAAATACTTTAAAAAATAAAACTCCCTCAGAAACTCTTACATTTCCATACATAAGAAATTATTTAAAGCTACAAAAAAGCTCAAAAGATTCCAAAAGTTTAAATTTGGTAGAAAGAAAAAAGACCGAAAAAAGAAAGGAAACAATTTTTTTTATGGTAAATCATGACACTTTGTAAAAGGCTACCCAAAGTTAGACAAAAAATTAATAAAAATGATATAAAATATTACTAATATCTCTGGTATTAATCTTTCAGATGATAATCTCGAATTAATTTTTTTCCTTGATGATGAACAGGCTGAAAGATCATTATTCATGATCAAGCAGTATGATGATAATAGCTCAAACTCAGACACAGATGAATACTCAAATGATGATCATTGTTTTGAATACATGTTAGTCCAAAAATTTCAAAAGATTCAAACCCTTTAACCTACAAAAGTACTCTTAGCCATAGTACATATCTTTACCTATAAACATTCTTTTTCTATAATAGTTATAGCCTTCTTTGATATAAGTGCTACCCAAATCATAGTCAATTTCATTGTCTTACCAAAAACCCTTTGAAAAAAATAAAAACCTTTTTTAAAATTGCTGATGAGAATGTATTCTTTATAGACTTTATTAACAATCCTATTACCCTGTAAATATTCTTAGGTTGTCAAATAATCTAAAAAATTTTAGGATCTTCACTTCTATAAAAAAACCTCGTTATTGGTTTTAATGTTATTGCAAATATAATAGGTTTAAGATTTAGTGGAAAAGGCATCAAGTTTGAAAGTTATTTTCAGCCTTGGAAAAACATTCAAACCTCATCACAATCCAGACATATATGTTCCATAAATTCAAGCAAAAGTTTATTCAAATTTCATGTGCAAATAGTCATTTCGAATTTCTCCAAAAATGTAAAAACTCACTTTGGCAAAACCCTGATTTTTTCATTTCTCTTTCCTTCAAGAAAGATGAGAATGCCAATCTCACAAAGGCTAGTCATTCAAAAATGAACCTAAATCATTTAAAGCTAGCAATCGAGGAATGTTCATAACTATAGTCTTAAAGAATAATTGAACCAACTTATCGTTTTATATTAACAAAAGATCAGAACAAGTTTATGAAAAATTAAGATTGGTGATTAATTACAAGCCTCTTAATATTTTTCTTGTAGATGATAAGTTTATTCTCCCCAATGAAAGTTTTCGTTCGTAAACTTGTCACAAGTAAAAGTTTTCTCAACATTTGACCTCAAGGTAAGATTTTGGTAATTAGGTATACATACACAAGACAGATACACAATGACATTTTGCATCTTTCAACACCATTTTCAGTGGACAATTATGTCCTTTGGTTTAAAAGTTGCTCTTTTACTGTTTTAGAAAACGATGACAAAGATTTTTACCCAAATTTTCAAGCATGACTTATCTATATTTATGATATCTTATTTTTCTTTCCAGATGTCACATTTTATGCATAATTATTGGATAAATTTTAAATAATTATTTAACAGTATGAGATAATACTTTTAAAGAAAAAAATGATCATTGGTGCCTTAAAAATTAATTTTCTAAGTATGTATTTGAAAAATTATCAGTACATTATTTAATCTCATATTGCTCAGACATTTAAAGATTTTTTGATAAAAATCTCTCCAAAGAAACAAGTATAATAATTCTTCAACATAGGCAATTATATGGGTGAATTTCTCTCAAACCTTGCTCAGATTATCCATCCTCTCAAACATATAATAAAAAAAGAACCGTCCAAGTAGTTTCAGAAGCAAACACAGTTAGTATAGATGCTGAAAATAAGATCATAGTCACTTTTAACTTTAAAGATTCCCTCAGATGAAAAAATGATATTGCAGATAGATGCTAGTGACAAATATTGATCGACAATCTTGATTAAAGATTAAGATGGAACCAAACAAATATGTGGATACAAAAGTAGCATATTTAAAGTTTTGGAAATTCATTACCACTCTATGCTAAAAGAAAGTTTAGTAGTAAAATATGGAATCTAAATATTTGAATTTTACCTCATTAGATACCTCTTTCTAGTAAAATTAGATATGCGAACTTTTGACCATATGCTCAATTTCAAAAAGAAGTAGATGCCAAATACACGGTTACTTAAACTCTCTTAATGATTTTCGAAGTACTCTTTCACCACAGCATATATAAAAAAAAAAAGGTAATATTTTTTTATGTATGTTATCCAAACTTCCTCCTAAACCCTATTCAAGTTCTTTAAAGATTATTCCTGTGATATTAATGATGAAACTCTTACCCTGTTCTTCCTCACAAGCCTTATCCTAAAAAAACCTTTTTGTTCTTCTTTCAACAAAACTTCATGTTAGTGATGAATTTGACCTTTCTGATGAATTTTTCAATATCTTAATTGAACAACTCCATTCAAAATAACCAAGACTAATTGCAACCAAAACCCTTGATCAAGAAGCCTCACACCTTCTGTTCAAGTGCCGATTCAAGATACTCAGAAGATTTAAAGACACTTCATTCAATCCTTTAGAATACACCCAAACTATCATTTCATTCACCCTTTTAAACTTTTTTTATCCACTTTGGTTCCCAAAAGAAATTATTTGTTTCATGTGGTACCTTTGCCACCTTTATTACATTGTTGTAGAATTCTCACTCCCAAAGCTCAAAAGATTATTCTATACCTTTCACCAATCAATCATCAATCCAAAAAGAAACCAGCTGAACCGCAGCTATCAACACCTTAAGTTTTTTTTTCAATAGTTCAAACCTATTCCTATATGGATCCAATGGATAGAAACCTATGAAAGATATTATAAAGTTTTCTCTGATCCTCATATCATTCTAATTTTTCATAAATCTTACAGTTATTTGGTAGATAAACTATAGTATTTTTCTTACATAATAATTTATAGCTTGTAAGATTATTCACTACTAGACTTCCTGTTTGATCACCTTACTGAATAAATAGAGTTTCAAAGACAGATATGTGAGATAAATCATAAAATTTTTATTCAAAATTGGCCAAAACTCCAAGATAATATTTTATGACAAAATTACCCTTTAGATTACATTTATCAGCTCACAATTGATAAAAAAATTTATGAAACAAGATTTGATGGTATATGAAAAAAACCCTTTTTAACACAGCAAAATATGAACTTGATCATGTTTGACCAATAGAATGAAATCTATATTGGACTCCCCCTGATGTCATCAAAGAGATGGAATGGTAAAATTCACAAGACTCGTATGAAGATTTTGACCTAAACCAATAGTTAAAAAAAATGGGTTATAATTTCACTCCAAGTGCAAATAATTCACATTTGAACCTCTCTCCAGACCATACCTATCGTTCCTCTAAGTAAGATGATGTACCAGTAAAAAATTCAGTCATAGTGTTAAAGCCATAAGAAACTTCATGTTCTAATCAATTATGTATAATTATGTGTGATGCTTCCCAGATTACTCAAAAAGACTCCAAGACAAGTGTGATAATGATGTGTCCACATCAACTAAAGCTTTTCTTTAGTCTACATTAAGTTTGGTATCAACTTTATGTCTACTTTATAATTTGTTAGGTCATGTTGTCGAGCCAAGTCTACTTTATTAAAATTACTTTAATAAAGGATAAGAAAATTTACTTTTACTTTATTAAAACTACTTTATTAAACTCATTTTTAGTCTAGTCATTACTTTATGGTAAGTCATAGACCCAATGTAATTATTATAGGTCCTATTTGCTCATTTTTATTTTTTGTATAAATTTGTAACTCCTCCTAGAAGAAGGCAGATCATTTTTCATCTAGAAGTTCCTTCTTATATATAAAAATGTTCTTCTAAAACCTTTCATCTCTTTTGGTAATTTCTTTTTCCTTTTTTAGCTATTAGGTTTAAAATCAGAAAGAATTTTCTATATCAAGGTTTGTAGTGATACAAGTTAAGTATGCTTAGTAGTTACCATAGTTACCTTATAAAATTGTTAAACGGACCATTGATCCACTTAAACAAAAAAAAGTTATTGTACCAAGATCTTACTGAAATAGGCTACCATAGTGAAAGGCATGTTTCTATAAAAGTCATGTTACCAGTTCGACGTTATATCAAAAGAGTGCAAGTCTTTAACATTAACTATAATATCTTAGTTATATAATTGAACTATGAATTATTTATATTTAATATTATATTGATGTGAGCAACTGATCCCCTCATTTCTTGGACCGATCCCTCTTTTTTTTTTTTTTTTTTTATGAGTTTAAGTTTTTATCATTTATTATTTATAATAAACTAAAATAAAATTTTTTTAAAATATAATAAATATAAAAAACAAAAAATAAAAATTAAGTTACTTTTTTTTATTTTAAATATTTTTACAAAAAAACTTATATTCTATATTAAATGAAAAATCATACATTTGATTAAATTATTAATAAAAATACAACACTAATAATATAATGTAAAAAATAAAAAAAATGTAATTGCAATATACAAAATACTATATATTTTAATTTTAACATTTTTGTCAAAATGTGTGAAATACTATTCGAAAGTAGCATGGAAATTTAACAAAGAAAGCTTTTCTCTTCTTCATCGATCAATTCTTAAACATTTATACATGCCCAATATATTTTTATTGCACCCTCTTTGTGACGCGCGGGCCTCTACCTAATCAATATTCCTAAGATTAAAATTGAGTTTGTCAGCACATTTTTAGTCCCTTAACGGATACTATTTGCCACGTCATCTATTCAGCTTAATTGGTAGGACAAATGAATGACCTTGTCATGTTATAGAATTATATTTGTATATTTCTAAAAATAATGTAGTGAAAAAAGGTGAAGCTGCATTTAACGTGAAAAAAAAAATTAAGAGATGTTTGATCGAGAAAAAAGTTAAATTATTGATCGAAATTGTATTTTTTAAATTTTAATTTTTTAATTTGATTTATTAAATTTAGTTCTTGAAGTTTTTTAAATTTTTTTAAAAAATATAAAATTTGTTTCACTTTTAATTTTAATAGTAATTTATTATAATTTATTTTATTTTTGAAAATCAGCATGTGATTGCTTGCGCTTCACGGCTGTCCCCACATTCCAGCATTAGAAATTTAAAAAATTAAGAAAAGTTTTTTTCAAATTTTATTTTAATTAATTTTAAATTACACAATAAATATTAAAAATAAAAAATCTATCAAAACACACAAAAAATTAATTACCACAAATCTCGACCTTAACC
This sequence comes from Durio zibethinus, assembly GCF_002303985.1. The sequence goes on from NW_019168492.1 coordinate 25,801,315, forward strand.
AAATATTCAAATAACAATCATACAAAACAAAATGCCCCTAGATACAAAAAATTTTTGGATATTTTATATTTGAAAAACAAAAAAAAAAATTAATCATCACAAGGAAGAAGAACAAAATCAACCAACACCCATAGATTGAAAATTTTTGAGATTTTTCTATATTTCAAAAAAAATAAAAAAATATGCACAAGCCTCCATTAACACAATCAAACAATATACAACTAAAAAAAAAAAAAATAACTTGAAAGAAAAAAATCTTTGGTCTAAAAGCTTTTAAATTTCTTTAATTTTAAAAAAAATATATAACTTGAAAAAAAAAAAAAAAAACTTAGGGTACTTTGGATTCCACTGAACCTTTGGTAAAGGTGTGATTGTTAGAGAAATTTGTGCCAAACGACATTATACATCCATTTAGATGTCACAGTACGGCATAGTGGGAGGCTTGCATCTCCATTTCTCCATTGGAGGGTTTTAGTATAGTGAGAAAACGGACCTTACCTTTTTTGTTTTGTTACCGTCATGTCCTTTATTTTATGTTAGAAAGATAAAAATGTCTTCATAATTTAACCATTTTTTTTCATTTTGATTTTTTTAATTTAAATTTTATGAAATATAATAATAAATTTTATTACTATATTATGAATTAATAAATAAATTTTATTATTACATGATATTTAGTTAAATTTTAATTATTTATTAACAAAATTATTATTATCATAAAATATTTTAATAAAGTTTTAATTATTTATTAATTTTATAAATATTAAATAATTTAAAATTTTATTATATACTAATTTTAATATAATATCTTTAATTTTTTTTGTTATAATTTATTTCATTACTACCATTACATTTGCATATAAACACGTCACAATTAATTTTAATTTTATTATTATAATAATTAATCTCATATTTATCATAATCCTAAATCCATTGAAGTGAACCCCTAATGAAAAGAAAGAGCAAAAAAAAAAGGAAAGAGTGGAAGTGAAAAATAAAAATTTTTAGAATAGGGAATAAAAAGACAAAAAATAAGAAGGGAGACAAACGAAATAAGAAAGAGAGTAGAAGAAAAGCAAATAATTAATGAAAGAAAAAAGGAATGGTAAGATTAGAGTTTTATTTTTGTTATTTGCATTTTTGGAGAAAAAGGAAAATAAATAAAAATAGAAAAAAAAAAGGGGGCTTCTTCAATCTAAGCCCCATCAATATTTGTTGTCTTGACTTGACAAAAGTGGTCTAAATTAATTGACTTCTCCCTCAAATTATTAAGAAAAAGGGTTACGCCATTAGAAATAAATAATTTCTAAATTTTTTTATTTGATGATTATTTATTATGTTTTATTGTGCTTTTCAAGTTAAGTTAAAAATTTAAAATTTTAAATAATAATAATGATTATTAAAAGTTTCTCAACAATAAAAAATTTTAGTCAATTTATAATGACATGTTTCTAAACAATTTCCAAATAATCATAATATAGTAGGTTAACTTAAAAAAAATAATAAAGAAGAATGTAAAAAGTAAAAATGAAAATATTAAATAAAGTGAAATATGAAAAATAAAATAAAATAAAAAATGAAATTTGAATCATTTAGATATTGCATTACTATATATCTATTTGCATCATATACATTCAATTATACAAGTAAATAAAAATATACCAATGTGTAATGACATTATATAATTTCAAGAAAATTGTAAATAAATAATATATATTTCTTAATTTTTAGATAAGTTGATATTTCCAAAATTAATAATTTCTATCAAAACATTTCGATAAAAACATTTTGAGTTTGAATTATTTTAGATTTTAATTATTTAATATCAAATGTATTTGGTTTATTTGCTTTACTTAATTTTAAAAATTAAATATTAATTATAAATTTTTAGAAATTTTTATAAAAACCAAATAAGATTTCTAGAAATTTTTAGGAAAATGAAACAAGGTTGTTTTGAGGTATAAAAAATACTATTTACTTTTAGTATTTTTAGTAAATATTGATACTATTTATAATATTATTTAGTTTAATAATATTTTTCAATAAATAAATTTTTAAAAAAATTTTCACTCGTAACGTAGATAGTATCAATGTCATGTTTAATAATAATAATATAATTATAATAATGAGACAAAATCAACTGATATTATCAAATTTTTTAGTTTTATATTTTTTAAATTATTAATTTTAATAAATTTAAAAATACAAAAGACACAAATAAAGTAAATGATATAATATGATCTTTTAAATTTATTAAATTAAAAATAAAAAAATATATAATTTTTTTAATATGACTTGAACTTTCCCATAATAATAATATCCGGACTGGTTACAACGGGGACAGCTCAGTAATCTAAATCAATTAAATAGTAGATCGGAGGATAACTTTTGTCTTTCTACTTTTCTAGAAGCTTCTTATCCGTGTCATTTCCATTGGTTACAATGGGCACAGGTCAGCAATGTAAATCAATTAGATTGGAGGGTAATTTTTGTCTTTCTTCTGCTCTATAAGCTTATCCCTGTCACTTCCATTGCTTTCCATGCCCTTTTCTATTTACTTCTTCAAATCCCTCTTACTACCAAGTAAAGCCAAAGAGTCGAGTGCCACAATCTTAATATCTGTAATAATATTTTCTGTTTATTTAGGTCCCTTCGATAGGTAGGAGGGCTGCTGCACTAACTGTTATTGAAACGAATTTGACCTCTGAACAAAATGGGGACGTTTTAGCTGTCACGGGCTCCCTTAACATCTGCACAGAGGCTTTCTGCCTCCCTTAACATCAGTGAAGGAAGAGTTCATTGATCTGCAAATGTTAAGGGAGGCTTTCTGTTGGTGTTTGATGTTTTTGTCTCTGTGTATGCATGATGTTCGATTAATTGTGCATGCATGATGTTTTTGTGTTTGGATTTTTATTTGGTACATGGTGTTTTTTTTTAAGTTTCATAGCTGGGGTCTTAATTATCGCGTTGGATTGGTAAACACCCTGAATTTGATGAGTTTCTTGTGCCTTTTTGTTTAAATTTTAATATGATTCACCAACTTTCGTTTTTTTTTCTTTATCTGGTTGATAATTTAGATTTGTTTGGATTTAAAGTTTGAGCCTTTTTTACGTTTTTGGGTGTTAACTAGGGAACATCAAGTTAGATTCTTATACATATCTTGAATAAAGAAAGGGCTACTTTTGTTCTGCAAGAAAATGGAGAGGTAAGTTGTTTACACTGGAATATACTGTACTATTTATTTTGTGCATGGCAATTTATGCTTATCAATGTTTTGGATGATATTAGTTACAAGTTAATTAGGGAAGTTGGTGATGGAACTTTTGGTGTTGTGTGGCGAGCTATTAATAACCTGTCTGGTGAAGTTGTGAGTATACCTGGGATTTTGTCTATTTGAAATTGTAAGAACATGTTTCTTTTAATATGTTGATATTGATATATCATTTTCAAAAAAATATTTTTTGTTTTGAAGGTTGCAATTAAGAAAATGAAGAAGAAATATTACACTTGGGAAGAGTGTGTGAATCTGAGAAAAGTTAAGGTAATATGAGTTGCTTTATTCTGTTTTGTCTCATAGTTGTCTGTTTCTTTTCATGATACTCTGTTTTGTTTGATAGTCTCTACAAAGCTTAAGGAGGTCTTTAGGGGAAATGACATTCTATACTTTATGTTTAAATACATGGTAAGTGAACAGCTTGTAGTTGTGTTCGACTTATAACTTGCTCTTTAATCATTGGGGTTTAATTATTTTGCTGAAAACGTGAAACTGTTCTGCGAATACAACCTTTACCAACTTATGAAAGACAGGGAAAAGCTTTTTTCAGAAGTTGAAATCAGAAATTGGTGTTTCCGAGTATTACAAGATCTTGCATACTTGCACCAGCGTGGATATTTTCATCGTGACCTAAAGCTAGGTATTGTGTTTAATATTTGTCTATAAATTTTATGTATATTTTTGTTACATCAACTCAAAGAAAATGTCCATAACTAACTGCCTTTTTCTTCCAGAGAATTTGTTGGTTACTAAAGATATAATCAAAATTGCTTAATTTTGGTCTTGCACGTGAAATAAATTCACATCCCCCATACATGGAGTATGTCTCAACACGCTGGTAGGTTTGATACATTGAGAATTTAATAGCTTTTCCACATTTTCTGTTATTTTTTTATATTTATTACAATTTTTCTGAGCTTTGAGTTCCTTGTATTTTAGGTATCGTGGCCCTGAAGTTCTTCTTCAATCATACCTATATACTTCAAAAGTTGGTCAGTTTTGAGTTCAATCAATTTTAATTCACTTAGGATAGAATTGGTGATAGCCCTTTTAATTATGCTCTTTCTCCTTGATTACAGATATGTGGGCGATGGATGCAATCATGGCTGAGTTGTTCACTTTACGTCCTATTTTTCCTGGCACAAGGTATGTTATTTTCTTTTATAAATTGTGTTGTGAACTTTTCCTCAAGATTCTGCATTTTAGATAGGCATTAGGTAATATTTCATTATCTTTATTAGTATGTTTGGCAATAATGGGTAGTTGCCTGGTTATTCACAGGATTCATGCTAACTCTTCATTGTTATTAAGCATGCACTGAAGCAAATGAAATCTACAAAATTTGCTGTGTAATAGGTACTCCGATTAAGGATTCGTGGCCTGACGGGCTTAATCTTGCAAGGGCTATAAACTACCAATTCCCACAGGTCTCTCTCTCAATTGTGATCTTGTGTGATCATCAACTTCATAGCATGACTTCCATGTTATTTTTAGCGATGTGCAGTTGCTTTGGATTATTTTATGGGTGTATAGAATTTTACATTTTTTCAATTTTGCTGACAATAGCAGAAATTTAAATTGTGGTCGTGGACATGTGTTTTGTTGTGTTGTATTTATCTCTGTTACGGATAAAACAGATATTATCGCGGTTATTAAGTTATTGTGGTCATAATTTTTTTTAAAATTTGCAAAATTTGTTATAAAACATAGTAATTATAATTATAATCATAAAATTTTTTTTTTCATGATTTTTAAAGTAATTAATGACACCTTATCTTATTTTATTTATATAAAAAAATTATTTACAACTTTTTAATATTATAATAAAATATTCACATTTAGAAAATTAACAACATATAAATATTAAAACAATAAAATCATTAATAAAATCCAAATAAAAATAAAAATAAAAAATTAAATTAATATAATAATAATTTAATATTTTATTTTTTATTTAAATTATAATATAATTAGTTTATTATCTATGTAATGCACGGATTATTTTGCTTTATTAATTTATTTTTAATTGTTAGTCAATCAATTATTTTTCAATTGTAATTGAAATCTTTTTTTTTTTATTTTTAAGGAGATTTAGATTATGATGTAGTAAGTTAAAAATTATTTATCATTTAATATAGTTATTTGTTATCTATTTAATAAGGTAATCATAAATAATTCATGTGTGTAAAAAAATTTATCTTTATGATAACAAGTAATATCATTTTTAATTTTATGTTATTTATCAAATAAATATATTTTAAAAAATTATTAGTTATTCAAATTTTTAAAATTGAAAAGAAAGACAAAATCATATATATATATATATATTTAATTATTTATGCTTGAAATTAATTTATAGTTTAAATATAATGGGAAAAATCCTATAAATTATGGTTAATTATAAGGTTTTTTTAAAAAATCACAAATTATTTTTTTAATTTCAATTTTTTTTACTAAATACTCATACATTTTAAGTGTGACAATATTATTTATCATATGAAAAATATATAATTTTATATCAATTAAATATTGAAAAGGTAGTTAAATAAATTTAATTTAATTTAATTAATTAAAATAAATTAAGAAAATACGTAGTTTTAAATTGATATTCATGTTTGATTAATGAATGTTTTTCAAAATTTAAGCAAAGAAAAAAAAAGAATCGCAATTGAATATAATTTTAATTTTATTATGAAGTAGACTTATTCATTAATTAGATTATAGGTTGGATTTATGATTTTATGCATAATTTTTTAAGTATGGATTTAAAATATTATTATATTAAAAATTATTTAATTTTAAATTGAAAATATATTTAATATTATAAAATTTTATCATTTTAATAATAAATATAAATTGAATAGGTGATTTGAGTTAGATTTGAAATAGAATTTAAATTTTAAAAATGTTTGCAACCGGATGCCACTAAATTCATAGATGTTTTTTAATTTTCTAAATTCATATTTTTTAAAAATTCTGTTTAAAAAAAATCAAGTGCTTAGTAAATGAAATTTGATTTGAAAAATAAAAAGGAATGAAATCAAATTGGATTTCAATTTATCTTTTTTTTTTTTATAAATAAAAATAGTGTTGTGACTTTGAAAATAAAGAAGTATAGCATATTACAAGTTTTTATACAAAATCTTAATTGATGCGCTAATTATATTACATATATAGAATATGATTTTAAAAGTCAATTAGTTATTGTTATTTGTAACAATATTTTGATATAAATAGTAGATTTAAATTAATGTAATCAAGCAGATTTTTAATGAAAGTGTTTGTTAGTTTTTTAGGGGAGATGATGATTGAAAATAGGGTGAATTGAATTTCTTTAAATTTTTTTAAGTAATATTTTAAAATAATTGAATGAAAAATTAAAATCAATATCACAATATAATGCAAACGACAACAAATTGATGAACTTGAAGTAAATATAAACCATAATTAAAGTAAAGAGATAGAAATAGAGAAATCAAACACAATATAGAAATAGAGAAATCAAACACAATAATTTATAAAAGTTTGGTCATTTTTTATGAGATATTTACGTCTTTTTTTCTTAGCTGTCCACACTAAGGTTTTAATTCACTAATTTTAAATTGAAATTATAATTTTATCTTTTTATCTCTAAAGCCTAAGATAGAAATCTTATACTCTTTAGTTTTTAAGCTAAGTAACAATTTCTCAATCTTATAATTTTAAGAAGATATTTCACCTCAAGATTATAAAATCGCTTAATAAAAATACAAACTTAAAATATCTCTTAAAGGCTAAGTGTTTGCCTAATGAGTGTAAAAAAATTTGATGAATGAATAATAACAATAATTTAGATACAACAAATATAAAGATGTAAACTTTTAAGCTCTAACAACTTTTGATTATTTGAGAGAATGAAAATATAGTTTGTTGATTTTTGCTTTCTTGGTTCATCAATTTTTTTAGTGTGTTAGAATATCCAATATATAGATGCTTGGAGAAGAAAAAAAATCTTTGAAGCTTGATAAACCAGTCGTTGGACTTGTTTTAGGGCCTACTTGATCAATCCATTCCAGGAGAAGATTAATTGGTTCAAGTTTTGGTGTTACTTTTCACTTGAAAAACATGATCAGATCGATCTTTTTTATGAGGGGATCGATCCTATTAAGGGGGTGATCGATCCCATTCATAGGTTGATCAATCCTTTCTACAACTTGGAACACAAAGATGCATTTTGGGTAAAAAATCAATCGATCCTTTATTGAGGGGATCGATCCTGTCAAAGTTAGGTAATTGTCTCTTGTTTTACACTTTATTCATTAATTTGATAATATCTTGAGTTATACAAATCTAAATAAAAAATCGTTTGAAGATTTAAAAATTAGATTTAAAGGGCTTTCTATCCATATAAAATTTATCATCTAATTTATTGTGTATGAATTAGAGTAAATTTTTAAATTTATCTTTTGTGTAGTTTTTAGACAACTGCAAAATATCTAGTAAAAATTTTTAATTTTTTTTTAGAAAATTTAGATTTTAATTTTGTTTGATCCATTAGAAAGTAAACTTAAAGAGTTTTTTAATCATATAAAATTCACATATTAAAGCTTTGTGAATTAATACAGAAAATAAAATAAGTTTAATGTTGAAAAATTTTGTTCTTATAAATCAATTTTCTTAAGTTAATCTATTTTTCAAAATTAATATTATTAAAATTGTATTAACTTCAAAATGAATAAATTCATTTTAAAAACAACAATTAAACTTTCATTTAAACTTCAATAAACAATCTTTAAAGATAGATTTGATTTGAGAAATATGAAAATAAAAAAAAAAGTTTGTTTACATTATGAAAAATATATTATTTATTTAGTACCAAAATATAAAACTTAAGAGTATGTATTAAATAAATTTTTTTTAAAATCTTGATCAAGTTTATTTAGTTTAATATTTTTTTATTTCAAAACAAGGATCAATTCAATATTAACAATTTCTCCCTTTTAATATGACAAAACTTAAAGATAAATTTGTTTAATGCAAAACTTTCTTTGAAACATTTAAAATTTTAAAAAACATTTTGAAATTTTTTCTCTTAAACTATTCATGTTTAAACTTTCTCTTAATTTATGCATCATAATCCAATGCAAACAAATATATTTTAGTCAAATATATGAAATAAGCACAATTAAACTTATGCATGTCATGTACAAGCAAATTTGTTCATATGATATTTTTCTTCTTTTTTGTCATAGGAAAAAGGCATAAACATATTAATAGGCAAATAAACATAGAGGTATCATTAACAAATATATTCATGAAACATTTCTTTTCTTTTTTGTTTATGTTCTTTATATCAAATGTTTAAGCTCCTATACTAATTGTTATAAACATATAAGAAAAAATATTCAGAAACTCTCTTTTTGTCATAGCAAAAGAGAGAGAGATCAATTATAGGTATAAGATAAAATGCTTGATATCAATAATATCAAGGGTATTTTGAATGCATGTAATCAAGTGTAATATGCACAATGAAGTTTAAGTACATGTATTAAAACACAAAAGCATAAAAATATTCTAATGTATTCAATTTTAACATTTTAACATAAGCCATCAAATTTATTGCATGAAATTTATGAGCAAAGAATAATAAATGATATGCAACTTACTCATAAATCATGTTAGCATAAGATGTGTTTAAAACCTAAAACATCAATAGCTATTAAACATAAATTCAAGCATATGCATACAAGCTTATACCAATTATTAAGGATATCAATTGTTAAAGATATATTATCAAAAAAACATACCAATTGTTATTACGAAACAAATCAAGCAAAATTATATTTTAGGATTTCTCATTCTTTTCAAAATAATGATTAATCAATTTAAGCTACACAATTTTGCATGAAAGGTACAAGTTATATTAAGGATAGACACATAAGTAAGTGTCCATGAAAGTTAAAATTTTTTTTAGCAATTTTGATACTAATTGTTATCAATTGTTAGTAATTTTAGTCAATAACTTTCATAGAGCGTACATACTTCAAGTATATGAAATATTCATTTAATACATGTATAAATGATAATAGTAATTTTTCATAAGCTATCATATCCAAAGAAGAACCAAAAGCTCATATGTATATAATAAATCATAAGTACTAATGAGTAATGAGGTTTAATCATCATGTCTTAATAAAGATTATATAAACTTGATTTTTCAAACATGATGAGCACATATGTTATAGAAAGAAAATAATAAAAGCATAATTATTCAATTACAATTTAAATTATTTCAATGCATAGTGAAGTATTTAAACATATGTAAGTATTCAATCATATATTTCAATCAAAATCATACAAACATATTCAAAATGCATAAATAATATACTTAATTAAAAAAATGCAAGCATTTAGGCACAATTTGATACATACCATCTTAATGATCTCAATCAATGAATATGTATATAAATTTTAAAATTATAATTCATAATCTATGAATCAAATCAATTTAAAGATCAAGAAATTAATATATCCAACTCATAATTATGTTCAAATATTCATTTTAAACAAATATTCATGTAATGAAAACTATTAATCAAAGTAATCAAGAACTATGCATGAATATAAAAGAATGTGAGTTAATCAATTCAAGCTCTAAAAAAATATTAAAACAATATCTACCAAGTGGCTTGGTGATTAATTTGTGCAATGTGTTCATATGTTCTATCATAAAATTATATATTTGCACATATCAAAGCATGTATATGTATTCAAACTCATATATTATATCATAAAGTCGATACATTTACTTTCATCTGTGTCAAACTTTGTTGTTGTGCTCATTTGGCTTTGAATTCTTATCCATATCATTTGAGCAAAACTAGGCTTGATTGATAAAGATCACATGCTTTGCTTGCTATAATTAAAATTTAAAAAATATAAGCTCATTCATACTTATTTCAAGTTTTCCTAGCATAGACTTAGAAAACATTTTTGACAAAGAAATGTTTATTAATAACATCAAGAATATCAATTAATAAAAATTATACTAATTGTTAGAAAATGAATTTCATATTCTAAGTCATTTTAGGCAAAAGAGAATTTTGCTCATTAAGCACAAGTTATCAATTTGCTAATATTAACTAAAGCTATAAAACATTCATCATAATAAAAATCATATAGCACAATGGGGGCACTAAAACAAAATTCTCATGTAATATGTAAAATATCGATATTTTTAAATCATTTATGAACACAAAAATGACATATTCAATAATCATGTATATTTAAGAAATCATCAAAGAATATATCAAAATGAGTTTTAAGTCATATGAAAACTAAAAACTCAAAGAAGATATATTTATCATAAAAAATATATTAAAAATTTTTAGCACAAAAACATAAATATGTCAACACAAATTATAGGTCATAATCAAGAATGATTTAAGTTAAAAATAAACATAATAAGAAATTCATTTACTTAAGTCATTTGCAATCATGTTAAGTAAAAAAAAAAAAATTTATCATATATGTACACATTTGATAAAAACAATAGATGAACTAATAATAGACATCATTTAAAAAATAGTTCATCAATTTAAAAACAGAAATCAAGAGATAAAACATTTAAGCACAAGAGCTAGCATGTCACAAAAATATTTCATAAATTAAGAAATAAACAATTTAAGCATTTTTAAATCACAAGTATTGAGGGCAAGTTGAATCAATCACATATGAGCACATATTTTGATCAAACACATAGCTGAACAAAGAATAAATATATATATATATATATATTAAGTACATAAAGTTCATCAATTTATCAATCACAAATTATGAGTTAAAGAGAGTTGAGAATAAAATAATCAAGTTTAAACAATATTTCACACTATTCAAGTATTAAAAACAAATTGAGTAATTTTAAACCATTTGGTCATATAGGCATATTCAATAATCACAAATCAATATCCCAAAAAAAATCACAAAAATAATTTTCATCATGTCAAAATCATTCAAACAAATATATTTATACAAAATACAATAAGATAAATCATTCAAAACTTAACATTTTTAAGATTTTTATTTTTAATATTTTGAAGTTCATTTTTGCTTAAAAAATACTTTAATAAATCTCATAACTAGTCAAGCTCATTTTTAACCAACTTGATTCATTCTAACAAATTTTAAATGATAAAATAAAATTGTTTAAGTGATTATTTGGCATTAGAAATAAGAAAATTAAAAAGTTAACTCGTAATTTCATATTTTCTTGAAAAAGGCTATTAAGATAAGCAAATATATTTAGACATACATTTAAGCTCTTCAAACCATTTAGAAAAGTTTTATTTCACAATTTGAAGTTGTCTAAATGGTTTTTATTCTCATGTATGTTCAAAAATAAGATTTGATCTTTTAAGCTCTAAAATCCTTTAAAACTTGAATGTAGTACTTATGAAAATTTTAAACTATTGCAAGTTATCAAGTTATCTTTGTTTGAACAAGTTTAAATCATTGAATTCAAGATATTCAAATTCATTTTACAATAAAAAGCTTACTAAAACAAAATTTCATATTTTAAGGCTTGATTTTAGCAAAAATCATTTTCAAAGCCAAATATAAAGTCTCAAAATTATTAAGCTATGAGTGCTTCTTTTAAGTTTATGCATAAATATAAAAATAATTTAATATACAATTAATCACATTAAGCACGAATAACAATATCACAAAGCATTTATGATATCATTAATATCTAATATTCATATACACAATCATGCATAAGCAGAAGTTTTCAAGAATGTCAATTTCATAAATAATATCAAAATATCAAGATCAGTCATGCAATCTCAATATCAAGAGTATTCACATGTAATCCTACAAATTCATTAAAACGTATATGAATTTTCTTAAAAATGTATCTCAAGCAAATAAATATTAAACACAATATTAACAAGCATGAAGAATATATTAAAATCATACATTCAAGAGAAAAAATAAATACATACTCAATTCAAGCTCACATATATCAAATAAAATTGATATATTCAAGATATATAAACAAAATATATACCAATATTCATTAAGCATTCAATGTTCAACAAAAATAGGCAATCAATTTTATATTCACTTAAAATAAAAGTTTAGAGGTTATCTATCTCTATTGTGTCTCTAGAATATTCAATCTTTAATTTCATATTATAGCTTATTGCTCTAGCACACCTACAAGAGACAATCTTATTTGATTTTTTGTACTCAAATTGCTCTGTGTTCTTGAGAGTTAGTGACCAAATTTTTTATTCTTTTAGGAATTCATACTTGTCTAATTCTGAATAAGATTTTTCTTCTAATAGGATAAATATATATAGTACGATAATGAAAATTACAAATATTGCATTTAATCATTTTAGTACTTAATGAATTCTTTTAAAGCTTTTGTTTTTCATTTATCCATTCATCAATTTTTTTTTCAAAATAATATTTTTTTTTTTAGAAATTCATTTCTACTTTGAGAGGTTTCAAAATCTATTTTTTATTTTTTATTTTTTTAAAAAATATTTTTTACATTTATCAAAAATTATTTTTAACATTTAATTTTTAAATTATTTTCTTGTATTTCATTTTTATTGACTCAAATTTCATAACTAACTCATCAAAAGCCTCTTGTAATTCATCAAAAGTATATGAATTTGAATCAATTAAGTTAGAAGTTACTTTAGGCTCTTCAAGAGCCATAAGATATGATGCATTTTGGTTTGAAATTATCTTTTATGTAGCTTATCCAACTTTCTTGATATCTTATTTGAAGTGAAATACTTTGAGATCAAATTAAAGTTGTGAGAGTCAAGAGCTCCATAAAATAAGTATTGGTATCATTCATCACTTGCCTCATATAGTTTGTATCATTTGAAGGAATTTCAAATCCTTTCTCTATTACATTCCAAGCTTTAAAATCATAGGTCATTATAAATTCCTTCATCCTCATTTTTCATTTACAAAATTCATATTTATTGAACATGGGAGCTTTGAGGATTTTTTCATCATCTTGAAACCTAAATTGAACTATAAGATTTTTACTTTAGATGGTTAAACCTATAAAAAGAGACCAAAACTCTGATACCAATTGTTAGCTTTT